>VWPW01023531.1:0-26606 GCA_013389825.1 Crypturellus undulatus
AAACACAGAACATCTACTCCAGTTCAACTGATTTTATGAACTTGTAAATATGTTGTTAATTAAAAATTGGCTTTTTTCTTAACACTGTACTTGACTTCACAATTTACAATGTGTAACGCTTCTGGCCCCCTTTTTTTAAGACCTCTTTTTTGAAGAGAATTGAAATGAAATGGACATTTATAAATAAAACAATATCCAATTTATAGCTTTAGCTTTCTTTAACTTACTTGTGTGCATTAGCCAAAAGCTACACAAAATCTAACCCAGTATTGAAATGGCAAGGAACTTTCTCTCTTTTTATCTCAAATGAGAGAGTATTTGGTTTCTTGAATGAGTACTTATGGGAAATAGTGTTGTGGTTTTTTTTTTTTTTTTTGGGGGGGGGGGGGGGGTGCGTGTGTGTGTGTGTTTTGTGGTGTGTGTTGGTATTTTTTGGGGGGTGTTTGGGAGGGTTTTTTTAATATTATAGTGTTGTGTTTCACATGAAGTAAATGGGGTTGGGTTTGTGCATCTTCCAAGTTTTCAGAGCCTTAAAGTGACAGAATTGGATACTGCTAAGGAGCATGCCGGATGTACCCTGTGCAGGAATGGGAAGAAGTATGCTCAAGGGCTGTGCAAAAGCATCTGGCAATCTTACGTGTCATGGTCCTTCTCATGACAGGGTGTGGGTCTGCAGTACATTTGAGTATAAGGCTATTGGATCTGTAAACTCTGAGCTCAACTTGGCAAAAATCTAAATGCAGGGCAGGCAATTGCTGTTGCAGAGTTAGAGTTATAGTATTTTGGTTCCCACCATGGGGCATAATGCAACTGTAAGTGTGAAGTAAGGCTTGCTGACGATTTGACTTTGGTTTTAAGGACTTAGTTAACTGAGCTGAAATATCCTGGTTCAGGACAGGGCATTTCATAAGAACTTAGACAATACATGGAGAATTGCACGATCCAGGCTGTACTAGCCACTTACAATTTGTAGAGACGATGATTTATTTGCCTGATGACCGGGCAAGGCTTTAGTGTTCTTTTTCTTTGAAATGAGCTACTGGAGCATGGAGCATTGCATTGTACCCCCTTGGCTTGGCTTACCGAAGGCTTTCCTTTTAAAATTATTTATATAAATAGAACATTGATTTGGCAGAGATCCTTTTCAATAAAATTAGTCCTTTTAAAGGACTAATAAATCAGATTAACAAATAAGCACTTCCTGAATTAAGTTTTTTTTGTTGTTGTTAATTGCCATGATCTATAACAGGACACTTCCATAGATTTAAAATGCTATTTAAGAAAACAGAATAGTCAGTGATCTTTTTTTAATTTCATACTTGACTAGAGTGATAGGAAGCTTGTCAATTTCTTTTGGGGATGAAAAGGAGTCCAAGTCACTTCTGATAGTCCTGATGCTTGATCCAGCAGTCAAGGCAATGGCAAAACTCCCTGATGTTAGCAAGACCAGGATTTGACTATATCTTTTCAGGAGCTGATGATTCAGAGTCATATTTTGAGTGGACCTTGGCACAGAAATTGCTGGTACTGTGTGAGATTTTTTCAGAGCTTTTTTTTATTGCTGAGCAGTACTCATGACATTTGGAGTTATTAACACATGGAGATTCCTTTCCTAAAATATACCTGTAACTCTTTTCTCTTGCCTTAACAATGCCATAGACCCCATAGTCAGGCTCTATATGTTTTTGGTAATTAATATAAGATGACATTTTGGTATTACTGAAAATGAGGTGGTGATTACTGGGATATGAGATACCAGGCAATGATAGCTACTGGCTCTTTGCTTGCTAAAAATCTTCTGTAAGCACGTTCAACTTTCTTTAAATATTTTGCATGTTATTTATCACATGTATTCAAGGAGAGAACTTAAGACTCTCAGCGTTGTCATCTGTGTGTAAGCCTAGATCTTGGTATTTTCTCAGTTTCTTTTTACTTGTCATGATGGTTATTTGTCATGATGGAAGAATGTAGTCCTTCTTTTAGCTCCCTATATTTTACGCTATTTTATGTATCTGTTTTTTTGCAATTAATACTTAATAATAATGATACAGTTAATTTGTTGAAGGATGTAAGCTATAGTATCGATGTGAGGAGCACTGAGCACAATCAGATGTTATTTATACACTCTCCTCATACCTTAGTGTTATGCTTCCTTTGAAGAAAAAAAAAATTACTCAAAAACAGAGCTAATTACAACATGATTACAATAATTACTATTATGTTTATTATACTAGCCTGACCCATAGGTTAGGTGTTATTTCTCCATTTCTGCAGTTGATGACTAATCTTTCTATGACCAAGTTACTACTTCTACAGCTAAAATTTTGAATATCTTTCATGAACTGAAGTTACAAAACGCAGAAGTGTGAGTGGTATGTACAGAGCCAGATTCTTGGCTACAGTCTAATTCTCCACACTAGCTGTCCCGATCCAGTGTTGGGGGAGGTTTTGATATGATCCCAAGAGCAAGATTAAGACATCAACAGGGTCAAATGCCATACAACCTTGTTAGCTTTATTCTCATAAGCACAATAGGACAGAGAGAAGGGAAAAAGAAAGATAAGCAAGCAAGTGGGAGAGATGCAACAAGATTATAGTTACCACCACCACCAGTCCAGCTAAGTGTTGGCTTCGCTTCGGTGCAGGTACAAGTGCCTCGGTGCAGGTGATGTGCACACCTCTGTGCAAGTGATGTTCAGGGAAAGAAACTGTGCATCTTGGTGCAGGCGATGATCCACACCTAGTGGGGAGGGAATGCGTGCTCCTTTTATGTCCCCCTTCTCAAAGAGTCCTCCCACTTTCTTGAAGTTTGTGTTGTTTGTGTCATACATGTGGCGTGCTTGGATGTTCCTCTTCACCCGATTGGAATGCGAGCTGCTCTGGTGGGCACTGCTGAGTCAGGTCTCGAGCTGATCTTCTCAGAGACAGCATGCCGAGGCCAAGTAGATAGTTGATATTATAGTCTTCCCAGAGACAAGATGCTGGGGTTAAGAAGTGTAAATGGGGAAGTGTAAGTGTAAATGGTCCTTGTTTGGCTCTTGAGCTGGTCTTCCCAGAGACAAGATACCGGGGTATTGTTCAGGTAAATGGTATGTCAAAAATGTCTAGACAAACACAATCCATAACAGTCTCTTACACTAGCCAGCTGAAATTCTCAGATGAAATAAATCTGGTGTAGCTGCTCTCCTCCCTCAGCCCCACCTTTAGCCTGCTATTCTCTGGTGTGTTATATCAGGAAAGAAGATAAATTATATTGCAGTGGGATTCTGCTTCCTTGCTCCAAATTTCAGCTGGCATACAGTTTTATATATATATAGATATTATATTTATTTACTAGATATATACAGAGATGAACATGAACTGAGGAGCTGGAGAGTCCCCTGCATCATGTCTCCCAAGGCTGCCTTCCCTATATCCTTGGCTGGTCTACTAGTTTCCACATTGGAGAACTGAGGGTTTGCTTGAGCACAAAATGTGCTTTAACTGAGTGGATACAAGCTGGTATGCACATCCTCTAAGTTCTAAAAACTCTAATAATGTCAGTGATTAACTGAAGAAACAACATAATACATGCTGAAAGTGGAATTTCTCTGGTAAAGGAGAATGGGTGACTTCATGGGAGGTGGTTATAAAGAGGTACATGCAAACATAAGAGGATCAAGTGTAAATTTGGACTTTCCACAACAGATTCATTAAAAAATTGTGGAGTAATCTATAGCCAATCCTTCTATTTAAGCAAATAGCTCAGTCAGGAAAAGAAAAGGCAGGAACTGGAGATGCTATAAAATGTGATTTATGTTTGAATTGCAATTTTATGTTCTCTAATCAAACAACAAGGGAATTTATTGCAGCTTAACTATTTTCTGTGGACAGAAGCTCAATTTTCCATTTTTCATTGAAGTCAATTTTTCAGCAATAGTTTAGGTTATCACGTAAGTATGATGTGGTAATCACTATCTGCTGTTGATAGTTGATGTATTGTTGCACCTATGTGGAAAGTTACTTGCAACAGTAATTAGTAAATTAAAACATAAACATGCAGAATCTATTGTCCTGTCTCTATCAGGAAGACATTAAAGATGGGTAAGGTCATGTGTAAGTTTACACTGTAGGTTTTTATTGTTGCTCTTCTACATGTCAGAGTTTATATATATAGAATATGTGAAAAACAGATAAGGATCTTTACATGCCCAGAAGTAAATTATTTACTGTTAGAGGAAAAAGAAGAGTGTATAGGTGATAGGTTTCAGGGGTGGATATGTTTATTTGGGAAAGAGGATATGTAACATGAATGCTCTTGAACTCTGTCAAATCCTGTGGAAAACATTTGGTAAGTAGGGTAGACTTTTATTTTGGTCAAGTTAGACGCATATTAGAACTATAAAGTACTTGAAAATAATCTGTAGGATGTGCTTTCAAATGAGAATTTTAAGAAGCATCACACATGGAATTAGAAACTACATAGACTTAACACAAAAATTGGGGACAGAGATTATCATGGCAGGTTGTTTAGTCCCGAATTTTGCCTTTGATAATTGTTAGAATCATAGAATGCTTAAGGTTGGAATGGACCTCTAAAGGTCATCTAATCCAACCTCCCTGCACACGCAGGGTCTCCTAGAGCACGTGGCACAGGACTGCATCCAAGCGGGTTTTGAAGATCTCCAGAGAACGAGACTCCACAACCTCTCTGGGCAGCCTGTTCCAGTGCTCTGTCACCCTCACTGTCAAGAAATTTTTCCTTAAGTTCCTGTGGAACTTTTGATGCTTCAGTTTCTGGCCATTTCCTCCAGTTCTGTCAGTGGCCACCACTGAAAAGAGGCCAACCCCATCCTCCTCACTGCCTCCCTTGAGGCACTTATAGACACTGATCAGGTCCCCTCTCAGCCTTCTCTTCTCCAGGCTGAACAGGCCCAGCTCTCTCAGCCTTTCCTCATAGGGCAGATGTTCCAGGCCCCTGATCATCCTTGTGGCCCTGCACTGGACTCTCTCCAGCAGCTCCATATCCCTCTTGTACTGTGGGGCCCAGAACTGGACACAATACTCCAGATGTGGCCTCGCCAGGGCTGAGTAGAGGGGCAGGACCACCTCCCTCGACCTGCTGGAGACGCTCTTCTTAATGCACCCCAGGATCCCATTGGTCTTCTTGGCCACAAGGGCACACTGCTGCTTCATGGTCAACTTGTTGTCCACCATGACGCCCAGGTCCCTCTCTGCAGAGCTGCCCTCCAGAAGGTCAGTCCCCAGCCTGTACTGGTGCCTGTGGTTATTCCTCCTTAAGTGCAGGACCTTGCAGTTGCCTTTGTTGAATTTCATCAGATTTCTCACTGCCCAGCAATCCAGTCTGTCCACGTCCCTCTGGATGGCAGCACAGCCCTCTGGGGGTATCAGCTACTCCTCCCAGTTTGGTATCATCTGCAAACTTGCTGAGGGAGCACTCTGTGCCTTCATCCAGGTCGTTGATGAATAAATTGAACAGGACTGGACCAAGGACTGACCCCTGGGGGACACCGCTAACCACAGGCCTCCAACTAGACTCTGCACCACTGATCACCACCCTCTGAGCTCTGCCATCCAGCCAATTCCTAATCCACCTCACTGTCCATTCATCTATCCCACACCTCTGGAGCTTGTCCAGGAGGATGTTGTGAGGGACGGTGTCAAAAGCCTTGGTGAAGTCGAGGTATATGACATCCGCTGCTCTCCCCTCATCTATCCAGCTAGACATTCCATCATAGAAGGCTATCAGGGTAGTCAAGCATGATTTTCCTTTGCTAAACCCATGCTGACTACTCCTGAGCACCTTCTTGTCCTCCATGTGCCTGGAGACAATGGCCAGTATGAGCTGTTCCATCACTTTTCCAGGGATGGAGGTGAGGCTGACTGGCCTGTAGTTGCCTGGGTCCTCCTCGCCTTTTTTGAAGACTGGCGTGACATTGGCTTTCTTCCAGTCCTCTGGCACCTCCCCCATTCTCCAGGATGTTTCAAAGATGATGGAGAGTGGGTTAGCTATGACATCCACCAGTTCCCGCAGAACTCTGGGGTGCATCCCATCAGGGCCCATGGATTTGTGGGTGTCGAGTTGCCTTAGGTGATCTCTGACCCAATTTTCCCCTACCCAGGGCAAGTCTTCCTCTCTCCAGACTTCTTCTCTTGTCCCTAGGGCCTTGGACTCTACAGGGCTGCCCTTGGTAAACACCGAAGCAAAGAAGGCATTCAGCAGCTCTGCTTTTTCTGTGTTATTCGTAACCAGGGTACCCACCCCATTCACCAGTGGACCCACGTTTTCCCTGATCATCCTTTTGCTATTAATATATTTGAATAAGTTTTTCTTGTTATTTTTAACATCCTTGGCCAGATTGTGTTCCAACTGTGCCCGAGCTTTCCTTGCCACATCTCTGCATTCCCTGATAATGTTCCTGTATTTCTCCCAGAGGTCCTGTACTTTTTTCCACATTCTGTAGACCACCACCTTCTGCTTGAGTATTGCCAAAAGCTCCTTGCTCATCCACACAGTCTTCTACCCACCCTGCCTGGTTTCTTACACACAGGGATGCACTGTTGCTGGGTGTGGAGGAAGTGCCGCTTGAAAACTAGCCAGCTCTCTTGGGCCCCCTTCCCTTCTAAGGCTCTAGTCCATGGGATTCTTCCGAGGAGGTCCCTGAAGAGGCTAAAGTTGGCCCTCCTGAAGTCCATGGTTGCAAGGCTACTTACAGCCCTGCCTCCTCCTCGTTGGATCCTGAACTCCACCAGCTCATGGTCACTGCAGCCAAGGCTTCCCCCCACCTTCACATCTCCAACGAGTCCTTCTCTATTCATTAGTACGAGGTCCAGTAGCTCACCTTTCCTCGTTGACTCCTCCACAACCTACATCAAAAAGTTATCATCAACGCATTGAAGGAACCTCCAGGACTGTTTGTGCCTGGCTGTGTTGTCCTTCCAGTTGATGTCGGGGAAGTTGAAGTCCCCCATGAGAACCAGGGCCTGTGACTGTGAGGCAACATCCAGCTGCCTGTAGAAATCCTCATCAATTTCCTCATCCTGGTCAGGCGGCCTGTAGCAGACACCCACCACAGTGTCTCCCACATTAGCCTGCTCTTTAACCCTTACCCACAAGCTCTCAACTCGCTCATCATCCACCCCCAGGTTGAGCTCCATGCATTCCAGTTGCTCTCTCACATAAAGAGCAACTCCACCACCTCGCCTTCCCAGCCTGTCCTTCCTAAAGAGCACATAGCCTTCCATGGCATCGCTCCAGTCATGTGAGCTGTCCCACCATGTCTCTGTGATTCCAATGAGATCATGATGCTGGGACTGCACACAGGTCTCCAGTTTGTCCTGCTTACTCCCCATGCTTCGCTCATTGGTGTACAGGCATTTCAGGGAAGTAATTGAGCCTGCACGTTTCCCAGGAGGGGTGAAAGAGGACCCTTTATAATCATATCCTATCCTCACTTCCCCACAACCATACGCTCGCTGGATGCCATCTGACTTTGGCTGCGTGGTACTGATTGCCATGTCTGTGTGACACTCCCCGTCCCCCTTCTCGTCTAGTTTAAAGCCCTCCTAACCAGGTTGGCCAGCCTTTTGGCAGAGATATGTGCCCCTCTTGCTGAGGTGGTTCCCATCATTCCTCACTAGCTGGTGGTTATCAAACAGGGTCCCATGGTCATAGAAGCCAAAACCCTGTTGCCAAGACCAGTGGTGCAGCCAGTTGATTATCTGTGATATCTGCCTTCTCCTCCTTGAATCCATTCCCCTCATTGGTAGGATCGAGGAGAACACTATCTGGGCTCCCATACCTTTGACGGCCATCCCTAGGGCTTTGAAATCTTGCTTGATATCCCTCAGGTTCCCCATGGTATCATTAGTGCCCACGTGAAACAGTACCAGGGGATAATAGTCAGACTCCTAGACAAGCCTTGGGAGCCTCTCTGTAACATCCCTTATTTGAGCCCCTGGCAAGCAGCAGACCTCTCTGGATAAGGGGTCAGGTCTACAGATCGCTTCCTCCGTGCCCTGCAGCAGGGAGTCACCCACAACGATCACCCGCCGCTTCTTCCGGGTGTTCCTTTTCTCCTTAGGGGGAGCAGCCTCAGGGTGTGGGCCTGACTGCCTCTCTGTAGACAGCCCCCTAGATGGGCCTTGGTTCATGACCTCACCTATCTGATCCCCAAGTTCCAGGGCCCTGTACCTGTGGACATGGTCACTGGTGGAGGTGAGGTGGGCCGTGGAGGGGTTCTCCTGCCACCTCGAATAGGGACTTGTTTCCATTGTTGTTCGTCCCTTGATACTGTTATTTCTGCCCCCTCTGCCCTATGGCAAGAAGGTATTGGATCTACAGACTGAATTGGGGGTTTCTCTGGGTGGCTTTCCTGGGAAGACTGCAGAACGCAGCTCCACCAGTTTATTTCTCTTTCACATTCCCTGATGGCCCTCAGCCTTTCTACCTCCTCCTTCAGCTCCACCACCAGGCTGAGCAGGTCATTACACCTAAGGCAGGCAATGTTTTCACTACTCCCCAGTAACATGGAGAGGCTCAGACATTCTGCACAGCTAGAAACCTGGACTGCCGCATGTTTCTGTGGCGGTTCAGTCTGTGTTGCCATAGTCTTCCTGGTGGAGGTTCTCTGCCGAGTAGAGATTATGGCTTCGCCTGATCTCCTCCTGGTGGAAGAGTCTATGGAGAGAATTCTTTTCCACACCTGGGAGGAGACTCCCTGCCTCCTGCCTGCGCTAACTGCCACACATTCCCCTTTGGGAAAGATAAATCCCATCTTATGCCAGCATGCCTGGTGCCATGTAAGGCTTCCTATTGCCAAAAACCCCTAAGTTTTGGTGATGACACCAGCCCCAGAGCCACATGTTAATGGACTGTATCCTCCTGTTTCTTTCCATATTGCTGCCAGCACCGGGGAGAATGGAAGAGAAGATGACCTGCATGCCCGAGTTCCTGGTCGTCTGACCCAATTCCCTAAAGTCCCTTTTGATTGCCCTCAGGCTATGCATTGCCACTTCCTCTCCTCCCACATTTAGGACCAGCAACGGGTAATAGTCTGTAGGTCATACCAGGCTGGGAAGTTTTCTGGTGACATCCTTAACCCGGGCCCCAGGAAGGCAGCAGACTTCCTTTAGAGGAGGGTCCCTTCTACATATCAGAGCCTCTGTTCCCTTTATTGTGGAATCACCCACAACTATAACCCGCCTTTTCTTCCTCCTGCAGGTGGTCACAATACAGGGGGTTGGCCTTTCTGACCATAGCAATATTTTTGGAGGAGAAGGGCTCTCGCCTTCACCATCCATTGATTGCCCTTCATCCTCCAGGGCCCCATATCTGTTGCATTGGGGGACCTGGTAGGGTGAGATGGGAGAAGAAGGATTTCTCCTGCCACCTTGAACCTGGACTTTTTTCCATTTGTTCTCGTCCTGGTATATTCTACCTTGTGTCGGCTAGAGGATGGATTCTGTATTCCTTTGTTCTTATTGGGGACTTCCCGGCGCCTGCTCATGTTTTACAGAGGTCAGAGCCTGGCACCACCAGTCTATTTCCCTCTCTGACTTCCAGATGCTCCTCAACTTTTCCACCTCTTCTCGTAACTCTGCTACCATGCTGAGCAGATCTTCCACCTGAAGAGCATGAATCAGAACTCTTGGTTGGAATCAGTTTTCCATATTCTCTGGTTCCATTTTTTTCTCTGTGATTTAGTTCTACCAACACAGTTTTAAAGTAATAGTGCTATAGGGAAAGCATATTTAGTTGCAGAAGGAAAGAATGTTGACATTGAGATTATTATTTAAACCATATATTATATAGCAATAAGAAAAAAAGTTGTAGCAACCAGAACAAAACTGTTAAATAACTAATAAAATACATATGATATTGCCTGGTAACCTGACCACATCCACACACAGAAATTCAAAGTTTGATACTTGGTAATGAGCAAAATAAATTGATTTAGCACAATAGTATAAATTTTGAGTGAGCCTCCCTTGTGTCCAGAGAAGTTGTTAGCATGTATGAAAATAGCATCAGTGTGGATGCAGGATAACCCAGCAATTCTCTGCACTCAGCTATTAGCTGTAATATATGGTTATTCAATCATAATCTAATCTGAGGAAAAAAAAAACTTGAAAGTCAGTAGCCCTAATTGATTTTGCATTTGGAATTACCCTGGAAAGCCCATTCGCATCAGATTGTAACTTTTCACAGTATACAGGGCTGAGTCTAAAAAGAGAAATCTGTGGCCTCATTAAAAAAAAAAAAGGCATAGCTTTAAAGGAGGGGACTTACGGTTTAGGTTGTTTAGTACTGTTTCAGTAACTATGTAATGCAGCACCTAGGTGCTGAAATTGGAAAACTGCCTACATAGTAAGTAGAGAGGAATTTCTTCAGAACATGATTCAACACACCCTGGTTGTGCGGAGCTCCTTCTATGATTCACTCTCTGGAGGAACCATCTCATTCTTAAATTAACTATAATGGAGGAGTCTAACCTCTAAATTTAAGATCTAAATAAAATACCTAAAACTAAGGAGTATGAAAGTACTTGTGGTTCTTCAGTTAGGCATTTAGTAATACTAAAAATAATGATGAAAAATAACATTTGAATTGAGACATGAAAAAAAATTGCATGTGTGTTTATGCTAATATTGGGCTTTACAGGTGCAGACAATATCTACAACAAGGCAGGAATAAGGAAAAAATCTCAGCGAGTTCTGAGTTGATTAGATTTTCTTACATTGTGCATGTAGATGAGCACATTGGTGGCAGTGTATAGCTAAATGGAAAAGGGAAAGTGAAAAAAAATCAGCACAGAAGTGAGGTTCTAAATTTTTGGTTTGCAGGGAAAATCACTTGTGTTTCTTGCAAGGTGTGAATTAATTTTGTCTGTAAAATGACTTGATAATTGAGTGAGGTGCATTAGCTACCCATTCCCTATGTTGGTTTATAAAGGTTTTTGTTTTGTTTTGTTTGTTTTTCCATTTCACACCATTCACCAGGAGCTTTTCTCTTCTAATCTTCAGATATTTGCTTTTAAGTAATTAACGTCAGAATTTTCCTGATTATTGCATTGTCCAATTTGTACATTTTATTGCATTTCCAAACTAGTTTTTAACTCTTTTTCCATACCTTTTTGGCCTTCTTTTAACATTGATACTGCAGAAAAAAAATCCTTTGTTGCATATTGTTAATAAGCATGTAGTACACAGCATGTTCTCTTTCTGACACTGTACCTATTCAAAATGTTCCACAGGCAGCTGTTTCCTTAGAGTGTCCTGTTTCTTTCTTCATGCAGCTTTAAGCATATAAAACTAAGATATGTGATGTTTTTATAGCTTACTTTCCTTCTTCAGAAATTATTCTCACTAAGCCACTCTACATGTGTATTGCTTACAAGTTTGTTTCTATAGTGCTTGTTATCTGGTTCCAACACATATGGCCCCAAAATGCACCTATGTGCTGTGCCACTCTTGCCTCAGAGCACAGGGCAAGTTTTGTCTCTGTGTTCCCATCTAACCCCATTTATTTGTGCTTCTACTCTTGCATCTTGAAAACAAAGACAACTCTTCCACTAATTCAGTGACCAAGTGCCTGGAGTATGTGAGCCAATTATACAAGTGGCTTTTTAAAATACTACTGCCCAAACATGGAAAGCAGAAGCAACTAAAATATGTACTCATTCTCTGCAGATCACAAACAAGTCAGAATGCTAAAACAATTACAGGAACAGAAATATATGGCAAGCAAGGCCTTTTATTTTCATTAGTAAATTGGCAATAGCTGCCACAGAGATACAATCACATAGTATTTGAACACTACACCCTAAGGAGGACCTTAGGTGCCTGTAACAGGAATTAGGCAGATATTTAGCAAACAAAATGTGCAGAATGTTTTCTCTTGGGGCATAGCACAGTCTATCCCAAAAGGTCATGACAAAGATTTTTATTTATATGGGGTTAGATGCAAACAGAGATGGAAGAATCAAAGATGGAAGTATCAAACCCTCTTCCAGGGAAACAAAATATGTCCATGAGTGGAGGTTCCTAAAACCTGAGATATTTGTGTCTAATTACAACTCCAAGTTTTTGAATGTTGCTATGTCCCCTTCTTTTTCCAAAGCTTTTAAAAGGCTGCCTTGTGTGTCTGAATTAGCTCAGCAAAACAGACATCCCGCTATTCAAATAAATAGCTATACACTCAGGCAAAATGTAACCAGATCATTATTTAAACTCTTTTTTTTTTCTTTTAATAATGTGAATATATCATTCAGTTATATATAGCATATTGTTAAAATCACGTGATTTCTCCATGGTCAGGCTTCTAGAATTGGCCTTCTTTATATCCTTTTGAAGAACTCCAGAGCCAACATTATTATTAAATACATTGTGAAGGATCTTTGCTTTAGCAACTGAGAAGATAAGCAGAGGGGACAGTAGAAACAGGACAGAAAAAGCAGCCCAGGAAAAATACAAAAAGCAAGGCAAAGCACTGTTGATATCTGATATTTGATGTAAGAAGTTTGATATGAAATTTCAGAAGAAAGTGGATTTCTCAATTTTATCAGGGTGCTTTTATGTGTTGTAAAAAAAAAACTATCATCTGTGCTACACTTAGAGAGGCAGGAAAAAAATCCTCTCTAAATTGTGCTATATAGAAGAATGAAATAGAACTATGCAGCATTTTACAACAAAGATTTACTATTTTATTAAAACCAGTATCTAAATTCAGAGAGTAGGGATTTCCTTTAAAAATAAGATGATCATCTGAATAACATTTAATAAAAAACTTTCTGAATGACTATAATCAAGGACATTTCAGTAGAACTCTCAATGAAACTTATTAAAAATTATTGATGTCATTGTAATCAGGAGGTAAAAATATTTTAATGCTCCAGTTCTGATATATTTTTTAGCAGGAAAAACTTTCAAAATAAACTGTACATTGTTTTAAAGCAATACATTTGTCATGAAATTAAGGTTTATACTAGGAGTTAAGAGAAACCTGGTCTTTTATGCTCAGGTTATAGAATGTTATAGAAAAATCAACAGCACTTTATAGACTCTGTTAGAGTCTATAGAGTCTGTAATCGTTTATTACTGTTCATGAGTAAGCCAGGAGTTAAGGAGCATATTATGTTTTTGAATGGCATAATTACATTTCCCTTCTGTTCAGCTAATTTCTTTTTCTTGTTTTTGAGGTAGTTTATGCCTATAGGTAATTACTAGGCTAACAATGGATGGACTGTAGATAATGTGAAGCTTAAGATATTGTTTACCTTTTTGCTGAAAGCTGCAGGATTTTTGAAGAAAATCAGTATCATAGTACCTGAAAAAATGATATATATGTATATATTATGTACAAATCATTCTGAAGATAAATTTTAAGCTGTTATGATGTAAATGTATTTTTGTTCATTGCTTTTCCTTTTTAGTCTGTTATGATTCACAGCAGGAACTGCAAAGATCTAGTGAATATATTTCATTCTTTCTAAGAAATGTCTTACATTCATTTTTACCCTGTATGGGGAAAATACTGGGGGCTTTTTTGATGTTCTATTAAGTTTCATTAGACTAGGTTAGCTTTTACATTCTAACCTTAAGTGTATTTTCCTCTCTAAATATTCATGCAATTAAGACAGTCTGACAGTCAGCAATCATTTTCTGTCACAAATAAAAACTCCTGGAGTGTCAAGGAATCTGAATACCCTGATGACCCTAATTTCCAGGACAAAGCAAAAGATTTAATAATCACAGTTTCTATATCATATGTGTATACAAGGATAGATTGGGACTGGGATACAAGGATTGGGATCCAGGTAAGCTAAGGAGTCTGTGTTTTGTTTTTTTAAGGGTTTCATCATAACCTTTGTTCTGCTAATATCTCCCAGGGCAGATCATTTGTCTATGCAGCAAAAAGTAGGATCTTTAAGATCAAGAAATCTAACAAAAGGAATCTAACAAAAAAAAAAAACAAAGAAAAATATATATCAAGGGACTGGTATTTTAAGTATCTAGACACATGCTGAATGCACAGATATTCACCAATGCCTTTAACTAGCAATTTCCAACACAGCAATTTCAGGTTTATGATTTCTTAACATTCTTTAAGAACATATTATTTTTGTAGATCCTCAAAATCAGGATCTCATCTTGGAATATATTTTTGTAATTTAGGAAGATAAAGCATGAATTAAATAAAAATGATCTCCAAAATAAAATAAAATAAACTCTTTTCAGCATCATAGTTATCATTTTCTGTCTAAATAATATCTTTCTGTGTATGCCAGTTTATAGATGATCCGAAGGTATTTTTGTCTAGAAGGTAAAGCTGTATTCCAGTTGCCTTATGTCCTACAAAAGATATTTTATCTGCTAAGGAGAAAATAGCTAAGGAGAAAATAGCTAAGGAGAAAATAGCTAAGGAGAAAATAGCTAAGGAGAAAATAGCTAAGGAGAAATACTATGTCTTCTCAGTCTTGGCAGCAGCTGCCAAAAATATTTACTTATCTTAGCACCTCATTAAAAACCAGGTGTTTTACAACAGGTGTTTTAATGAGGTTTAACAACCTCATTAAACCAGGTGTTTAAGATCTTAGCCTTTTGTTGTCCACAGCTCTTTCCTTCAGAAATGTCCCGTAACATTAAAAATATTTGTAGTATTTGCATTCTTCCTACAGTATACCCGATGGAAGTTAAGAATATGGTGTCTTCTTTCAGTGAAGTCTTTTACATTTACCCTTTTCCTGCAATATGTGCAGTCCAACAATAGGTGGAAGAAGCAAAAATGTGAACAAGAATGAGATCTTTCCATGCTCTGAAACAGTATTTTAAAACTTTTTAGTGAAGGAGGTTCCCAAGAGCTATTAAACTATCAACACTGGAGCATATATTTAATACAACTAAGTATTCTTGGTGTTATTCCTAATTCATGCATTATAGAATGAGATGGGAACAAAACCCTGGAATGAGGTTTTTGGTAAAATTTCTAATGCAGCCTGTAGCCCTTTAACCTGAAAAAAATATGGTATCACAATTTGGCCCAGGAGAAATCCACTGGATTATGCATATCTGCATTAAACTCAAGACACTTCATAACGATAGAATTCAGCTAAAATGAATGTCATTTATAGAAAACAGTATTTTTTTTAATTGCATAATATAGATTGTGCTGGACTGAGAATATTTTAAAAGTACTTTTTCTGACTCTTAAAATGTCAAACCAATGGCATTTCTAAATATTTCTTGTCTACTAAGGCAACTTAATGCTATACTTACAGCCATTTTCCCCAAGTTTTATGTGCTATGGTTTTTCAGAGTTCAACTTCTTGAAATGTTTTGAGACTGATTTTTCAGTGATAATGAGAGCCTACTACCTCTGCTGAGCTTATTTACAACTGCAAGTAATCATGAGAACTCACTGCATCTTACATTTGATATGCAAGAACAAGATTAATGAATATGTCTGAAACTTTTGGCAACATCTGAGTTCCACAGATGCTACATCAAATATGAGAACATCTGAAATAAATAAAATAAAAAAAAAGAACATGTATAGGCTATCACAGAATAGTAATGTGAAAAGTGGAAATGTACTCGGCATTTATATTCCCTTCCCCATCTTTTTAACTGAATACTTTTGTGTTCTAATAAAATCTCTCCCACTCATAGTTTTGTTTTCTTTTTATTCTTTTTTTTGCTGAATGCATCATAATCCTATGTTTAAAGCATCATTCTGTTGTCATGGAAATACTGATGTCACAGATTTGCTGTTTGAATTTCAAGACAGGGTCAAATGTAAAAAGAAAATGGGGCTGGAAAAGGAAGACACTGTTTAAAAAGCAAAGCTTTGGTAACAAGCTAAAAGGAAAAAGGATGCAGGGATATACTAAGAGTAAGTGGATAAGTCCATTAGAGGATAATCCTTCTTTAAATTTTTCTCTTTCAAATACAGAAGCAGAAATGTTTAGAGTTGTATATAAAACTCAAATATGAGTGTATCATAAAAGCAGGCTTTCTAAACTTTTACATCTTGAAACATCATGTGCACCAAAACAAAAGTGCATGAAATAGCCACAATAATAAACAAGGAGAAATTAAGCTAGGTGATTTCTTAATAAAAGGAACAGGAAAATAAGGAAGTTTTAATTAAAAGGAAAATGCACTTAGAAAATGTTCAGTGGCAACAAATAGACTACTTTCCCATTTCCACTCTAGCATGTACCTTGCTGTTCCACTGTTATTAATACAAAACTAGCAACAAAGGTAAGAAACAGATTAATGCTAACAATTTTGAGAGAGAGCAATTTGTGCAAAAAGAAAAAAAAAAAGAAACCTCCCTAATACATTTGTAAAAATTCCAGGAAAGAGTAAAGCAATTTTCATATTTACTATAGCACAAAGGAGACATATGAAAAGGATAAAATTTTAAAAAATTACTCTTTTCCTCAGCATTTCCATATTGGCCAGCTTAGATTGCTTGCTACTTACATTGCTTTTTGGAAATCCTATTCTTAAGTATGCACCATTTCCCACAGCAAATGCAGGTTCCAAAAGACTATAGAATCCACTAGAGGAACTAGGTAACCTTAAAGTTACATGTTAAAATGCTCAGTTTTATGACACTTGTTTCCCTTTTTGAAGTAGCTAGTAGTGAAGCTCTCTTTTTATAGCTGAGAAAACTGATTAAGTTTATACAGGAAATGGAGGTCACAGTGTTTACATTAAAGGAGCACAACACATGGAGGACTCTGATCTCCTAATCATCCAGCTAGACCTCTAAAAGATGCAGATGGAGCATCTTGTAGATCATTTCCTTTCTGTCCACCTTCTCATAGACACAGGGACATACAAGATCTTACCTGCAGCCAGAAGACAGAATGCATGTTGGAGCATGCAAAAAGGCCTAGGTAGGGGGAGACGTTCTGAAGTCCCATTGCTTACATCTGACCTGGGAGATCCAAGAAATAGAAATAGATATCCCCTTGTCCACTGCTCTATCAATCACATTATCAATGCAGAATATATTTATAAACCAATTCATATTATTTACTTTGTGCAGTATTATGAAAAATCCTATATCAAGTGCTGCACATCTAAGACCCCAATTAAATAGCCATTGGAAGACCCACACTAACTCTGAGAAGAGCTGGATCAAACCAAGAGGTTAAAAGGAAAAGTTTATTCAGTGAAAAAAAAAAAGTTTGGGCTATATTGTAAAGTTAGGCATTCTGATATTCCTTGTAGCTAACCTATTCTGTCTGCATAGTAAGAATGGCTTTATGCTACCTAGGATTCATTTATTAGTATCAAATTGGAAGCCAGGCATAAACTTCCTTCAGTCAGCATCTCCATTAAATTTACAAGCATTCCCACACATGAGCATGTGGGAAGCAGAATAAATTAGAGAGATTTAATCACTTGGAGCCTGGTTTTGGCACAAAGCTCTGACCCACTAAGTTTTTCCATATCTGAAGGATAAGAGCAGAAAAGCATTTCATATTGTAGGCAGATACCACCAAAATTTGTCAACCTTTCCACATCGTAAAGTAGTTTACAATTGTCACAAATGTGGCCAATCAGACTAAAAATTACCATGCTGAATGCCTGCTTCAGGCTTTGGCTAAGTTTATTCAGGCTTTGGCTAAGTTTAAACCAAACTGGCCCAATCATTTCTAAGACTGAGCTTGGAGAGAGTACATTGTCTTGGGGAAAAAAAAAAGGCACCAGCCCGTGAATTCATGCAAATTGGTCAACTCAATATTTCTATTTAGGAGGGCCCAGAGGTTAGAAATGGGCCTTATGAAGAGACAAGCACGTTAAATCCTTTAGTTAAGGAAGTTAGTTAAAAGTTAAGTTAAACTTAGTTTAAGTTACATCCTGCAACTATTAATGCAACTATTAATGACTTTTTTTTCCACTTTGCTTGTAATCACTTTTTGAGAGAAATTTTGTATGCTGTGAATATAACAGGCAAGATAAAATACCATCTCTGTACATGGCTGTTTTCCTTCTCCCCTAATGGAGCAATGAACTGCTCTAAAGTAAGAAGCCATCCGTATGGCTGTGCAAGAACCTCCACAGTCAGATTGTGGGGCACTGTAAAAGTAGGTAAAAGGTCGCCGGGTTACTCCTGGGCGGGCTAGCCGGACAGAATCGGCCAGGGAGATAAGGGGAACCTGAGAAACAGGCACAGCTCCTGGATGCGGCAGCCTCTAATTGGCTACCTTATGGCCGCTAACAGGACTGGACCCAGATAACAATAGAATCAAGGGATTGGGTGATGGTGTGGGAAAGGGAGCGCATGAACAGCACGGGAACTATGCACGCTTGGGGGCTATATAAACGCTTGTAAACTACAATAAAATTGCTTCTAGTTCTTAACCTTGAGCCCCTGCTCTTCAGTGCATCCACATCAGATGAGTAACAAACACTGTGAGTCCTATTAGAGTCAACTCAGGTCATGTCCTCACATTGAAAGCTTGTAAGAGCTTAAAGATAAAAGGGGAAAAACAAACAAATCTTTGGCTCTGAGGTAGCATAGCTATCCATGGTGAAGACATGAGGGATGCAGGAAGAAGAAATAGGAAACCTGGACTCCCCATTTGGGTTTATACAAACACATCCCACAAGAGTTTTGAACGAATAAGGTGCAAGATCAATTAATTCTTTGCAATGCTGAGCTTGTCAGTCATAAATAACTTGCAAAATTTCTCAGGGAATTTCTAGGGGACTTTGCTGTTGTCTCCTTTGGTTCTGCCTCTCTAAGAAAACCTTATCTAGAGGAATCATATATAACAGGGTTTCCATGAGGAAAGAAGTAAATGCCATATGATCCCCATTACTCTGCTACCTCTGCAAGAGTTTTAATACAAAGGAGTGGGTAGACTTTCATCCACTCCCAGGAAAATATCAGAAGAGATGATAAGGCCCACATTTCTTCCTTCTAGTTAGCGCCAAAATTATGGAAAAGATTTTTTTGTAAAATTAAACTTCCACCTCTGACCCACATATTTAATTTTCTCTTCTTAATGACAAATTGCACAAGCAAAATGACATGAATTCACTAATACTTTTTTTTCCTTAAATGTTTTCTTAGCATGCTCTTATTCTATTCTCTAGTTATGCATGAACATTTCTGGGTTTTTTTATTATACTATAAAGCTACTAAATTATTTTATTTTGTTTACTTAAGAGTTTCCAAAAATTTTCAGAGAAAGTAACTTTTTTTATAAGAACTTGGCAGACACGAAAGAGAAAACAATTTTGGCAAACCCTTCTCTTAACTGACTAAATAGAAAATGTATTTTCAGTTTTTATACAGATTGTAAATTTTTACAAGTCACTGTAAATTTATTGATTAAGTATGAATTTTAAGTTAAAGTAGACAGTTGGAATTGGATTATTCTTTGGCAATTCATACAAGGATAATACTTCTGCTCATTAAATTCTATGACAAATCAGAAGGCCTGCACTGTATCTTACCTCATAAACTTACCTCATCCTCTAAATGTATTTAATATGTTTCAAGAGAAATACAGCAAAATTTTGCTCTCACTTAACTTAATGGGTGCACTACTATTACCTTAATCAGGGTCAGGATTCCACTTTTTATTTTATCCTGAAAAAAATGTTTCCTTAATTTTTCATGTATCATTTTTACCCAAATTCTGCATATTTCTTCTGTCTCCTCTTTTTTTTCCATTAAATTATTTTTATTATTATTTTATTATTATGCTCTGCGCATATCGCAGTCCTGGTAACACCAGCATGAGACAGAGCATTTGGCACCATGTGCAGTCTTTGGTCTGATCCATGTGCTTACCTAATGCCTTAGGAAATCAGACCAGTTGGTTTTGCTACCAACTCACGTACGCCTTAATTTGTAACTTACACAATGAAAATAATGAGAGGATAGACTCTATGATTATTTTTTAAGTGCACATCATGTTTTATTCAGAAAGGCATGACTTTAACCTGGGGTAAGAAAGACTGATCAGTGAGCAGAACCCTCTAATTAAAATGTACTCCTATTTATAATGCACTCTTAATGTTTCCTAAATCTTTAGCTGATGACTGAAATGTTTTTTGATAATAATACGTGTTATTTTCTCTAGTTTTCTTCTTTTTTCTTCAGAAACATCTGTGAAACAGAAGGGATGAGACTTTCTCTTAAAAATTGTGGGAACACAGAAAATATACAGTACATTTCCTGTTACAGGCTATTTATTAGTCTAAATACTTGTGCAATATTTGGCAAATGATCAAAACTTGCTTCTCCCGATGTGTTTACAATGTTCTAAATTAAAAGCAAAGCCCATTTTCAAGTGACATTTGTCATACAAACTGAAATGTTTCTCTCATACTTGGTTGTAATTTCTGGTTGACAGGATAAGCTCCAAATGTCAAGCACAAAGTTTGTTGCAAAGTTCTTGTGGGAATTAAACTCATCATCTAGCAATTCTTCTTACAAGGCGACCAAAGGAGTCTGCCCCCCCAGTGCAGGATTTTTTTTTCTATGACTGTATGTTTACTTAACTTCTGCCTGATGCTATACTTAATCAGCTACGCTGAAATTGTTTTGAATTCATTGCACATTCTGTTGCTCTTTACCCCATTTTAATGTTCTTTCTCATAATCTTTGAGTGGTAAAATGGTCACACAGAAGAGCTCCCATTTGTTTTGTGAACACTTCAGATATAGATAGATATGCACTAAGGCATAAACTTAGCAAAAGTTTTGAACAGACAGTCTTTTGTATTACACTGTGAAAATAGTAGCTTGCCATGGTAGAGAAATACACTTTAAGTCTTACAAAAACTACTCAGTACCAAATGCAAAACATTTTCAACTCAGGGTTCAAAACCCATTAGACAAACCCGTTTATTAATTAGCATTATTGTTTCCTAAGGGCTTTTGACAAGTTTTAAAGGAAAACTGTATCAGTGTTTATGAACAGCTGTTTTTGACCATATTTCTCCATTATATATGCATTCACAATCCTTGCAACACTTCACATGTTGCACAGGAAAAATGTACTTGGGTCATGTTTCACGTTATAAATAGATAGGCAAACACATATACTGTATTGTTTCTAAGAAAAAACATTTCATATTTCAGTAACCTATCCTTCTTTTCATATCTCAAATTTAGTAATCTTTTTTTGCAGAGTTACAGACTGCCCTTGGACTTTCAGTCATCCTCAAATTCAAATCAAAAGTACTGGCATTTGCAATTTCTTTTCCTTTATCCAAGCCCTTTAGTAAAATTGAAATTCAAATGAGAGAAGCTGCTGCAGTGTGGGAAAACCACGATTTACCATATGTAGGTGACCACACTGTGGATGTTTAAGGAGTGTAGCTGTAAGCTGATTCACAGATACTTGGAAAAAGAACAGGAAAACATCTGCTTGTATACAGTCTTAAAAAAAAAAAAAAATCTTGTGTCCCAGACCTTCCTTACCTCTCTTAGGATCACATTTTGCTTCCTGTTCTACAGCTGTCCTAATGGCAACATTTTTTTTCTATGAAGTAAGGATTATTACTGCAGTTTTTGGAGACAAGCATTTTCAGAGATGATTAAGAAAGCTATTTAACAAAGCTAAGGTGTCAATGAAGGAAATTATAGTCAAAACTCATTATAACACAACATGCTCTAAAGAAAGGCTTGTATAATAAACAGTAAACATGACCCAAGCTATTCAACTGCAGCTACCTGACCAAGATTATAGACTACTGTTGCTTTCCCTTTCTATATTTTTCCCATTCCCAACACTTCTATTACTTTACACAAAAATATTCTACCATAATTAAATGAGATTCTTGCTGAAGGCTGGTTTCATCTGATGTGAATATGGAATAAATTCAACGTTGTCAGAAAATATATGCCGTATGAAAGCCACAGTAAGATAGTAGAATTGAGATTAACTCAGTACACAAGAGTCATGAAAAAAATGTAGATGGAAGACATCCTTGTGTACAGAAGACACCATAATATTCTAGCTTGTTCTTGAAAGACATGGTCTGGAGTGCAGTAGATGACTAGAAGGGCAGGTTTCTTCAGGCTGTGCTCTGAATATTTGAAAAAAAAATTGGATTACTCCTTTATGCTGAGATATGGGGCTGGCCTCTTTTCAGTGGTCGCCACCGACAGAACTAGAGGAAATGACCTCAAACTGAAACACCAAAAGTTCCACAGGAGCTTAAGGAAAAATTTCCTGACAGTGAGGGTGACAGAGCCCTGGAACAGGCTGCCCAGAGAGGTTGTGGAGTCTCCTTCTCTGGAGATCTTCAAAACCTGCTTGGATGCAGTCCTGTGCCATGAGCTCCAGGTGGCCCTGCGTGTGCAGGGGGGTTGGACTAGATGACCTCTAGAGGTCCCTTCCAACCTTAGGCATTCTATGATTCTATGATATGCATAAATGCTTTTTTTTTGAGGAGATACAGATAAATACAATAAAGACAAGTTACTACAGAAAGAAACATTTCAAACTGAATGGGGATGCTGAAAACAAGAGAAATAGTCATGGGTAATTTAAAATGTTAGTTATCTTGCGATGTGGTTGCTTATGAGACTGGACTAATGGCCCTGGAAATAACTTCAGCAGCTTATGGAAAGTTTGAGCATCTGGATGGGAAAATGAAGCAGAGTTTCTGCTGAATTGCTCCCCATACTGAGGGAAGCTAAGATCTACCCTGGAGAACAGACAGAAGGGAAAAAAAGATCTTAGTTGTGGGTTGGGGGGGGTATGTGCCTTAATCATGCTGAGCAGCAGCAGTAGATTTTTCATCCAGTGTTGTGGTGCTCCTTTAGGGAAAGGGTCTACTTCCATGAGAATATGGTTACAAATTCTGCCCATGAGAGAGGGAGGAAAAGCAGCAGTATGATTTTACTCTAGTCACACTCTGAAAAAGTGGGGTAGAGACAGGAGATGCTAGCATGGAGTCTCCCTCTGATCTCTTGAGGTCAAACATGAACAGGACAGTATCTTCCCTAAGAAGCCTTATCCCAAGAATTTTATTTGAGAAGGATTATCAGAGGAAAGCTAAGCATTCACAAACATGGCAGACTTGCATGGAAACGAGCTAATGGATGAAAGCACCAGATTAGCAAGCATCACATGACCAGATAGGAAGAGATTGGATCTGAAATGGCTCCTGGAGGCTTTCAGGATGTTTTCACTGCTCTGCTTCCTATTCAGAAAGCAATCTGAGGGCCATCTGATGTCTTGTACATGCCAACATGCCACCTTACTGCTTATCGCATTAAACACGATGCTAGCAGGTAAAAGTGAGGAGCTGGTAGTAAGGCTTTTGTTTGAAGGCAGAGAAGGTAGTTTCATTCTCAACCACAATCCAGTGCTTGTTAAGATGATGAGAGATTTCTGGCAAAAGGGAGCAATTCATAAAGAATTTGAAATGCAGATAAATTATAGTCCCCTCTGGATGTCATGTGCAGGCCACACTTGCCTTTTCCCATAACTGAAGAATCTCATGAGTAGATACTACATAAGTCATTTGCCGGGGATCCAGTATAGATGCAGAAAGTACCAGAGAGGACCTACAGATATTTTTTTGTGGCACCGTGACTATTCGCATAGGTGGCCATGATATGACATTTGCTTTTATGTTCTGTTCCTCATTATTTTAAAAGTTCCCATACATGCTGATGAGTGGTTCATTTGTACTGTGCTAATAACAGAGGCGTGGATTTTTCTTGTTGATGTGTATAGTGGGAACTAGATACATGTTTTAGTTTAATAATGATTTAGTTTAATTTTAATTCATGGATCAACCTCCTGACATTTCATTATTTTACTTTTATTATCCTCTGAACTCCCTTTATTATTTCTAAATCCTTAATGGGAACAAGGCCCAGAGAAAGGAACACTGTGTTCTGCTACAATAGCTCCCATGGCATTTTATCATCTTTTCAGATATTTTATATGATACAGTATTATGCTTTGGTGCTTTCTAATTGTTATATAGGCCACTAAAATCCTGGCTTTCAGGGTCACATAACACAAATCCCATGGAAATCAGTGCAATATGTTCTCAGTATATTTATATACAACACTCGAAGAATTTTTAGTGGTCCACATGGTTAGAGAGAGAGGTTTAAAATCATGCCTCAGAAATGTAGCTACAGTGGCTGTCAACTCTGGCACATACAGATATAAGGAGGGATTTAGCTTTTTACATATATAAGTTATTAATTTAGATACCCATTCATAAACAAGAATCCGAGTAGCATGGAAAAGCATAAAAACTGCCTGACATTTTAAGTTGTGTATGCATTTGTGTGGGGAGAAAAGTGAAGGAGAAGGAAAAAATGGCCTTCGTACCTGAATGTCGATGGTGTTAGCCATAGCTTCCCCACAACATTTCAGACTGATGCAGCTTCCTCCGCTTGGGTCTCTCAGGTGAAATGCAGTTAAGGCAGGAAGAATGCTTGCAGGAGACTGAGAACCCCATAAAGTCATGGCAGAGTAGCAGACCCTGCATTTGGTCATCCCAGGTACTTCTGTTGGTAATCCTGAGAAACTCCATAGTGTTTTAAAGAGGAGAGATGAGAAGGAGGAATTACCATAACTCCAGTTCATACAGGGGCACACAGCTAATAGCTGGCAGAATCATAAAAGACATAGGTGCATTCCTGCTATAGTTGGAGCTCTAAGATCAAATGTTTTCTGATGCTTTCGCTTTTGCACAAATAAACACTATGCCTTTATGCTGAGTTTTTGCTCGTAATTCACCCAGTCCCGTTAGAGCTGTCACTGAACAAATAATAGCTGAAGACCTGGGTGACATTCATACATGAGTAAGTTCTCCGTAACTCCAGTAATAACANCACTATGCCTTTATGCTGAGTTTTTGCTCGTAATTCACCCAGTCCCGTTAGAGCTGTCACTGAACAAATAATAGCTGAAGACCTGGGTGACATTCATACATGAGTAAGTTCTCCGTAACTCCAGTAATAACAATTGACATCATATGCATCAATCTTGTGTCACGGAAGAGTTAGCCTTAGAGATACTCAAAATCATTAGGAGTCTGTGGCATTAGTGATTGATTCAGATTATGTCCTGGTAACTTTACTCATCTCAAGTAAGTTCCTCATGTCACACATAAAAAGTCCCCTGGAGTAAGGAAAGTAGAACCTGACGCTGAGTTAAAGACTTCAGGATTTGGCCTAGTATTTTTAACTTTGAACTTGGCATTCTGTAATGGAACAATTTGTGCTACTCATTCTCATGCAATAAATGCCAAAAAATGTTTTGTTATTGTCTTGTAGTTAATGAGCTTGTATTGTGCAATAAACTGTAAAAGTATTTTTAAAACAACATGGTGTTAATAAAGGCCATATTTTAATTAGGTTCTCTGTGGGTTTTCTGCTAAATTAATTGTGCATTGCCTATTTGCAAAAGCATATTTATATACTAGCAAGTTGTGGAAGAATGGCCTGAAAAAGGGGAAACTTAGAGAAAAAACAAGACCTAACAGAAGTTTTGGCATTACAGGAGCTTGCTTGGGGTGAGACACAGTTGACACTTCCAGGATGGCTGGTATGCACGGGCTCCGCTCTTCCATGGTTCCCTAGGCAACACAATCTGCCCTCGCGGCTGCAAAGAGAAGTAACAGAGGATGCAGCGGAGTGAAGACACCGTGGCCAAACTCTGTTGCACTCCCTGTGCTGGGCCGCACAGTAGCTGTCCAATGGGAGATATAGGATAACATGTCCCGTGCTGAGCCAGCAAGGGTGGCAAATCACTCCTTTCGGATGAACTTTGCTCGAACTTTGCTCATTATAAGCTTTGAACTTGGCTCATTATAAGAGGTGGCGGAGTTGCTCTTTATGTGAGAAAGCAACTGGAATGCATGGAGCTCAACCTGGGGGTGGATGATGAGCGAGTTGAGAGCCTGTGGGTAAGGGTTAAAGGGCAGGCTAATGTGGGAGAGACTGTGGTGGGTGTCTGCTACAGGCCACCTGACCTGGACAAGGAAGTTGACGAGGCCTTTTATAGTCAGCTGGGAGTAGCCTCACAGTCACAGGCCCTGGTTCTCATGGGGGACTTCAACTTCCCCGACATCAACTGGAAGGACAACACAGCCAGGCACAAACAGTCCTGAAGGTTCATTCAAAGTGTTGATGATAACTTTTTGACACAGGTTGTGGAGGAGCCGATGAAGAAAGGTGGGCTACTGGACCTCGTGCTAACAAATAGAGAGGGACTTGTAGGAGATGTGAGGGTGGGGGGTAGCCTCGGCTGCAGTGACCATGAGCTGGTGGAGTTCAGGATCTGACGAGGAGGAGGCAGGGCTGTAAGCAGCCTTGCAAGAATGGATTTCAGGAGGGCCAACTTTAGCCTCTTCAGACACCTCCTCGGAAGAATCCCATGGGCTAGCGCTCTAGAAGGAAAGGGGGCCCAAGAGAGCTGGTTAGTTTTCAAGCAACACTTCCTCCATGCCCAGCAAAAGTGCATGTAAGAAAACAGGCAGAGTGGGTAGGAGACTGCGTGGATGAGCAAGGAGCTTGTGGCAATGCTCAAGCAGAAGGCAGTCTACAGAATGTGGAAAAAAGGACCCCTGGGAGAAATACAGGAACATTGT
>VWPW01023536.1:0-41576 GCA_013389825.1 Crypturellus undulatus
GCTCCGCAGATGGGCATTTTTTCCCCCTAATTTCTTCTTGGACTAGGAACTCCCAACTCTGGTAAAGACCATGCTCTTCTCCTGAGGCTGCTGTCACAGATGTAAGTGCTCTAACATTGGGTGCTGAGGAGGTGCTGTACGGAGGGAGGGTGAGGGACCAGGAGAGGCACAGCTGTAACCTACACTCATGCTGTGTAGGGGTAACCTCCATCAGACAACCTTACTTACCCTTCACTTGCCTTTCTTCTCTGCTGTGAAATACCCCTTCCTCCTTCAGCCTGTTCCTCCCAAACTCATGCATTGGATATCCAGAGTCACTCAGAGGTGTTCCAGCAGCAATTTGAGAAGTGAAATAGGTTTTCCAGAGCTTCTTGCAAGCCCCATGTGCTAAATGCTCTTCAGCCTGAAGTTGTCAGGTGTCACAGACTGCTTTTTCGTGTGCTTATTTATTGATTGTCCTCTACGGGAGAAAGGAAAATGACTTGTGGTGGAAACTACAAGTCACCAAATGTTCCATTGCATCAGCTTTGTGCTTCTGCCCTTTCTTGCTCGCTGGCCACTAGCTCTGCTGTTCCCAATAATTGCATCCACTCTTCATCAAGCACAAAACCAGGTCAGCACAACAGTTTTGAGACCCTCCTGATTTGCATGGGGGAAGAGTTGGAGCCTTGAAAGAATAACATGCCACAGCCCAGTTATAGTACTAGCGTGTAGCATTTTGATCTGGAAAGGTTAATTCCCATAGAGGCTGCCATGGGTACCACTTGTTGCTTCAGAGTTGTCTGTGTGCTGCAAACTATTCTTAGTTCTTCCCTGAATGTGACTGAAGCAGAGGTGGTTGGACAGATATGTGACTTGTGGTAACTTTGCAGCTGTGGGTTTCCAGCCTGTTGTACAGACAGGCCCTGTTGCGGCCATACGCCCCCAGCACTCGCACAAACTTCTCCTTCATGGTCACGAAGCTCTGAACAACGGCAGCCACTTCAAAGTTTGAGGCCATGCTCCACTGCTGCTCTGTTGAGCAACCGAGCGGGTAGATTTCCCCTAAACGTGTCTCCAGGTCAGGCTTGTCTTGTGGCACCTGGGCTTGGAGCTCATGCTCATCCTTCCCAGGTGCAAGTCTCTAATATTTACCAAAGAGCACAGAAAGCATCAGGCAGAGGCCTGCCCCAGCACAGTGGTGTCACCTGCATATGTCCCCTCTAGCCCCAGATGGGGAGAAGCAACCTGAGAGCCTCCTGCGAGCTCTGTGCTGGCTCTGCCTGCTGGGACCTACCTGCAGCTCTTGTCCACCTGCATGCCTGCCCCAGGGACGGAAAGGGGGTTGTATATTTTTCCTCATGACACCAGTGAGGACTTAGATATCCCTGCTGCTCTGCAATAAACTTGACTTCCATTGGATTGCTTGTTCTGGAAGGGTATTTTGACAAGCAGTTTCCTCTGGCTGAGTATCAGTAGAGAGCAGCATGTGTCTGTGGGCTGGTTTGGGGAGTGCATGGCGTGTTTCTGTGGGAGCACACGGGCTGAGTAGGGCTGGTCTGTGGCATCAGGCTGCATCATTCCACAGGTCACACTCCAGGCATTTAGCTGCTTAAAAGGTGCTACTGCAGAGCTCAAGAAGAAAGCGTTGACTCTGGCATGCTTGCAAATATAACCTCCAGCACAGGGGGGAGACTAAGAAGAGTCACCAAGTTACCTCAGCAGAGACCTGGGCCAATGCTGCTGGAGCAGGGAGTGGTTACCTCCCCTGAACTGCTGGTGAGTGACCCAGTGCCAGAGGCAAGGTGATAGAGCAGCAAGAGCCTCCATTCCCTCCCAGTGTGAGCTGGGGCTTAGACTTGTACGAGCTGGGCAGCGCCTGCATCTGCAGGGACCAGAGCAAATGTCCTCTCGCTGGCTTTTGAGGTGCTTCAGCTCCGTTCTGCTGCTCCTCGGTAAGTTTGGGATGGGCTGAGGTGAAAACTCCTGGGGAAGCTGGTGCACTAGGGGGGAGCAACCAAGGCAAATACTGCTTGGATGGGGAAAACAGGCAGTGACACCAGATGCTTGTCCTTGGTTGGGTTGGAGGCACAGCTCACTGGAGGCTGGGGAGCCATCCAGGGAATTCATATAGTGACTGTCCTGAAGCTTTGCTCCTTCCCACAGAGATAATCACCAAGATATACAAATACAGTTTCAGGGACTTCACTGGAGTGTATTTCAAAATGACAAATAACCACAGGTAGGAGGAGTAGCATTGTCAGAGTTTGGGACAGCTCTGCTCTTTCCCACAGACTGTTCTCAGTTCTCCCCATCGCAGCATCCTGGTGAGGTTCAGGTGACGCCTCATGAAGAGAGACATCCACAACCTCAGTGTGCAGGGAAGGGAGCTTTTCTCCAACTTGCTCCCTGTAAAATCTGTAGGTATGGATGAGGTAGCTGCATTTTGCTGAGAATTGGTTCCCAAAGATGAAGCTGCAGAATGGATTGGAGTGAGATGTGCTGAAAATACCCATACCAGGCAGTGTTTGAGAAGGAGAAGAGACAATAATGGACAGTCTGTCTTCTCATACATCAGGATGAAGGTATGTGGCTAATCTGGCCCTTCTTGTTCTCTGCAGGAGAAAACCTGGCTCTCATTGCTGAAATCCCCCAGGATTTGATCAATGGCACTGTGGGCCAGTCTGTGCTTCTGCCCATCTCCTACAAATTGAACAGCACCTCTCACTTTCCCCTGCCGATTCGCTGGACATTCAATAACCCCTCAAACTTGGTCATCGCCTGCACAGTGCTGAACTGTTCCCTGAGTCCTGAGGGAGTTCCCAAGAATTGCTCTGCAAAACATTTTCCAGGCCCCAAATACCAGGGTCGTGTTGTGCTTTTCCCTGAGAACGCATCCTTGCTGCTCCGGAACCTGCAGCTCAGCGACAGCGGGGTGTACAGCGTCACCTTCACACAGCAGATCCTAACCAAGAACATCACCTTGACTGTGCGCAGCCCTCATTTCAGCCTTGAAATCCCAGGTGAGTGTGAGTGTGAGAGCATGCTCAGCACAGACATCTAGGCTACCCCAGCAGTGCAAACAGGAAAGGAGGGGGTGCTGGTTGGATGTTTGTCCTTCTTCCCCAAGGGATATGTTGCTGGGGTGAAGACAGAATTTCAAGGCATGCCACAGGTGATGTTGCAATTAGCTCTTCTATTTGTGACAGGAAAACCATTCTGNGTGTGAGAGTGTGCTCAGCACAGACATCAACTAGGCTACCCCAGCAATGCAAACAGGAAAAGAGGGGGTACTGGCAGGATGTTTGTCCTACTTCCCCAAGGAATATGTTGCTGGGGTGAAGACAGGATTTCAAGGCATGCCACAGGTGATGTTGCAATTAGCTCTTCTATTTGTGACAGGAAAACCATTCTGCCCCTTTTTGCTAGGTTAAATCAGAAGCATAACTGAGAAACCTAACCACTGCTTTCCCCAGTTCAGGATGGAAATATTTCTCAGCATATTTTCCTGAATAGTTCCAGGAGAGGAGGAGAGAGCTGTGGTGTCTGATGTGAAGTTACAACAACCCCCTCATGGGACCCCACCATGTGCAACCCACACTGCTCAAAGTGGAGGCAACAGGTAGTGGAAACAGGTAGTGCAGGAAAAGAAACTCATACATGGGCAGTAGATGTGGGTGTGTTTTTTAGCAATGAAATTTTTTTTTTGACCTTTATGTCCACAGCGCTGCTCTCCATCTACTTGTACTGCTTTCTGGACTGGTGTTCCAAAAATGTGTTGCAACTACTGCAACTATTCCTTCAGAAAACACACTCACCATCTATTTTCTTTCAAATGTCAGACCATAACGACCCACAAAAGGAAAGTTCAAGACAGATCTCTGCCTACATAATTGGAGTTTTTTCTTGTTTAATGTTCTTCTTTCTGCTATTCCTGCTCATCTGCTGCATACGGCATCTGGGTGAGTGGATCTGCTCTTGCATTTTAAGCTTTGAGGTTTCTGTGTCCAGTTCCTCTGGAGTTATCTTAAGGGCACATGTTCTGCTATTCATACTGAAACTATACCTTCCATAAAGAGTTTCCTGAAATATGTTGCCTTCTTCGGGTCTAAGAGTCACTGGATGTGTTTAAATTCTGAGATACAGTTTAACAAAGTAGCTGCATGAACGGCATGGGTCTGTTGCATCCCCAAGAGAATAGTTTTCTAGAGAACACATCTATTTTGTTGCTAAGCCCAGGTTCAAGGTACTGAAATATATCTATTTTATAAGATAAGTACAATTTCTCTAGTACAATACATTCCAAAAATGCAATCCTCTAAGTGCAGTTATGATTACACTATTGTAGTTACTTGGAAATGCCAGTTGGAGAGAATATCTGCGGATGTTTCCAATTTAAAAATAAATCAGGAAGATATGCATATCTCCACAGCTTCTGTCAGGGATTTCTTCAAAATCTTCATCCCTGCGGGTATCTTCAGTTGGTTTTGTCAAGAAACAATCTGCTTTGGTTCCAAGTAAATATTTTGCTTCTACTTAGGGAAAGTGCTACAGAAATCTCCATCCTAAGTGCAAAATCCACACTACAACCCTGGAGCAAGTGCCAATAGAGTAATCCTAGTTCTCTAGCACTTGGAGACAGGAAGATACAGACTATTAGTGTGTCTGTCAAATAATAATATGTAACTCTCCTTTTCCTAGGTGCCATGCAACAGAAGAAAACAAGAATCATTAAGCAAGAGGTAAAGGAAAAAATAAATAAAAATGACTTTGACACAGGCAGCTCTGTAACTGCCAGATGATGGCTTGCTTAAGATGTACTGAACTGTAAGAGCCAGGTTGTGAACATAAAATTAGGAATAATGTTAGGATTCCAATAATTAGGAATTATTTCATTATTCCAAGGAAAGGCTAAAAAGTGCTTTCCCTATCCCCCAGCTGGACTTGAGCTGCTCACTTCCATTCTACCTCCCTCCGATTCAGACCCCAAACTTCAGGCTTTGCCTGCATCAGCCTGAATTTTGCCTTTCAGGCTGAGAAGCCTGGAGCCAGCTTGAGCCAGCAGCAGCAAGGGAAAAGGTAGAATGAATATATATAGAGAAAAGAGCAGATAATCATCCTGCCTTGCTTCCTAATCTCATAAATGTATGCAATAGCACTTTTCTAGGGGGTGATGTGGGTGATGTAGGCATACATCTTACACAGGGTCTTGCCTATGAAAAAGTGTTGCTGATGTCTTACGAATTTGAATAAGGTAATGAGAAAGAGATAAAGAAACTTAAGGAGATGGCTCAGTCAGACAGCTCGAGTCGCTACTCTGTCCAACACCGTGAGTCAGTAGCTTTGCCTGGTCCTGACAGAGCCTCTGGAGAAGGCTGTCATATTTGCTCTTTCCTTTGCACTTATCTAGGTCTCCAATGCTGAGGACTCTGCCATGGAAAGCACCGTGATGAGGGATGTGGGAACTGTTTATGCCACAGTTGGAAACAGCTTTGAACAGTCACAGCGGAGAGCAGCACCAGAGACCGTGTATGCATCCGTAACCTTCAGTGCCCCTCGGTGAAGTCGTTGGCTACAGTCATCTTGAACAGCGATTGTGAACCTGCCTCCAGTGGGAGCCTTGAACTTTGTTAAAGATAGCCCTGTTTCAAGGTGAAGAGGACATTTTTGTCACTAAATGTCTCTATTGAGCTCTCCAGCAGCTCATAGTCCGCACACTGAGCACAGGTTGTAAAAGCTTTGGAGCTCCTGAGTATGGAAATGCCTTAGTTCACCTCGATTTTCAGTCTCTCTAGAATTGGAGGAATGAGCTGAGTTTACTTTCTCCTTGGTACTTCCTGAGATTACAAAGACAGACGATATCAAGGAAATGTTCATAAGGCAAAGGCAAATCAACATTTTGGTCTTTGGGAACCTTACTCCCATAGGCTCACCTTACCTGGAGATTTAACAGAGGAAATAAGAAAGCTTTTATTCATGTGTCCCAGATTCACTGCTAAAAGTCCTAGTATACTAAAAAATATATATGCAGATCACTTGGCCTGAAAAATTATCCTTGTTTCTAAGAGTGTGTCAGTAATTGTTGTGCATATGCTCCCTACAAAGACATTAGCTTGACCTTAGTATAGTGCAATAGCTTCCTCCACTGTTGTTTTGAAGTGTTCCTGTGAAGTGCAAAGTTATGGGGCTTTCTGTACAGTGGATCTGGTGACACATAATGTCATTGCACAAAACTGGGTGCACTTCCGTGCAAGAAAGCTGTGTAATTTTATTTTAAAGTCAGAATTCCACATCTCTAGCAGCACCAGCATTTTGAGGTATCTTTAAAATGCTGTGAAGGCATAAATTGTTTTTTCTTCCTCATGATAAACGAGATGGTATGTACTAGGACATCAGGTCCCATCAAAAATAAATGGATATAAGGTATGGATAAGAAGCCTTGGTATTTCCCAACCACAGCTGCTTTCAGGCACAACCCCTTTGCAGCGAGAACCCAGTGGCAGAGCAGGAGTCTCTTAGAGATAGCACAGAAACTGCTGCTCTTGCCTGCCCCTCTCCTTGTTTGGGGGTCCCCTCCATTCAGCAAAGAAATGTTTTCTATACCAAGACACACAGGGGTAGGAATAGCTTTCTCTGCCTCCCACCTGCATCTCCAGCTACTCAGTAGCTCGCACACAAACCCCTGTCCTCACCCGAGGTGAAACCCTGTCTCCTTTCTCAGCTATTCAGTTCAGTAAAGCCCTTCTGGTGATCATGGCAACAGAGCTTTGCTCCAGAAAACAGAAATACTTTGTGGTTCAATAAAACCACAAATGCAGAAAACTCATATTACGCAGAAACAGCCATTGCTGCATTTCATGTAAGGCCTTAAATAGCAAAGGAAAGGAGAGTACTGAAAAAAAAAAGTGAAAAAAAGGCAAATAAATGCACAGGAAATATAGCTGTGACTCCTCAGGTTTAATCATGTGGGGTCCTCTTGAGGGGGTCTCTCTGCCACAAAATTCAAGGCCCTAGAATGTGGAAGCACATGGAAGGACTGCACAGGACACAGATTATGAGGACCTAGATCCTCCAAAACTGTGGGCAACCACAGAGCTCATCTTCAGTTCGACAGATAAAATAAATTAATCGTCCATCAGTCTTTTAGAAACACAGCTTCCTGGTCTTGCAGAAGGGTCTCTCCTTTCTGGGCAAGAGATATCTGGATGAAGAAAACATGGATTGTGACACAGAAACATACTGGGCTGAAATGCTGCTTCCCAGAAGATAACACCAAGAGCCAGGTTTTGTTCACACAGAGCATGTATGTGCTGTGCTGAATGCCTACAGAGGGAGAGTAAAATAGCTAGCAGACACTGCCTTGAAGCTGCGCACACTGTGAGTTGCTAGTGTGTTTTGGATGCCTGCAATCCAGTAAGGATGTGCAATCCAGATGTGATTAAATCCTCCCTTTGTGACTCAGGTCTTGTAGAAGCTGCTTGGTGCCAGGATGGAGCCTTTCCAAGACATAAAGGGCTAAATATACCTACATACAACCAGTACACAGGTAATAGAAATACCCAGACCATTTTGTGAACTGGCTGCATTTGTTCTGTGATGCTCTTTCTTCTCTGTGTTTGTCTTTTCCTCCACCTCTCCTGGGGCCTGCTACCTGCTATCCCTCTGCTACTAGCACAGGAGGAATTTCTTTTCTTCCTAACCACCCCTCTAGCGCCTGCAGCTAGCCCACGCAACAGCTTTACAGACTGCTGCCTCTCTCTCATTTCCTTCACCAGGTAGTTTCTTTGCAGGGTTCTGCCTCTCAGGCCCTTCTCTGCAAGCTCTTTAAAGCTGCTAAGGTCAGTGTGGTTTTCCTTGTGCCTGCAAAGGGCTCAGATCTTGCAGATCTCTTTCTCGAGTGCTGTGCTCTGCTGTGTGTTGACCATGTTTCAGAGTACCTCCCTCTGGATACAGGCAGCCTTTCATGTTAAAGATGTCAAGTTTCCTTCAGCTGGAAAATTTCATCACATTCCAGTTTCATCCGAGCACTTCTGATACCTAGCAGAGATGGACGACCCTCACTTGGTGCCTGTTCAGGAGCAGCAGCGTGCGGCAGGCAGAGTGAGGGAGCTGAGCTGTACTTGCAGGAAGAGTCTGTCGCATGAGTTCCACTTCGCTGATGGTCAGTTGCTCTTCCTGTCTACGACACCACAATAAATTGCACTGGCTCAAAGAGATTTTATGCAAACTCCTCTTCACAGCATGAGTCTCTTGCCCATAATTACACGATTTTCCCTGCTATGTTTTCTTTTTGGGCTCTGCCAGCTCCTCAAAAGCTGCTAAGTGCAATGCAGGTGCTGGAAGTGCCAAGTGGTGGGAATGGTGGGTTGGCAATACTCTTCTATCATACTTTATCCTTCCTGTAAACAGATGAAGCCTCTGGCTGGAGAACAAAAGCTTCATTCTGTAACATTTTTCCAAAGACTCCCAGCTTTTGTCATGTCAGTTTTCACTGTTCATGTTGCTGCATCCTTTGCAGCTACCAAGAGATACAACAAACACAACTGACTAACAAATGTGCTAATTTAAAGAGGGAATATTCATGGAAAGATCATAGGAACAGGCAAAGGTCTTGTTCCTTAAGATGCATGTGTTTTCCTGCTTGTATTTTGTAAATGTCCTTACACTTCTTTCCATGGCCTTTAGTTTTTCAGCTGTCTCATGTAAACTCATGTAAACTGCACACGCTGAGATTCAGAGCTGAACTGTAATGACAAAATGTTACTGATGTGTGACATGACCAACAAATACCCTACACTGCCTTGAGGAACTGAGGAGATGGAACAGAGGATTTTTCTTTAAAAGAGACAAAACCCAAAACACATTTGGCTTGACATACTTTTTTACTGACTTAGTTAAAAGCTGCCTTGTAGACATGCTTAAAGGTCTTTGCCCTTCCTGTTTGAAGATTCCCATCCTGCCCCCTAGGTAGGGTTGCGAGTAAATGACATAAGCAAGACCAAGGCTTTGAGCTAAGGCTAAGTAGCCTAAACAGGACGTGGAAGACTACTACTGAGCATGAGTTGAGAAATTCCAAATGTGACAGATAAAAGAGTGAGATGGATCAAAAGCTAAAGCTGGTGCCATGAGGGGTGGCCAGGTTTCACAAGTGCTTCAAGGGGAGTGATGTATGAAACAGCTGAGCTTCACACATAACTGTCCCTCCTTTTGAGGGACACTCCTGCAAGACCAACAGCGCCCTGGTAACTGATTCAGTAATACCAGCTGAGATTGTGTAGGCAATGCTCAGAAATGCTAAATACAAATGTGGAAGCAGTAAAACGGGAAGCAATTGGGAAAAAAAGAAATGCAGGAGAAATGTTTGCTTGGAAGATTAGGGAAAAAAGGTCAAGAAATGGCAAAAGAGGCAGACAGGCAGCCCAGATCTGCGGTGCTATCGCTGGCTAGCAGGGGCACATGCAGACAAAGGCGATGGGACAGCCAGGTTCCACCGTGCTGGTGCCTCTGCCTTGCCCTGCAGGCACCAGTGACACAGAGGTGAGGAAAGGCCCTCCAGGCGCGAGCGCCAGGGGCCTCCCAGGTGCAGGCGGACCAGGCAGCACCCAGCCCGCAGCGCTGCTGGGCTGCTCCCGGCACGGCTGCCGGGATCAGAGCGCGCCGAGCTGGCGTGTGAAGCTGCCGCCTGCGTGCAGGAGCCTCCCAGGAAGGATTCCCTGGCAGAGCGACAGGGGAGCAGACAGTAAGAAAGGAGAGGAGCAGCTGGGAGGAAAACAGTGAGTCTGGGCTTGAGCTGGGGCTAGGTCTCTGTCCTCACGAACATCAGGGATCCAGGACTTAGGAGTATGAAACCTCTGCACCATCCAAACTGATTTTTTTTTTTTCTTGATACAATCTGGACATTTGAGGGGCTATTCCAAAACCAAAATGATTTTTGAACTACTTTCCTCTACAGATGCTGATTTGCCGTCTGTCGGAGCTGCTGGGGACCAGCTGGGTGCTGCTTGCAGGTAAGCTGGCCTCGCTGCTGGTGCTGTCGAGTGGACTCTGAGACAGATCCTCACCTGGGTAAAGTGGGGCAGTACTTGTGACTTCTGCAGAATTTTGCAGTTGTACACAGGCATCTGATCTATACAGGCTGGATTTTTTACACTGGGCAATGCTTTCTCTCAAAAGCTGTAAGCAAAAGGAAGGGCATGTCTGCTTCGCTGCCCAAAGACTGAAGAGCCAGAAGCATCAGCAAATCTACTCATGGTCTAAAAGTCTTCTAGGCTAGATTTATACTGTGATTCTTATAAGTAATATCTCATAATTTGTCACAATCATATGTGAATAATCTCATTGCAATCTCATTGCAGTCTTTATATATACATGGGAGTAGCTTGAAGTACCAATATTTTCAGGATCAGCATCTAAGGCAGGAAGGAAACCCCTTAGGGTACCTGCGGTTTTTCAAATGCTGGGTTGTTAGTGAGCTCTTAGTATCTATGAGATGAACTTTTGATATCCTTGAAAAAGACCAGGTTCAATTAAGGACCTTCTCTTAGCACATTCTAGGGGTACTGCTACAGTTTGTTATGTGGGCAGCAGGCTGCATAGTGTTCTTACACTGGGCTGCAGTTGTGAAACCGCTTCTCCTTCATGCACCCATCTCAGTTTTGGGAACCTCAGGGCATGTAAGTATAAACTGGGAGCTCCTTTTCAAGGTTCCTAGCCTGAGAAAGCAAAATGATCAAATGGATGTGACTTCTTTTGAATTTTTATACCTGTTTTCTTTCCTACCTTTGCTTCAAAATTGCTAAGAGAAATAACTGGTCAAAGCAGGAGGGACAAATTCCTCATCGTTTTCTTGAACAGCAGGAGGCAGTGTAAATGTGTGCTTATCTGGGCTGAAATTAAAACACCCTGAGGGGACAGAGTAAATCCAGTCTGCGCAGCTGGTGTGTTTGTTCTGGTCTGAACCAGCTGCTCTGGGGAGGAGATAACGCTGGGCTCTCTTGCGGAGCGTTTCTCCGACTCTTCGCTGCAGACAGCGGCACGTCTGGGGCTCAGGTGCTGGAAACATTTTCCCAATGTCACTTTTGTGGGGAGATGGGACTGTGATTGCTTGGTGTTCGTCATCGCAGTGGATTGAGTTGTAATGCTCCTGTGCTAGGGTCAGACTAGAAATTTGTATGTGGAAAAAATGATTTATAGCAAAAGTCCCAGCAAATTCACATCAGCCTTTGGGATTCACTGGCGTCTTTGTCACAACAGGAGGAATTTAGTTTGCTCTCTGCCTGGATAGTTCATAGATAAATGCCCTCTCTTTCATTTCATGTGCTCCCTGCTTTCATCTCTTGGACCTCTCCTCCTTTTTTGATACTCTGCTTTACAAGCAAGGACTTTAGCAGTTATTTCTGTCCAACTTTCCTAGAAATGGCCTAGGATGAGATATGCCATGGCTGCTCTTTCCAATGGTCTGGGCTTGGAGATACTAAAAATCCTGCGCAACCTGCTCTAGGTGACCCTGCTTGCGCAGGGGGGTTGCACTAGACAATCTCCAGAGGTCCATTCTAAACTTAACTATTCCCTGATTCTGCTCATTTTGAAACCCACATAGCCTGAGTCACAACAAACTCAATAGCTGCCTTGCACCCTGGGGAAACAGCTGCATCCTGGCCTGCTGGGAGTGAATGGATATTTTCAGTCCCAAACAAAAACAGGAATTTGGAATGAGCTATGGAAATCTGGTCAGGTTTAGAACGTCCCTCCATGCACAGACCAGGAAATGGCACCTGAAAACACACACACACAAATAAGATTTAGCCACTGGCTCACAGAGGAATGTGCCCTGAACTCACACCACTGCAAGCAGATTTCTTGAAGCAACTTGTGCTGCAGTTAGACCCTCTCCAAGACATCTCACTGCCTGGCAGCATGGCACACAGCAGTGGCAAGGGCTTTCTGAGAAGTTATCACCACAGATCGGGGGTGACACAGCCATGCTCTTGAGCCATGCTGACTTGCTCTCTCTTGTCTTCTCCCCCTCTTCCATCTAGGGCTGTTAGTGCCCATGCAATGGGCGGCAGAAACAGGAGGACCTCTGGAAAGAAAAGCTGTCACTGTGGGATCCTCGGTGCTGCTTCCCGTGCCAGATAATGTCACACAGATACGCTCTGTGCAGTGGGAGTACCTCAACGGCACCGAGTCCCACTCCATCCTCCAGCACTACAGCGGCTCACAAAGCCCAACTATCTGTGCACCATACATTGGTCGAGCTGTTTTCCATCCATCCAATGGATCTCTCTTGCTGGAAGATGTGCAGGAAACTGACAGTGGGATTTACAAAGTGACCATCAACCTGGAAGAAAGAGAGAGTCTTCAAATCCAACTGGAAGTCCTCAGTAAGTGCCTGTTATGGGAGGTAAGAATAAGATGATGGATACAAACAAAACAGAGATAATTTTTGAATGTGTATGGACCATTGGCCAGGCCAAGAGTTTTGGTGAAGAGATTTGAGCTAAGTCTGCGGCAGTGATCATGCAGAGTTTCCTTGTTTCAATCTGCCATTCACCAGGGAGAGTAGGTGAAGAGGCTCCAAATCTGCCAGGGAGGAAACTCTGTAGTGTTGATCTGAGAGACCTCCTGGGAGATGTGGTTGTGAGACAGAGCAGGACTCCCTCCTGGAAAGGCCTTTTTCTCCCTTTTTTCTACTTCAAGTGCAAGGGACTGAAGGCCTGGTGGGGTGGAATGCTGTGGGTCTGCTGCCTCACACTGGCTACCTGCAGTGCACCTCAGGCAGCCTTTGCAAGGGGACTTGGGAGAGCGGGTGCAGTTAGGTCTATGCAATTTCTGCAGAAGTTGCAAAAAATCTGCCCCTCTGGCCCTGGTGGAAGCTAAGTCCTTAGGCTGACTGATGGGCTGTTTGCTGTATGCTGCTAGCATAGGTGCTATCGCAGTAGTAACAGTACATTTTAAATAAAATGTAGCTTTCTCCATAATATCACTCTTAAAAAACAAACAAACAAACAAACAAACAAACAAACAAAAAAAGACCACAGAAAACAGAGCAGTCCTGTATGATGCTGTGTCTGTGCTAGATATCTGCCTGCAGGACTGCCTGTGGAAGGGTACTTGTATTTTCCCTGTTGCAGACTCAGGGATGCTGCAGGGAGCCTTGTGCTCTTTATTCCCACCAGCTTCCCACTGCAGATGCTCTGGGTCCTGTCTGACAGAAGTGTTGGTGTCTCTGTCCTCTTTCCAGAGCCTGTCTCTCCTCCTCAGCTCCGGTGCAGTGTCCCAGTGACACAGTCCAGCATTGAGGTGCTCTGTGACGTGGCTGAGGGCAAAGTGGACACCATCACCTGGAAGAAGGACGGGCAGCCCCTTCCCTCGGACAGAAGTTTCTATCTCTCCAGCAGCATCAGTGTTTTGTACCTGAAGAAGGTGCAGAAGTCAGACTGTGGTTCCTACTCCTGCAACGCCAGCAATGGGATAAGCTGGCAGGAGGCCTCCCTGAATGTGACCATTGCAGGTGATCACTGCTCAGTGTTGGTTCTGGGGCTTGTGGCACAACCTGTGTTGATTAAAAATTGCCGCCAGAAAACTGCTGCTTCCCACAAGCTGCCAAAGGAGAGCCAAAGAGACCCACTCACACCACTCTTCCCGCTCTCCATTCCTCCCCAGCGTTTGCTGGGTGATTTAACTCCATTCCTCTGCCTCGACCCCCAGGGCTCGGCCAGCCTTCCCATGACATTATGATCCAAGGGTGAACCCTGGGGAGCTGATAGGAGCTCCCATTCATAGGATATCTGGCAATTACCAGTCTTTTCTTGAGAGTGCAACTTGACACAGTGCTGCCAGCAACGCGGGTTGGGGTCTTCTTTCTGTCCTCCAATGCCCCATATGACATCTTCCATCTACCATCTCCCACCAGCATCATTCCCCTCATCATCTCCCACCGCTTCTGCCTGCCAGCAGGGTGCAGTCTGGCCTGAGCAGGATGCCAGTGGCTGGCTCTTCCCTCTTGAAGAAGGTCCTGTGGTCTCTCCAGACTATCCCTGCTGCCATAACTAGGGTGATGGTGGCCAGGAGATACCCCAGGAGATAGTGGCCAAGGTACATGTGGCACCACCTGTCCCAGCTGGGCATTTCATGGACCAGAGCCTGCAGCAGCAAGCACTAATTTGGCCACCAGATGGCAAATAAAGCAAGTCAGTCCCATTGACAAGGAGCACACTATGATGGTCCTACTGGTGGCCTGAATCTTGGCTCCTCTTTTTCCAGGTCTCTCTCCAGCCTTACAAGATGCGCTGCGGATTGCAGTGGTTGCTGTGGTCTTTTCTGTCATCTCAGGATGGGGCTTAATTTTTCCCGTCTGCCAATCAGAAAAGCAAAGGATAAGTGAGTCTGCCAGGGATGACGCTGAAAATGCTGGGAGGGAGGGTGGAAAAAATCATCTTCCTTTGGGAAGAAAATGATAGTTAAATTTCCCCTTCCAGCTGTCTCAACATCTTGCCTCATTGTCATGTATCAGATATGAACAAGAGTAAAGAGAAAGTGTTTCTTGGGCATTTTTTTTAACAGAACACCTCTGATTTTAGTCTACTAGCACTTTCTAAACATTTTTGTTAAACAGAGTTGAGTGACATTTTTATAGAAAAGGAAGTTTCCCAGAAGTATTTTTATTGCAACCCTGAAGGAAATAAAAGAAGAAATGGGAGAAATAGTGATACAGGCATATGTACTAAAACCCATCCAAGTAAGTCCTTATTTATTCAGGCTGAGCGAAGGCGCATGGTCAGGAGGTGAGTAGTGTTTGATGGGCCTGAGCCCTCAAGAGCTGCCTGGCGCCCGTGGTGCATCCCCACTCCCATCCCTCTCAGACTCACATCACCTCTGCCAGCCTCCAGTCAGCATCCCAGGTACCCCATAGCATCTGGGGAAGGTGGGCTGCATCCCATGCGGGCAGTGGAGGGCTGGCGTGGGATGTCCCATGTGACACAGATGTCCCTCCAGCACCGCTCTGCCTGTTTAGGGGGGGAGCTGTGGCGATGGCTCAGTGCCTACACCTGCGGGCTCGTGTGCGTCTCCTCCGTCCTGGCAAGCACCGCCTTGATCCTCTGGATGCAAGAGGAAGGTAGGAGGGGGGCTGCGGGCGGTCACGCTGTGGTGCTTTACAGATTCCAACCCTGACTCCTTCCACCCGTGCAGGGTGCAGCATGCAAGAGCAATCCCTGCCGTAAAAGTATATATGGGGTAAAGACCTCCTGGGAGAATTAGAGCTTTAGGGTGTCTGAATGAAACATTTGGAAAGGAGAGGGTGGGGAAGGGATGTGATTGAAATCTATGAAATCATGACAGTGGTAATAGGGCAAATGCAGAGCTGGTATTGACCCTAGTGCTGTTTTCTTTCAGGCCCATCTATTGCCTTCATACTGCCCGAGATCGTCCTTATGTATGTGATTGTGGTAACATTCCTAGTCTCTGCCACTGTGACGTTCCAGCCTGAAAAACTCATCCATCTCAAAAGCAAAACAGGTTAGCTGCTCCACTGAGGATGGCAGGGAAGGAGGTAAAACTGGCCGAGGGAGAGGGTTATTTTGCCAGAAATCTTGTCCTTCATTTTTTTAATAAAAAATGTTATTTTTCTTTCTGCTGAAATTCTGTACCAAAATTCTGTCAGATTGCTAGAAAGTGCCCAAAATGCACTTGAGAGTTTTGCTTAACAAAAAGCTAACTGATCTTTGGAGCAGTGAAAGTCAGCTGTAGATCACAAGCGGGTGCCTCTCCCCATGGACCATGGACCAGGCCAGCTCTGCGTCCGCTGCAGGTGCCTCGGACCCCACCATAACCCTGTGTTGTCTTCTCTCCCTCACCAGTTCAGTACACCATGGGCTATGCTGCTCCTGGAGGGGCGCTTTCGGTGGTGCTGGCTACCAGCTTCCTGATAAAGAATATCTACCATCGCCATGGTGAGAAGACATTATCTAGGGGCCTGCGCTTAGATTGCCAAAGTCTGGAAAGCCCTGGCAGATTTGTCATATTGAAACTAAGACCTGTTTGTGATGCACACACTCCCTCACTGTCTATTTCCCTTTGAGTCTCCCTCCAAAAAATCCCCTAGATTGGGGCTTTTGGAGACATGAAAGAAGGGTCCAGGGAAAAGTCCACAGCTGCCACATGCTCTTTTGAAGCCCTTGTGAAAGGACATCTAGTTTTGATCACTGTTTGTGCACTTTTTGACACAGGCCATTTAACTTTCTCTTTTTCTCTTTCTGGCTTGCGCTGAGTGTCTGCCCTCCTTTTGCCTATTTGAATGACAGAACAAGGCTGCACGGAGTTTGTGGACGTGACCATCCTGGCGGTTAGCACAGCTGTGGTGTCTGCCCTCCCAATCCTTGCAATCTTCCTGCGCTGTAAGTGCCCCTGCCCCTTGATTTCTCTGAGCATTTGGTGTTCAGCAGTGTAGCAGCCCTCTTTCCCCACATAATCAAATAGCCATGTGAATTATTTAAATTTAATTTGTCTGGCCTTTGCGAAGACTTCAGGACCCAAAGGCCCCTCAAGTTACCATTTCCCTTCCCCATGAGCTTTAGACACCGTTCCCAATGCAACATCCTGTACTGTATGCACGCTGCCTCTCATACCTTTTTTACTGATGCCTGGGACCAGACTTCTTGTCTTGCAGATCACACAACTCAGGGAAGGAGTTGTCGGGAAGAGGAACATGACTCCAGTTGGGTGGCCAAGCACAGGTAAATCTCTTATCATCTTGCTCTACATTAATTTTGACTGCCTTGAAATGAAAACAGAGGTGTGTATGACCTAGTCTGCCTTAAGTCACAGACCTGAGCTGTGGTCCAGCTCTATCCTTCCAGCTCCTCATTTCACTCCCATCCTGAGGGGTTGGTTCTGGCAGAGATCTCCATTCAGCAAAGTGCCCGAGCATCTGCTCGATTCTCTCCAAAAGCTGCTGGGATCTCCAGCTCTCCGGGCTTATCCAGCACACCATCACCAGCACATATTTGGCTGGTCATTCACATAGCTCTGGGGCCCTGAGAGATGTCCATGGAGCTGGAGGGGGCTGTGAGGCTGCCAGGGGAAAAAGTACTCTCCTTTAAAGAATGGGCAACTCCAGTGATGCTCAACATACCTCACCAACTCTTCCTTGCAGGCTCTTTCAAATCATGAAGGATCCCGTTTCTACCCATTAGAGGCTGGAAGTATTTCTCGTCTGGGCTGAGTGACTGCAAACATCCTCCCTGCTTAGGGAGTCTGTCGCTGTCTGAGTTTCACTGGGCTGAGCCTCTTGTAATAAGAAAGGAGTGATCTTTATTATATATATATCTATAATGCTAATTAAACAAGTCTACTCCTTTTTGGTTTTGCTATTGAGGGTTCATTTTTCCCTTTTTGAATTTTATCTCTCTAAAATAAAGTGTAAATAAGGAAATGTTACTTCCAAACAAGGAAGTAGCTGAAACAGTTCTGTTCATTTCTTGCAATAACGAGGCTGCATCCTTTTTTAAGCATACAAGGGTAACCAAATATGTTCACCTCCCCCCTCCCTGCTGCCAAGTGGAGCTGCGCCTGCCTGCTTGCTCCCTGGTGTACAGATAGTTCTAGTGCCTGTTGGGTGAGGCTCTCTCCCACCTAGTCCTTATGGCTATGTGCATTCCCCCTTGTCCCTTACCATCCAGCATCCCCCCTCACTGCCTGCCCTGGTGGATCAGAGGGTCACATTGATTTGCTACCCCAAATGAGCCTTTTCCTCCACCACCTCTGCAAACGGGGCAGTGTTTGCAGAGGCCAGAGGACACTGCCCTGCCGCAGGGCTTGGAATGGACAGTTAGCAGCACGACCCACATTCAGCTCCCTTCTGCTGATGACTCTGCTTCTGATGACATGATGGGACGTTACCATGCTCTTTAATCTACCCAGTTAAGTGTAAATGCCCATAGGGATGGTGCTTGCTGTTCCTGCTCCAGGAAGGGGTAGCAGGGCCCCAGCTCTGACTTGTTTATAATGCAATCATGAAGGATCCTGTTTAAAACATACAACGACAGCTTTTCACCTCAGGGAGGCCAATATATGGTTGCTGTGTATGCAGAGACTGTCCTCCTGCCCATGGTTTGGGGCAGTGCTGGCTCTGGGAAGGGGAGGTCTCACCTCTGCTCCTCAGCCTCCCCACAGCATAGGGAAGCAACTGCTCCTGAGCCTGGGTTACCAAATCCTTGGGGAAAATCTGTCAACTTCCATGGGAATGGAAGGGACCCCCTCTCTAAAAACCTAACTTAGGACAAGCACTCAATTGGGTATCAGAAAGTAAAGAAGACGGCGCCATGAAGAAAAATGTCCACTAAAATCAAGAAGTTGGGGGTAGACACTGAGCTGCCTGTTGTTTCACACCCATGCACTGAAACTGCGTGAGTTTTAGCTGCCCAGATAAAGAGAAACTGCAGCTGAGAAGTTCCTCTCCCAGTGAGTCTTCAGAGCTCCCTGAGGTTGAGGAGCATTAAACTGACAGCCCACAGGGCTCCTTGTGGCTTTCATTTCCCCAAAGTCACGTCAGCTTCTTACCAGAATCTGAGAGTATGAGACTGCAACAGTCTTAAAGGTAAGAATATACCCATTTCTATGACATTTCAGGTGTCCTCCCAGTTCCCCTTTGGATATTCATGCTAAGGTAATGGCACACGTGCAGTACTGTATGCAGGAAACCTGAGAACCAGCCCAGGAGAAAGTGGACCTGAATCTGCTGATGTTTGATTAACGGTATAATGATAAAGGGAATGCAACCATATAGTCACAGGAAGCTCTAGTTGGTAATTGATGGAAAAAAGCTCAGCCAGGAGATGTGGATCATGTATGCTTGTCTATGTCGGGCTTCTTAGTTGCCTGGTAGCGGCTGGTAAATTGCTTACCAGCATAAATTGCTTAGTGACTTTGTAGGTCTGTGTGGTCTTCATAATACCATTAAGGTTAAAAAAATAGAAAAAGCAAATTAATCTAGCAGGATAAAGAGTCAAAGTCCTGCCGAGCAGGCCAGATGCAAGGTTTCACCAAGGGCAGTGTTTGTTTGGGATGGAGGCTTGGAATGCTTATAAAAAGAGAGCATCTGTTCCTGAGGTGAAATGAACACAGAGGTGGTTAGAGGGGGAGCTGGGAGAAGGTGCCCTCAGCAAGGGAGTCATTGTGCACAGCTAGTGACTCTAGGACACAAAGCTCTGCCTTGGAGAAAGCAAAACGTCCTGAAGTGGAGGAAGCTGGGAGATGGAGGCCCCCTAGTAGTGTCTCCAAAGACATCTTTAAATGTCTTTGGGCATCTTTAAATGTTCTCCTGAGGAGCAACATGAGCAACACAAAGCAGATCTCTCCTTTGGATCAAGCTCACACAGGCACTTAGGTGGTAGCTGTGGCCCTAACTCCAATTCCACCTGGAAACTGAAAGAAAGGATGAAGCATCTGAAAGCTCATAATTTTTTTTAAATGCCTGATGGAAAACACTTGGCAGCAGAGCTCTCATTGCTAAGTGCAGAATGAAGTGCCTCCATCTGCTGCTTCGATACCGGTGCCTGGAGGAGGAAGAATGGGACACAGGTGTGTGCAATGTGTGGGGCTGCCACTTCTCCTACTGATGGCTCAGCTGCCCTTCTGCTTTGTCAATAGATGGGAGGCATATAGAGGACCTACACTGTCACCCTCAGCTTTCAAGGTGCTTTAGGGGTACCTCCCTCCTGCTCCTTCAGTGGGGAGGATGGCTTCTCCCCAACACCAGCCATCTGCAAAGGACACTCTTGTGCCAGGGCCTCCTAAGCCAAGCCAAGCCTTTCCCAGTAGTGAGAAAAGAAGCAACAACTGCGTGGGCAGAGTAAGGAAACAGCCACAGCAGGAGAGCAGCTTGGCTCCAGAGCTGTTGTTGGCTCCAGAGCTGAACATTATTTTATTTATTTTTATTTATTTTGCACTATTTCTGCAGCTTTAAGATGGTGCTCTACTTCCGCCAGCTCTCGGCTCTGCTGCAGCTGCCCAGGGTGAATGATCCTAGCAGGGCTGGGCTGCGCTGTCAGGGGAGCAGGGCTCCATGGCGCGCGCGTGCTCCCTCCCTCCGCACTCCCCCCTCTCTCTGCCCGCCCCTTCCAGTTGTCCTCTACATATTAAATAAAAGCCCATCTGTGTTTATTCTACCATATTTCCTCTCTTTCCCTTCCCCCTGCTAGCAGAACATCTCTGCAAGGGCTTCCCCAACGCTCTTACGTGCCAGAGCCCCTTGCCTCCCTGCACCTCTTCCCCACAGCATCGGGGCCCTTGGGGCTGGCCGGAGCTGGGGGCTGCTCCTCCCCTCCACCAGCTCCAGAATGGAGCTGCTTTGGGGCAGCTTTCCCTTTGCCATGGGTTTGCCAGATGTGAGTCCAGCAAGCCTGGCTGGCCCGTGGAGGAGTTCGTCATATCTATCTACTGTCTGTCCCGATCACTGCACTTTTTTGTGAGGAGGGAAGCGAACTTCTTGGTTATTCAGTTTTAACTTTCTGCTTTTATCTGCAACGGTCACTTCCTTTCTCGTGAGCTTTCTGTGAACCTATAGGGACGTGTTTTTCATTTTCACTGCTTTGCATTTCTGCTGCTTTTGGAAGGAAACAGAGCTTTGATCCGCATGTATTTCTTCCATCTTCAGTTGCGGATCGTTACTGGTGAGTAGCATTTTCCCTTTTTTCCCCGCCTTGTGCTTGTTACCCACCCTGCCAGCCATTCTTCTTTTGACCATGCCTCAGCAAATAGCTGGGACAGTGGGAGATTTGCCCATGACGCTTCTGTTGGGTCCTTACTGAAGGACCTGACAGTGCCAGATGGGACCACTGAATGTGTGTGTGTGTGTGTTTGCACTCCCTGGGCTGGGCATTGATGGCCACAGGTCCTTTCCAGTCTCACAAAGCTTTTATTTCTTTCTCGTACAGTATTAGCAGTGTAGAAGGTCAGAGGAAAGTACATGCAGGGTTGCCACCAATGATTTCTCACTCTGGTTGATGTGTTTTTAGGAGGACATAGCACTCTCCTGTAGGAAGCTGGGTGGCCCCGCTTGTTTTTTTTACCCACTTCCAGAGAAGCAGTCGCACCCTGCATGAGGCCAGGCGTCCCCAGCAGCCCTAGGGAGGTGATGTGGCCGCTCACAAGATCATATGGAGTGAGAAGGCTGGAATGCGTGGGCTCCTGATGACTGCAATCAGTCACCCTCTTGCACAACTGTTAATTCTGCGTGCAAAATGTCTTTTTTACCGTTTAATTTTAGGCAGGCACAGCTCTAAGCTATGTGCAGTGTGGGAGGAGAAGGCAGCAAATGCAAGTGTTTATCAGGGCACACATGGCGTGCTGCTCTTCCAGGGACTGATGTAGGGCTGCTGCTTCCTAAAACCCCTCACAGAGGGGCTTTAAGGCCCTTCTGTCACGCTGCGTGTGCACACACTCATCTTCGTCATTGTGATTCCTGTTCATAAACAACAGCATGTTTATTTGGATATCTGGGACCTGGGTAATGTAAGCCACATAACAAGCTGGAAAGCATCTGATAACACACATCTCAAGCCTGCTAAAAGCTGGACACACATCCAGAGTGCATGTGATGGTTCCCGTAACCGATGAGCAGGGGGCACAATGAACAGTGTAGTGGAGGGCCCTAAAGCGGCTCCTTTGTAACGTGCTTCTGCCTTAGTGAGCTTTTTCCATATGGAAATAGCAATAGAATTATCAATAAATATACCAATGCAAATATAAAGATAACAAAACATAGAGGAGATGCTACAGACTAAAGGAGAAATGTCACAGACTTAGGCATGTGCGTCTTTATGGGTCTGATTCCCCTTGCTGCTAGCGTGAGTTAAAACTTGTAACGATACCACCGCCACCACTGCGGAAAGAGCAGGTCTTCCTGTTTACAGCTCTTCCTCTCAGGCCACAAAGATTCATTGCTGTTGAACCTGGTGTAAGATAAAAATTTCTCCTTAAGGAAGCCATAAAAACAGTCTACCGTCCTCGTTGTGAAATTTAAGCACCCCCCTAACTTAAACAGGCTTAAACAAAACATTGGCAATGAGCATATGCAAAGACATAAATTACCTTTGTGGATTTTTTTTTTTTAATATAAACTCCAAATGCCTGCTGACCTTGGAGGGGAATGGCAAGGAGCTGCTTTCAAACACAGTCCAAGCAAGCACCACTCCCTCATTACAGAAGAATTGGCAGTTGCAAGAGGGAACTGTTCCAGGAACTGTTTTCCAGCCTGGGTCATTGCAGTTTTTGCCAGCTTCAAAATGGGTTAGAAGACTGAGATCACTGACATTTAACATCACATGCGTATCACACAACTGCAAATAAGGTGATATTTGTTTTCCCTCTGTGGTGAGTTCTTTATCGCTAACAACTGTGGCCTTTCCTGACAGATCTACTGTCTGTGGGAGCCTATGGAGGAAACATGGATGCTGCTGGGAGGTAATGTCCTGTTGAGCTGGGCTCAGCCCTTCTGCACCTCCTCACTGAGGAGCCGACTCAGAGCAGGGCACACACCACCACTCCCCATGCAGGTGCCTCCCTCCTCCCAGTGGTCTCAAGTGCTTCACCATCACCATTCCTGGATATTGCTGCCACCTCCTACAAGGCAGTGGTCCTCTATTGTATGCTTAGGGACAATTTAAGGTCCTTTATTGCATGCTTAAGACCACCACAGTTTCCTTTACTCTCTGCTCATGATATGTCTGCTGGTTACTCTCCAGAGATGACGTGTCTTTCAGTTACTGCACCATGAGTGCCTCTTCCCTTATTCTTTCCTCCGTGCTTAGGCCAGAGGGTAACCTTCAGTTTACTTTTAGCAACCCGTCTAACCTATTGAATGCACTAAAAGGAGCTCTGGAATGATGATTTGGGGAGGTTTGGGGCTGGAGTGGTCTCTGGTTTTGTAGTGCTTAACCCCCTCTAAGAGCTTGATGAGATATATACACGTGAGTATTGGTTTCACAGTGGTCAGAACACTCTCGTTAAAAAAAAAAAAAAAAAAAAAAAAGGAGGGGAGGGTGAGGAAAGAAGTCAGACATGACATAAAGTGCTTCAGGAAGAGAGTGGGGACTTGTGCATGAAACTATGGGAAACAGTTTAATTTTCTCTTCGGTTTTTGCTTCACTGATATCTCATTGTTTTGTGATGTCTCTCCTCTCTGCAGGTCTGTTTTTGATTTTGCAGTGCACTTCAGCAGTGGAAATCACAGAAAAAAGAGTTGTAGCTGAAGGATCCTCAGTGCTGTTGCATGCACCAGATATCAAGAACATCAACCTCACGGAGTGGGAATACATAAAAGACACCACTCCTGTGTTCATCCTGCAGTACTATGCAGATTCACAGTCTCCAACTATCTACCCAGCTTATCAAGGCAGAGTGGTTTTCTATCCAAACAACAGCTCTCTTCTCTTGCAAAAGCTACAAGAGACTGATAGTGGTGTCTATAAAGCAACAATCGATCTGATGGAGGATAAAGCTAGCATAACTTTCCTGGAAGTTATCAGTAAGTCAAACACGTTAAGAAGATTTTGTGGACAAAGGTTTGACAGTCAATATGATAGAAGAGTCCACACAGGAGGCACAGTAATCAAAATAGAGGAGGACTTTCTGGTTTCATCGCTATCTTGAAGGGCACAGACTGGAGGCCCTAAAAGAGTTGCTAGGAAATACTAGGGGGTATTTAGAGACTCAGGCAGGGGCTGAGTTTCTGTTTGGAGAGATAGACATGCGTGGTGCCTTCAGTCCAGAGTGAATGAAACAGGGGGGCACATCCAGCCTAGCTTGGGTTCTCACCTTGTGGTCTGTTTTTTATCTAATTATTTCATTTCTAGTAGGGAAGTAAAAGTCATAAATATCCCCTCAGAGAGGCTATTTCTGCTCAAATTTTGTAAGCAAAACAATTGTCATCGTAACAATTTGAGGAAGTTAGGAAGTTAGCTGATCAGCTGGCACAGGCCAAGGCCAGCCTGAGACCTAGGACCAGAAGCTCGGTAACAATCACATGGTTGGCTGCTGCCTGACAAATTGTCATCGTAGCAGGACCGTATCAGAGATGGTGAGGGCCGGCTGGAGAGTTGGGCAGAGAGGAACTGCATGAGGGTCAACAAGGGCAAGTTCAGGGTCCTGCACCTGGCAGGAATAACCCCAGGTACCAGTACAGATTAGAGGTTGACCTGCTGGAAAGCAGCTTTGTGGAGAGGGATTTGGGAGTCCTGGTTGACAACAGGTTAACCAAGAGTCAGCAATGTGCCCTTGTGGCCAAAAAGGCCAGAGAGATCCTGGTCTGCACCAGGAGAAGTGATGCCAGCAGGTCGAGCGAGGGGATCGTGCTCCCCTGCTCAGCTCTGGTGAGGCCGCACCTGGAGTACTGGGTGCAGTTCTGGGCTTCCCAGTACAAGAGAGATGTGGAACTTCTAGACAGAGTCCAGCGTAGAGCACAAAGATGATTAAGGGACTGGAGCATCTATCATATGAGGAAAGACTAAGCGAGCTGGGCCTGTTTAGCCTAGAGGAGTTTGAGGGGTTATCCTATTGACATGTACAAATACCTGAGGGGAGAATGTGAAGAAGATGGGGTCCAACTCTTTTTAGTGGTGACCAGCAGCAAGACAAGGGGTAATGGGTACAAATTAAAACACAGGAAGTTTCATCTCCATGTGAGGAAGAATTTCCTTACCATGAGAGTGACAGAGCCCTGGTACAGGCTGCCCAGAGGGGCTGTGGAGTCTCCTTCTCTGGAATCTTCCAACCCACCTGGATGCCACCCTGTGCCGCGTGCTCTGGGTGTCCCTGCTAGAGCAGAGGAATGGGACTAGATGATCTCTAGATGTCCCTTCCAACCTCAACTTGTCTGTGATTCTGTGAAATTTCAACTTTCTCTGTTTTCTGAACTTACTTGAAAAATAAACAGAAAAGAGAGTTCAGCCTGTTTTTAATTGCGCTTTCACAGAGCTCAGTGTTGCTACATGAGCGTACTGCACGTAGGACATTGCGCTTGGGGAAGAAGGTCTTAATGAGTGTGCTGCTGCTATTAAGTGGAAGTCCAGGCGTGGCTAGTACCAGCCCTTGCTGGTGCGGGTATGTAGGCATCAGCAGAGGCAGTCAGCCCTCCTTTTGCTCACAGCAAGGGCATCCAGCAAGCAAGGTGTGGCCCACAAGGGGTCTGACCAGTTTAAATGCAGGCAGCTGGGCAGTCCACATAGCTTCTCTGGCTCTCCTTCTTCGCACTACCACTGTCTGTGTGGGAACAGCCGTTTCTTCCCTGGACCCAGGCAGAGAGTTCCTGAAAACTCCCTGCCAGAACTTTTCAGTGCAGCTCCAACTCACAGCTCTTTTGGATCCATATCCTGGGGCCCAGAGGGCCATGCCTGGTCCCTGAGAGCTGTGCGGGCTGGGGGTTTCCATCCTGGGGTGGCTGCGATCTCCTTATGCCTCTCTGTGATCTCTCTTTCAGAAACTGTACCCCAACCCAAGATCCAGGGCAGTTCAGGCCTGGTGGGTTCACCCATCCAGTTGTTCTGCATGCTGTCCCAGGGAAGAGTGGATGACATCTCCTGGAAGAAGGACGGTTGTCCTCTCCCCCGAGAAAGGTTCTACCATCTCTATAAAAATGGTACCATGCTGCAGATTGAGAAAGGGGAGCGGACGGACTGCGGCTCCTACTCCTGCAACGTCAGCAATGCAGTAAGCTGGAAGGAAGCACAGCTGAACGTGATGGTGGTAGGTTAGTGTTGCTGCCTTGCGCTTGATTTGCTTTGTGCATTTGCATGCCATACCAGGCCTGGTCTTCCTTCTCCCTGTCTGGGCAGCACGTTTTGGCTGACGGAACATTGTCTTCAAGCCCCAGCAAGGTACAACTGTCACTCCTGTGCATTCCCAAGCAGGAGAGACCTGGGAGTCTTCCCCAAAAGCTTCCCAGTACTTTGCAGTTTCCTGGGATACCCACAGCCTTTCTGTGTTTCTGGGCTGTCCTCAGTGGTGAGATGTCACTGTTCCCTTCATTGCAGGTCTGCCGCCTCCTCTCCACCATGCCCAGAAAATGGCTGCTGCTGCACTAGTGTTTGTGGTAGGCTCTGCGGTAGCCTTCATTGTCCTGCTCTGTCAGCCACAGAAACAACTTGGTAAGCCTGGTTAAGTGCCCTGGGTCTTGATTTGCAGGGTGACACCCAAGTTCGCAAACTAAACTCTTTCCTGTCTGCAGAGGAGTGGGACAGATGATGGCAGAAAGCCTGCCTAACCCCTTTCTACTTACTTGAGACTGTGACACTTCAGCAGTGTGAAGAAGCGCGCTCAATTCATATGGCCCTCCTTAGGTTTCTGTAGCTTGCAAAGGAAATAAAACTTCTTAGAAACAGTTCACTCCCAATGGCTTTTTGGAAGCTGGAGGCACTCAAAAACACCAATTTACCAAAGACACAAATCAATCCTCTCCTGTTCTCTGGACATCCTTAGGGAAAAAAAAAATAGTGCAGGATTTAGATTATCAAAGCTTACATGGAAAGAGCCTTCCCCTAGAAGGTCCTCATAGCTGACCAGACTGTGTGTTGTGCCTAAGAGAACAGGTTTTAGTGACCAAGGATGTTGGTCATAACTTGACATACTGCTATAGATCCATACCCAAGAATATCACTGGTTAAAATGGGCACTTCAGTAGCAACATGTATGTTGGTGTACGGGAAACAAACCTAAAGACACAGCCAGCTGTAAGTCCTCCCACACTCTTTTTTGTAACTTGCTAACATATTTTTTGCCCACCAAGAATAGTCCCAAGAACACTGGAGGGCAGGGGGGAAGTCCTCTCACTGGCAGGAAAGTTCTCTCGTGTATTTGTCTCTTAGTATAATGCTGATGGCATTTGAAGGCTGTGGTGTTAGTTCTTGCCTTTAAGGACAGTCTCTTTGGAGGACTTCTCCATGCCTGCTATACGTGACATGTGCCATGTGGACCTTTCCCAATGAAAAGGGTCTCCAGAGGAAATCCAACACTTGTCGGGTTTTTATAGGAGGCAAAAACTGGGCAGATGTGGTATAAAATCTGTCTTTCTACATGGAATTGTTCAGAATGAATCAATCCCAAGTCTGGCTGATTTCTCCTGGCTGTTTTGAAATCAAGCAAAGCACTCTGAAGTTTAACCAGGTTTTCTGTTTGCTCTGGTTTTTATTTTGTTTTGTTTTTAATCTCATAAGAATTAAATTCTGCATGAGAATAAAAGGTTTCGTGTTTGCTGTCCCTTTGCAGCCTACACCATTCCTGCTGTTTGTGTGGTTATGATCTCTCACTTGGGTACATTTGCCTTCTCCCTAGGAAAGAAAATGAGGAGATGGATGGCTGTGTTTATCCAAGTATTAGTGTGTGTCTCCTCTCTTTTCCTGCTCACCACCACTTCCATCTGGATGCAGCAAGAAGGTAGGATCTCTCTGAATAGATCACTTTATCTGGTTTGGGTTTTAGTCCTTTTGTTTCTCATCTTTGTTTTCAAGGTGGCATTTTTGATCTAGTGGTATTTGATTTAGAGAAAGTAAAGGTAGAGCTCACTGCTCTGCCTCCAGACTCCTCCCTCTCTGCTCTTTTAAAACTTGAGTGCTGCACTGGTCTTTTTTGCACTCTTCAAGTACCACCACCCCTTCTCCAGAATTTCTCAAAGATGGAAGAGTGGCTGCTGCTGGTAACCACATTTCTAGGCCACACTTAAAGGCCCAGTGGCTTCTTGCAAGATCACTGAGCAGATCACTCTCCTCGATTTTTTCTCAGACCACTATCCCAGCTAGAAAAAAAATGCATTTCAGTCTTAAGTGTTGGTTTAATTCTACCTCCAACAGGTGTATCTGCTGCCTTCGTACTGCTTTGTCTCTTCCTGTTTGCTACAATTATAACAACTGCCCTCCTCGCAGCCACACTGGTGTGCAGACCAGCGGCTTTTGTCCAGTTCAAGACCAAAAGATGTGAGTTGCTGTTTAAGATCTAAACTTCTGTCAGAAAAGGCCTGTTAGGAGTCTAAGAGTAAACTCAGCAGGTTTTCACTGCTGGTACATGCAGAGGTGCACATCTGGAGACCCTGGTCATAGCTTGCTTGCCGCTTACTAAGCTCATTCACTCCAAGTGTGAGCCTGGATCCCTTACATATTTCTGTCTCATCTGTCAGTAGTTTTCTCCTCTCCTAGGGCTCCGTGTCACCCTGGACGCTGCAACCCCCACCGCAGTGATTGTCCTCCTACTGTTCACCAGCCTTATGCTCCAAAACATCCAGCAGCTCCATGGTAAAGGGTGGCCCAGGTTTATACTGTTCTGTCCCTTGCTTGTCTTCATTATGCGGAGTGGTGGGACAGATTAAATTCGGGTCATGTAAGTATTTGAGAGGGATGTTGGCCAAAGGGCCAAGCACTGAGCAGTTCTCCCTTTCTCTCCTGCAGAACGAGGCTGCTCGGAGCCCATCAGTCTAACACTGAGCTTTGCCCTGGCAGCTGCAGTCGTCCTGTCTGCAATGGTGGCCTTCTTCCTCCTATGGAGTACGTAGCCCCAACGTTTCCTTCCACCAACTCCAGGACCATAACTAGCATCTCTGCCCCCTTGGCAGATGCTTGCTCTTAGCTGTCACCCCTTCCCCGCAAGGGATGTTGAGAAAAGATGCTTTTACTTTAAAAGAAAAAGGCAGATTTTTTTTAAGCTGGCCTCCCTGCAGCCAGCTATTCTTCACATCTCTCTGAAGTATGAGGTGTTGACTTAAGTGCCTGACTTTATGGAAACCTCAGTGGCAAGAGGAATTTGGCTTCTCCTTTATTTGCAGGTTGTAAGAGAAAAAGGGAGACAAGAAAGATGGAAAACGTGCAGGTCACCCATGACGCCCATGGCACGACAGCCTTGGTAATGCACTGCTACTAACTGTCCGTTTTGAATGTCTTCTTCTGTTGCAAGGCTGTTATTTAACTTATGTTAAACTTGTGATTAATGTGGGGCTAATAAGCTACAGGTTAAAAAAAAATGATTGATCTAGCAGCTGCTCAGCTGCTGCTGGGAAGATTTGTGAGGAAGTGCCTGCCTGCCTCCTGCAGAACGGCACAGATCTTGTCCTCATCTTGGCAGCTTTGGGTGGGTGTGAAACTAGCTCGATGGTGACCAGAGGTGGCAGTTCAGCCATGCAACCTGTAGGTTCAAGAGCACCAAGGAGCTTCCCTGGGCGTCACTACTAGCAGGCAGTGCTTGCTTGTCCTGAGCCCTGCCCATATTGGTACCGTGGAGGAGGTGCCTGGAGGAACATGCTGGTGTCCTGAGCATGCCAGTTGTTAGGGTTGCTATACCTTGACAGATGCATTGCCTGGTATTTTTTTTTTTTTAAGTTAAGAATGATATAAAAGTAGAGGGGCTGAAAACCTGGTGTTCTCCTACTGCACCCAACCCAGAAACAGCTACATGGGGCTGCAAATGAGATGTGAAAGAACCCAGCAGGTCTGTTAGCCATGAGGTTGGTGCTAGATGGTTGCACGTGTGCTCCTTGCTTCATGCCCTGCCTCAGCTCCTCTTAGAGAAGTCTCCTTCCCAAACCAGCAGACTTGCCCCTGCAGCATCTGCCTCTGCGTTACGGGCTGCCTCCTTCCTTTGGAGATGCAAGAAGGCTTTGGAGGATTACAGTTACCTGAAAGGAGGCTGTAGTGAAGCAGCATCAGTCTCTTCTCCAAGAGGAAATTGCCTCAAGTTGCACCAGGGAAAGAGTGGTCAGGCATTGGCACAGGCTGCCCAGGGAAGTGGTGAAGTCACCATCCCTGGCAGTGCTCAAGAACTGGGTAGATGAGACACTTAGGGACGTGATTTAACAGACCTGGTGTTGAAGGGCTTACGGTTGATCTCAGTGATCTTGAAAGTCTTTTCCAACCATAATGATTCTGTGATTAGAGGACTCCTTAGCTGCTGCATTTGTTATTGTGCTGTTTAGGCAATGCACAAAGGATCTTCAGCAGCTGGTCCATAGACTAGGTATGAGCCTGGTCCTCATGTTTCAGCAACACTTCTGCATGCACGGCTGCACTGGGCGGTCACTCCCAGTAGTTACTCAACTCCAAATCCCTTTTATACCCTCAGAGGACGTGGCAGCATCTGTGTACAGCCAGAGGAGCAAGTGCTTGTCGAGGCGGCTCCCTGGCCAAGCATCTTGCTACCAGCAGGTCACCAGGAGCCAGCTGGGCACATCCCCTGGGACTGGCCACCTCCAGAGCCCTTGTGGTGTGGGGACACAGGTTCACTGCCATGTGCTTTCTTAGCAGGAGTAAAGAAAGAGCCTCGAGAACCGAATGAGGAAGCGAACTAAGGAGTCAGCCCTCTGCCTTCCGGAAAGCTCTGCTCAAACAACGAAGGCAGCAGGAAGGAGCTGGAAAAACGTCCGTTGTAACGAGGCAAGCGTAAGCTGCCCTTGTAGACTAGCACCAATGAGGCAATGCTTTTCGTGCAAGCACTCAGCAAAATGCTGCTTTTCTGCCCTGCTTCCCTTCTGTGCTTTTCATGGATGCAACCTCGTCCTTAAAACGAAGCAAGTGGTCAGGCTGTTAGTCTTCAGGGGTGGCTGCTCTTGCTGCTGCAGGCAAAGACGGGTCCTCACGCTGCCCTGACTTGTGCCTTCTGCAGGGCACCCTGGAGGGTGGCTGGGCTCATGCCCTCCACCTGCGCGATGAGTAACTGGCCTTGGGGGAGGATGACAGGGCAGGACAGCACCCCTGGGCTAGCCTGCTCTTAGGTCATTTCCCCACCACATGCCTCTTAACTGATTCACAATGTGGCTTTCTGAGTTTTAGTATTTTAGCTGGTGTTGAAGCACCTCCTGTCAACAACTTTCGTGTGGGAGGTCTTCTTTGAAACGTGTTCATGTGTAAAAGCAGAGAAATAGCCTAACACTGGTCTTTTCCTCTTTTCCTCCTTGCAGCTGCTCTAATAAATGCATTTTATCTGAGGACTTCCATTTGTGAAATCATCCTGCTTGTGAAGCTAGGAGGGGCTCGGCCCTATTCAGCAACCCATCGCAGGGAATCGCTCTGCAGCACCAGCAGCATGGCCAGGGCATGGTCATAGCAGAGCCAGAGACTGGTGCTGCCAGGGCATTGCCAAGACCCAGGGCTGAGCTGAGATGGGACTGCTGAAGCAGTGGGTACATGGAGCCCACATGAAGCCATTCAGGGCTTTTAAGGCCAATTAGTGTCCTCAGGGCCCTGACACCTCGATGCAAGCAGCAAGAAAATGTCCCCTCCCAGTTCCTTCCCATTCCAGGCACAGCCCAGGACCATCCCACATGGCCAGACACCAACCAATGGGAAAAAGCCAAGAGCAGGAGCTCAACACGCACCAGGGCAGACTGAAGCCAAGTCCCCACCAGGCTCCTGCAGAACAGAACCAGCCCCCGGGTGGCATTTAGGCCTCAGCAAGCTCAGCATTGCTGCTAGAAGCAGTCATAAACCTGCAAAAACCTGTATGACCTCTCCCAGGAGCTGCTCCACCACCAGGGTGAAAATGAAATGCTGGTGAGGCACAGCTTGTTGGTTGGGAGGTATTGGAAATTCAAACCAATGCTCTGTATTCCTGCAAATCCAAGCACTTCTCAAAGGAAAGCATGTCCTGAGGGCAAGGAAGGGCCCTGCAGGCAGCCAGGCTGGATCAAGGCCGAGGACAAGCTGCCTGCTCTGCTCTGGGGCTGCGGTCAAGGCAGAACAGTCCCAGGCTCAAGGCTTCTCACGGCTCCCGAAAGGCTCAGGGCTTAAAAGCTTCCCCGCTTGCAGCACCATGAGGTTTGCAGAGGGCGAGTCCTCCAGGAAGGAGATCACAGCGCTCTTCCTGCCTGCCTGCACCGCCGCTTTTGCACGCACCAACCACTCCAGCAGCGTGAGCTGCAAGGCCATGAGGCCACCCACTCCCGTGGGGCTGCCTTTGGGCTCCTCCTCTTCTCCAGCTCCCCACTGGAGCTCATTTTTGTGGGATAAAAATTGTTTTAGTGGGCTGACCCCTCAGTCAGCCAGGATTTCAGCCCACACCTAGACAGAAGGGCTCGCAGCAGCCTGAGTTTTTTCAGTGGGAAGTTGCAGGACTCCCAGGCCGCTTCCCTCTCCAGGGAATGTGCAGAGACAGCAGCTTTCATAGCTTGACCTGCGGAGACATCACACAGCTCAGGAGTCGAGGCTGGAGGTTTCTGCTGACTTTTCTCTGACTTGGCCTTCAGGCTGTTACCTCTTTCTCGAGAGAAATGAAGCAGAAGATGCAAAAAATAAAGTCGGTTTCTGTTGCACAAATTGCCCTTGCGACACCGCCCTTTTAGCACACTGCCTTATTGTTGTGCAAACTGGCTGTGGATTTGCCTGGCAAATTGGCATGTTCAGGGGTGAAGTTATGAAAATTAAGGAATATAGGAGGGACACGTTGCTACTGCACAACTCGGGCGCAGGGGGATGGGAGGAGATCTGGTTTTCCTGCTGAGTTCCTTCTTGCTCCTGAATTGCTCGGAAACCTTCTAATGCCTAAATTCAGGTGGTAAAGCACCTGGCAATTGCAGGGGATTCAGAACATCTTTTAAATAGAAAACAAACAATATATCTTTCCTGTTTATGCTGTAGGCTGCATGTTTTTCCTTTAAAGGTAGCAACAGGCAAAACATAAATAAGTGAAAATAGGATGTAGCGGGTGACGCAGCTTCCCACCCCGCTGGAGCCTGCTGTCCTGGGGGAGCAGGGCGACATTCAGTGGTGAAAGAGGGGAAAGTGCCGGGAGGAAGCACCAGCCTGGCGCTTTTCCCAGCCCTGACGTTGCCAGCGGCTCCTTTCCAGCCCGGGGAGTGCTCAGCCTGCCGAGCTCCTGACGCCGGCAGCCCCCGTGAGCAGCGCGTGGAGCAGAAATGCTGCGAGCAGGTTGCGAGGCAGTAACGGGGGAGGCACTGGCCGCTGCATCGCTGGGCTGCTGTTGTGCCCTAAGGCCCAATGACAGGGGGTGCTACCGCAGGCAAAGGGAGGAGAAACATCAAGGAGGAAGGACACAAAGTGAAGATTTGCATGCATGAAGAAGGAAGCTGCAAGGAAGCATTACCCTCCAAGTACATCCCAGTGCATCTACCATGCTGTTTTTATTTACTCTGGGTATCTTCTTTATTTTTACCCCAAATCTATTTTTTCTACCCAAAAGTCCTCCCAATTTATCTGTTACAACACACAAACACTTCTATTCATTTCCTTTCAGTAGAAGCTTTTCTGATTACAGACACAGTATGTGCAAGCACTCAAAGGCCACTAGATAAACTCCCAAGGCTAAAACCTTCCCTACAAAACATTCACAACAGAAATCCCACAGGCATTTCTGACCTTGTCCTACTAAGCTGATTTCTTCCAAGGAGTCCCAGGCGCCCACGGCCTCAGAGCTGGGGTTGGCCGTCTGCGACAAGTATCGGGAAGACAGTGGTGGCCAAGTCTAGGTTGCCTCTGGAGCTGGAGGTCTTCAAGGCTTCAGGGCCAGGCCGCAGGTAGGGTGGTGGTATCAAGGACAGCAGAGAAAGGAGCACCTCTACTGCCTGTACATCCCCAAGGCAAAAATGACAAAACGAGACCAAAAAAAATCCTTTTGGTGACTCCGTGTCTTTTCTGGACAGAGCCTGCGAGGGGATGTGCTCAGACCTCGCACCCACCACCACCACCATCCTCAAGGCCCTGGGAGCATACTCCGATTCTGCCCATGGCATCACAGTCAAAGTGATGCCCACAGTCCTATAACCCAAAGAGTAGTAATAAATGACAAAAATAAATGCAAAATGTCAGCGCAGCAGGATGGACAGCGCCCCATAGCTGTTCTGTAGCAGAATAACCCAAGGATCTTGTTAGGAATCGCATCATGTCCCCAGATAACTAAGCCCATCTTTTCCTCACAGCGTTATTTCCATTGCATCTTTCTTTCTCCCTTGGCAGGTCACAGCAGGACATTTTTGCCTCATGAGAACTGGGGAAATTGGACAGTCCCTGCAGCTGTTTTAAGTCACAGAGGGAAACACAAGCAAGCACAAAACCAAAAAGGTGGTAAGGATGTGTGATGTGATCCTGGACTTGTGCAGGCTACACTCAGCCTGTTATATCTCATGCACAAAGGTGATGCAAAAAAGTCACGTCATCACTTCCCAACACAGCTGTCTGTTTCCTGGTGATCTGTGCAAGTGGTAAGGATGGAGAGCTCCAGAAAGAGGCGTCTGGGGACAACACTTTGTTCCCCTGTAGAGAGACTAGGAGAACACTGACCTATGCCACCACGAGTGAGCAAAAGGAGACACAAGTGCCTTCCACACACCAGTGTAGTGTGCGCAGGGTCAAAACAGGCAGCAGGACAGACCTGCTGGGCCAGTGAGCAGTGAAATAGAAACGAAGTGATACCTTTGCTCTCCTCATTCACGCAGTTTTGTGCCAGAAAGCTGTCCACGCCTGCGCTGTGCTCAGGCTGCACCGCATTTCATGTTTGCCAGGGCACAGTGACTCAGGGAACAGGTTAAATATATCCCCATCCACACTTGCAGCAAGGTTATTTTCTAACAGCAGATCAGTTCCCAACTCCAGGCCCCTCGCAGAAGGAGCGAGGCTGCCCAAATAAGGGAAGCAGCGCCGGTAACACGGCCGCCGCGCGGGGCAGACACCAGCCTGGGCACCCACCAGTCTCCGCACCTCTGTCATATCCCTTCTCTTGTATAGTGTATGCAGAAACAAATCAGGCATTTTCAAAGTTAATGGCAGAGAGAAAAGCAATATAAGGTTTATAAACAACCATCCCCTACCTGACTGTATGGCTGTTCCTCCTCTGATGCACATCCCTCATTTCCAGCCTGCTGCAGTTTTTGCAGGCTTTGCATACCAGAAGGTGGTTTATTACCCTTAAGATCACAACAATATACACTGGAATAACATATGCACTTTTATTAGTAGTAAAAGACCTTTTTTTTTTTTTTAAAAAAAAAAAAAAAAAAAAAAAACTTATCCAGAACAATTTTCAGACAACTCTCAGAAAAGTTAAAAAAATATATTTTTCAAACACTTGGCTGTACTTATTTGCAAGTAAAACATGTAACAATCCACATTACAGTTTAAAACCCGATTTGGTTTAATCCATGCAACCTGCTTTCCTTCCTTTAATAATTTAATCATAATGTAATTCCAGGCTGAGAGATGGCCCTTTGTAGCCAGCCCCTTTCATCTATTTATTATGTCCCATGGGCTGACGCACACAGGACTCAGCTACATCCCTTTTCAGGCTACTGCACTGGAGTGGTGTCAGAGTACATAAAGGCCAAAAACGTCAAGTCATGAGTTATTCTCCCGTAGAGTGAAAAGCACAAATCAGGCGAGAATTCTTCAGCAACAAAAAAAACAAATTCCAACTTTTTTTTCCCCCTCAAAATAGCTTCATAGAAACTTTGTGCACATCAGCTTTAACTTACATTTTGAAGGATTTTCCTAGGAATAGTCAACAGGCCAACTCTTCTCCAAAGAAAAGGCAGAATTCTGAGAGGAAAACAAAACTCTGTGCTCCCAGATTGCCAGGAATATGTTTTTCTGTAGAAGTCAGTTATGGTCTACAGGCAAAACACAAACCCTAGTAAAATCCACCCTCGCCTCTCTCCATTTGCTGACTGCTTCAGTGTTTTCCTTGTACAATGCTAAATATTCGGAAATTGCTTTCAAAATCCTATTACAACAACCAGGAGACAAAAAACACCTACACGAACACAAGCACCAAAGAAAGCACAGCTCAACTCTCCCATCTCCTTCCTTGCAGCAGATGAAGGTGACAAGGTCAAGAGGATTCTGCTTTCTCAGCTAGGAGCTGTACTGAGGTATTTTCTCCACTGGAGAAGCTCCCTTCCTCTGAGTACATAGATCTGAACAGTTTCTCTGAAGGAGCAAGAGGGACTGCCCACAGGAACATCAGGGTGGTGCAGTGATGCCGAGGCAGAGCCTGGAAGCCACCTGGAGGAACCTGTCCTCCTTTTACCTGCAGGCAAACAGGGGAGAGGTTCTCAAGCCACCAGCTGCCCTCCTCTAGGAGGGACGTGATCATCTGGTAGCTAAACTACTCAGAACAGCCAGCGCCATTGAGGACCTGGGGACCAGCTCAGAGAGGGCACCGGGCTTGGCAAGACTCCCCATCAGAACCAAAGACGGGTGCAAATTTCCCAGCCCAACATTCAGAACGGCACTTAGCAAGACCTAGTGCTCCCAGGAAAACATCCAGTTTTCTCCAGGGTGAAGATGTCAGTGCGGAGGGGCTATGCCCTCAACTAAATAATTTCACTTGTAACAATTGTTTTTATAAGTAAAGCCCCACAGAAGGAGCATGGAGAAGGAGCTTGGACAGATGTTTGGGGCTGGAAAGGAGGGTGTGGCCCCAGGCTACATCAAATCAGATAACAACCATCATCTCCTGCACAAGCAGCAAAAAGGTGGGAACTTCTTTGGGGTTTGTTGTTCAAAACAAAACTACATTTTGCATACCGTACCCATCCCTTGCGGACCTCACCCGGCTCCACTCATCCCCTAGGCTTTCCAGTGACAGCAAAAACGCTGCCTCTTCTCCTCCCTCCAAGGGCCAAACACAAAATGAGCTCCATGGTCTCACCTCCAAAGACACCCCAGCAAGTCCCTAATAAGTGCCCCAAAACAGCAGCACGCTAGGACATGCTGAAGCCACAGTGAGGCAGTTCAAGTCCAATTGAGTCTCCCGTCAGGGAGTTGCAGAGAACCAGGGAACACTTCCCAGCAGCCTCCAGAGCCACGTGTTTGTCCAGCCAGGATCCACCATCTAACCACAATCACCTGCCCTTCTTCCAAGTGCCCCCACAGCCTCTGGAGAAAGCCATGTCCCAACTGTCCCAAAGGTGTTCCAGGGGCCTTGAGAAGAACAGCACAATGCAGGTGGACTCCAAGCCAGTGTTGTTTGCAAAACAAGTCCTGCAAGTATCGGTGGGTTTTAGCAGCTTGAACAATTAATAAGCGAGCCCAAATGAGATTGGGACAGCATCAGACTGCTGTGCATATTGGCAGGTGTCCAGTGCTCCCTGGGCATCATCCATGACCTACGTGAGAGGAACGGAGCAAGGTGCAGTCCTCAGGCCCTCCACCTGCAATGAGAGGAGAGATGATTCCATAGAGCATTAAGCCAGGTTCCACTCCCCTGCTCTGGTACGTCACCACCCCTCACTCACAGGCAACATGCTGCCTGGTAGAGGCCTCAGGAAGATGCTGCTCTGCTCTAGAAGGTTACTGAAGACTCTCTGGTACTTCTGCTTACTGTCTGGACTTCTACTCTACTCAGCCTCCTGCTCAGCGTCAGAGAAATGACATGAATAGCAAAGGGCAGAAGCATGAACTGTAGCTACACTTACAGCTCTCCTTGGACCAACATGCCTGGATTCCATGCGGGTGGTCACATACAGCACCTCCAGCCTTGGTTGAAAGGGCTGCTGGGGACTCACGAGACATGAGGGCTCTCTTCCCATACAGCCACCAGCCTTCTGAAGGGCCAGTGCCATCACCTTGCCCTTTGATGCCCCAGAACCCCGCTTATAAAGTGGAGAAAGGGAGAAGGGGAGAAAGGAAGCTTGTTATGCGCAGCTGTAAGGTCTGTCAGTACACAGGTCTGTGCACAAGGGGGGCATCCTTAGTAAAATGGAAAAGATGAGAGATTTTATGCTACATGAAAAAGAAGAGCCTCTGAACTGTTTCCCTTGTCTGTGGAAGGGCCCATCCCCTCAGCAGTGTCTGCCCCTAACTGTATCCCTCTGGCTGTTTCCTCACAGAGTTTTGTGGATCTGTGGCTATGGACACAGGTTAGCCAAGGAACCCATGATCTTTGTTAAGGTGTCAAGATTATTCAGTTATAGCCAAGGCAGGCTTTGGCTTGTAGCTAGCAATGGAGGAGCAGCACCATCCCCAAGGCATAGCAACAGGGGTTCAAGGCATCTTACCTACGGACAAAGCGATAAAGGCGTCCCCTCCTCCTACACCACACGAAAGTACCTGGGAAGAAAACACTCACTGGCTCCATCAGACACTCCAGAGGTGTCTGTCAGATACCACTTCCCAAAGGAAGAAGCAGCAGGCACCTCTTCTTCTTGTAGCAACACTCAACCAGGAGACTTCAAGCAGGGAACTGGGGACTGTCAACACTCCCTGGCACAGGGTCACTGCCTGCAGGAAGCTGCTTGGTATTAGACCGTTTGGTCTTGAGGAACCCCGTGCTCACGTCTACAGAGAGCAGCAGAAATCTGCTTGGCCCCAGTCTTGACCTCGTATCTACCCCTGTGAAACGCCAGGGAACGAAGCCAGACACCAATTTTGGCCATGTGTGAGCAGGTGCAAGGGGAGTGCTGGGGGGAAGATGGGAGCAGAAGCCCTCAGGGCAGCTTTCCCGGCACCTATGCAATGCTTGGGATGATTACATACGGGGAAAAAAAAATAATCCAAGAGTAAGAAATAAATACAAATCAGCTACGGAGAACTGCCTACTTCTATTTTAAACCTGGGGAGTCTTTTCTGTGGTCAGGACTAGTGCATTTCATTTTCAAGTTTGCTGTTGGCAATCTGAGAAACTTTACTAGAACCTGGAGATAGGCTGGAAAGTGCTCTCTAGCTCCAAAAAAGGAAGGAAAACAGGCCTAGTGAGTCAGGAAGCATGTTTCCCTTCTGCAGGCAGAAAACAGCAGCAGACCACATTGAGGGGCCTTTTACCCTACAAGGGATGGGGGACATTCTTCAGTCGGACAGGGTCCACGAGACCTCAGAGGCAGTTTTGCCCAGATAAGGAAGGTAAAATATAGTAACGGGCCTGCTGTGGGCATGCAGGAGACTTTCTCCTCTTCAGTGGCTGTAGCAGGGAGGCAAAGGAAAGAAATAGAGGGTGTGAAATAATGGGAACACAAAATTATTTGTTTCCAGGGAAAAAACAGAGGGCACAAAGTTTTTTTTTTTTTTTTTTACTAGAAAAGCTACATCTTTTTGCAGCATGTGCAATACAGGGCCAGTGGCCAGTCAGGGGGGTGACCATGCACCAAGACATCCCTTCTTGAGTGACAATGCCAAAAGCCAAAAGCCGGGATAAAGAGTGAATCACAGCACTCACCTATCAGACAGCCAACGATAACGCACGCCATTAACACAGGTAAGACCACGTTTGCATCATCTGTAACAGAGACAACTCACTGTTTTTGTATACAGACTGAATTTACTCCCTATCTACCCCCTTTAAGCAAAAACCTGCCACTGGGCAGCTATGCTCACAACAAAGAAATACACGGAACATGGGTGGCATTTGCCCTTCCAAGCCCCATGATTCCCACCGCTCATTTCCACTAATGCTGGGAGCTGAGGGTTGCACTTGGAGATGGGGAGACACAGCGGACGTGTGGAGGGGAAAGCTGTGAAATGCTTTTCGACAGAAGAGGTAACATATCTTTTTTGGAGGGAATGCTTTAGATTTGACATGGCCACCCAGACCGGGGCCAGTCACTTGGTTGTTTCCAGAGTTTCCCTTCCCAAATGGCAGGAGGAAACACATACTTACGCTGAACATGAAGCAGGAAGGAGGCTTCATTCTCGCTCACTTTGTTGCGGACCACACAGGTGTAGTAGCCGCTGTCGTTCATTGTCACTTCGAGGATGTGCAACGTGTTGTTATGAAGAAACTGGATGTGGTCGCTCGCAATCAGCAGCACCCCGTTCTTCCTCCACCAGTAGGAGTCCACGATGCCTTCTGAGATGTTGCAGACCAGTTTAGTGTCATCACCTGCTCTCACAGACCTGTGGCCCATGATTTCTGGTGCAGGCAGCGGTTCTGCAAGGCATGGAACAACTGTTAGCATTCACCTGCTCCATTTCTCCATGTAAGAACTGGAGCTATTCAGGCGATCACTTTGTAGAGTTTGCAAGCCTTGAGCTGCTTCTAATTAACTGATGGGAATGTCCCCAAATTCAAGAAGTTATGGGGCTCTACACAGGCCCAAGCATTTCCACGAACTCCATCCTGTGCATCTGTGTCAGCTCAAATCAGCTCAAGAGCATTTCTGTGTGTTACAGACCCGGCAACATCTCCAGCAATTCCCTGTGCACCTCACAACTTTGGCAAGCAGGCAGAACTTCCCTTCCTCTGCACAGGGCATCTGAACCATCTCCCCTCGGTGTGGACTGTCCGTGCCCATGAAGCAGCTCACGTGCTAGGGGAGAACTCGCTGAGGGAGGATTTCTGTGCAGTGGAAAACATCAGCAGATTTGAAAGACAGTTGTGGGGGATATTTGTGATTCCGTGTAAAAGTAAATCCAGATCAGAGCCCACCTTGCACTTCCAGGACTCCATTCCCTAGTCCTCAGTCTGTTGAAATACAGTAAAAACCAAGGGCAGAGTGAAAGACGATGTTTGACTGTCCCTTCAGTCTTACGCAACCTCTGCCCAGCCCACAGGGCGCAAAGGAAGCCTCTAAACATGGCAGTTCTTGGCTGGTGCCAGCACACAGCTCCCTTCATTCACTGTACCTCATTTCAGTTTAAGGTCTGTGCCTTAAAGTTTAAATTTCAAATTATATTACCTCAGAGTATCTCAGATACTTCTACCTCTCCCTGACACTAACAGCACGCACTGCTGGCTACTCCAAAACCTGGTATCGTTAACCTAAAAACAATGCAACTGAGTCACCATCCAAGCTACTATGGCCACTCACCAAAAACTTCCATGTGGAGCCAGTCCGTCTCCTGCGACGCTGTTCGGAAGCGGTACGCTCCGCTGTCCTCCAGCTGCAGCATCATTTGCAGGGAGAAATCCGTTTCGTTGAACTTGGTGCGGTTTTTGTAGGCAGCGGCGGTGTTCACGGGCCTGCTGAGGTAGTAGCTGAGGATGACCTCCTCGCGTGGGCCTCTCTTGTACTCCCAGAACACGACCGTGCTGGTGTTGAGCGGCGGCGCCGTCAGCACCACGGTGCAGCCCACGGCCGAGATGAGCCTCCTTGACGTGGGACTGAGGCTCGCCGTGTAGCAAGGCGACAGCGTTTGCGCTGGCGAAAGAAACACAAGTTGTTAAGATATTAGAGGTTCTATAGGTATTATTAGAAGAATACTGGTGTTATTGCAGCAGTATCAGGCAGGCAGCTCCTGGCTCAGCTCACCTACGAGCAGGGCAGGACACGCTCGGTTATTTCTGGGATGAGCCGTGACACAGCTTTAAGCAGCCACGCAGGGAAGTAGTCACCAGTTGACTACAAATTTCCTTCATATCCCGGGCCTGAAAAACTTAGCTGCTTCACTTCAAAGCGAGCAGGAGGGGGCATCCACACAGCTCCAGCCCCCGCGGCCCAAAGCCTCGTGGTCCCCACTGCTATTTCTAGCACGCGGAGAAGCCTTTCAGCGCGGCAGACACCGAAGTGGGGCAGGCCCCGCGCGGCCCCCGCGGCGGCCGAGGGGCAGGGGCCGCGGCGGCGCCACTTGCCTGTGATGGCGCTCCGGGCCGCACCGGCTCCGCTCGCCGCCAGCAGCAGCAGCAGCAACGGGCAGCGCGCGCTCATCTGCGGGCAAGGGGCACACGCGCGTCAGCGCCCGCGG
>VWPW01023536.1:41765-56354 GCA_013389825.1 Crypturellus undulatus
CGGCGGGGGCGGTGCGGTGCGGTCCGGCCCGGCCCGGCCCGGCCCTGGGGCGCCGCCGGGGCACGGGGCGGCCCTGCCGGGGAGTTGCGGTGGGGGCAGCTGTTCTGCGGTTGTTTTTTAATAGAACTTCTTGACCTTTGGGGGCTTTTCTGGGCGTCGTTTGCAGCGCTGCAAAGCGGGGGAGGCGGCAGTGACCACCCTCCCGCAGGCTCTGGTGACACGCGGGAAAGGAGTTGGGAGGTTCCCGCTGGCCCCGCCCGAAGTTTATCCCCCTGGAAGCAGGCAGGGATTTCCCTTCCTGCTGCGGCTGTACGGAGAGGGAAGCCGAGCAAAACTGGTTTGCGAAACAGCGACAGGAGCGCGTGGTGCTGCGGGCAGGCCCAGGCACCAGCGCGGTGACTCGGCTAGGTCTCAGCCCGCCCTGCCGAGCGCAGCAGGTTTGGTGACAGCCGCGGGAGCGCCCCCAGGCCTTGGTGACCCGCGGGTGGCAGCCGGAGAGGGGAGCTCTCCCCATATCGGCCTGACTTGCCAGAGGAAAGGCGACCTGCAGTTTCTTCTTCCATGGGCAGTGCTGACCCCTCTCCTTCCCTTTCTGTTCGTTAGGAGCCAGGAGGCAAAGCTTGTGCTCGCAGGGCACGTTGGAACAAGCAGGAGCCCACGCGCATCCCGGCTGGGGTGCTGACAGCGTGAAGTGCGTCCTGGAGCTGCTAGTTCTTCATATAGCTTTGAAAAGCTTTATTTATTTCAAGCGTTCAGCAGGGTGGAGTGTGGGGCAGGCATTTGGAGGACACCCAAGTTAGTTAAGTTTGTTAAAACTGTGATGCCACAGAAGGACTAATCTGTTTCTGTTGTGACACATTGCAGCCATTTCCTCGCTGCTGCTTTTGGAAGGAAGCTGTTCCTGCTTGCCCAAAGCTGGTAGCAGCACAGACCAAGTGACACTTGACAGTGGTCCCCAGCCAGGACTTGGCACTGCAACTGGAACACTGTAAAGGAAACAAAACGCAGTCTGTTTTCTGCATAACATCTTCAAACAAGCACTATCAGAAGAGGAGCCTTCAAGCAACAGTTCAAAGCTCCTCCAGACACTACAAATTATGTAATGGGTTTGATACATGAGTAGTTGTTTAAGGCACGCTATAATTCCCTCAGGCTGCAAATCCCTAAGGGTCATGAAGAGCAATTGCATCTCTGTCTCAGGAGCTTGCACCCTTAAGAGCATTCCGCTCACCAACACACCAAGCTGGAGACACCAAGCTCAGATGAGCCCGCAGTCCCTGCCCTTTGCTCCCCTGAGTCCAAGAGAAAGGCCTGGGCTTGTCTGTGGGCAGCAGCAGACTCTGAGGAGGAGAACTCTGTCCTGATTTTCAGCAGAAATATCTGGAAAATTGGCCTTCCCTACTCTGTGCAGTTCTACTGTGCATGGACCCTTGTCACAAAATACCTTCTTTAGTGTTTCTGAAGACGCTGTCCTTCTTGAGCAATACCTGTAAGGCTGAAAAGATACTCAGTCTTCATCAGGGCTGGAAGGAAACCACAGCAGCACTGCAACAAGTTGGCAAAAGAACAGAGCCCTCCAAACCCAGGAAAAATTATATGCTGTTCTCAGTCTGCTCCCTGGTAACACAGACTATCCTGCACTAAGAACTCCAGGGGAAAAACTGCCCGTCCACATTCAACCTAACAACTACCAGCGCCAGAAAGCCCAGGAGGGGTGCCACCCTCTGCCATGGGCCGTGGCTGTTTGGGCAGAGCTGGTGCAGCTGTGCCAAGCCCACGGTGCGGCATCGTGCCACCCAAGTGTTGGAAAAGCTGCGTCCTTGCTGGCCTCTCTCCCTGACACAGGACAGATCCCCACCTCGGGCACACCTTGTCCTCTCCTTGTGCTACCTGTTCCTACCTTTGATGTGATTTCCCCAAAGATACTGCCCTGTTTCATCTCTCCATGTGGGTGTGATTTCCTTAGGGAGCCAAAAGCGAGGGGGAAAATTTAGCTCCCAAATGGATCCGGGCTGTCTTGAGTGTGAGAAGATGTAAAATCTCGTATGCCAGGAGCGATCAGTCAGAAATGAGCAGAGGGTCCCACTGCCCGGGTCCCTGGGAGCCTTGTGCTCCATGTCACACTCTGCATCCAGAACAGACACTTCGCTATAACTCAATTACATGACTTGCTCTGGGACACAGAGGCCAGCAGTTCAGCCCAGCTCCCTGAAGGGCAGCTGCACAAGAGTGAATCTATTAATTAGTCGTAAGTCAACTAAATAAGCAATAAACCTCAATGGGAGCCCCTAGAGATGAGGGGTTCACGTTAGTAGCTGCACAAATTTGCGTTAAAACAGAAGTGAAAACCTCTTGAAGTCTTTGAGGTGAAGCTGTGGTTAAACATCCAACTCAGAGATGGATTTGGGTGACTCATTTTAAAAAGCAAAAGGAGTATGGGATGCTGTAGACACTAGAGGGAGCAAATACACCGGAACTGAGGCTTGCATTGTGTTCAGATCTGAGCGTCTTCTCTTGCAGAAAAAGGTGATGATACCTTGTCATGGGAGTTTCACAGCAACCTTTGCTGTTGTGACACATGTTTGTGACCAAATCACTGAGCAGACTTGGTGGATGACTTCTTGTATAACCAAAGGGAAAATGTGCTATTTTGTACTGTTTAATACATGGGTAGTAATTGGAGTAACTTCTCATCAACCAGGCAGCTTTCTCAAACAAAACACCGAAGTCACTCCACATCTGTATGAAGTCAGAAAACACTTGGAAGAAAAAGTAGTAAAAATTATATATGGCAATAATGAACCGATTTGGTTAGCAGAAGTTGAAATCAATCTTGCTGGATGAAGGCTGGTGGTATCCTTAAAGACTGGTCAGCAGAAGCTACCAGCATAGTGGGATGGATGTTACGACCTGTGCTCATACTGTTAATAATAAACTCTATTGTTATTTATTGCGACCTTGATATTGGTGGCATGAATTTATCTGAACACTACAGGGCCTAGAGGGTGGCCTTTGCTTTAAATGAAGAGCTATGTCACTTAAGTGGATTGACTGACTGTATCATAGTGCAGTGGATTAGTTGGTAAAATAGTTTTGAAGAGAACAGTGATCTTGAGCAGGTTTCACGTGTTCCAATGCTGCTCTCCCCTTCCCTGGCTTTCACTGGCCACACCAATGTGTGCCCTGCAGGGCTCCAGGGGGACCCCAGGAAGGTGCTTGAGGCCGGCACATGCTCTGGATTCATCTTGGGCTTTGCCGAGCTCCGCAGCAGTAATGCTTTCACCACCCCTGCCCAGGAGAGCTGCGGGAGCCGTATTGCTGCTAGGAGCTGCCTGGGACTGTTCGAGTCTCTGGACTCAACTTGGAAGTCTTTTCCCAAATTGTGGTGTGTGATAGGCAGTTCACCAAATGGTGCTGTCTCTTGCAGGCTATACTGTGTTACGAGCAGATGGGAATGGTGCGCTGTGAAATACGCTGCAGGCTGGCAGAGGGCCACTGCTCCCCGAAGCTGCTGCTCTTAACCCTTTGAAGGCTCCTGGCTGCAAAGCTAAGCCCTGTAAGGAGGTTTCCAGGAGCTCTTCTCCCTCTGTGCCAGATAGTGGTGATGCCTCTAAGGCAGCAGACACACTTGAGAAATCTGGTCCCGGAAAGCCAGTAGTACTCTCCGTACCTGTGTTTCCCTTAGCTTCTCCTTTAGAGCCTAACAGGGGGGTTTCTCCGCTCTCCTCTTCCCTCTCAGAGGTGCGAGGCAGAGCTGGGAGTCAGTGCACTGCACTCACTGCACCCTGGAAGCTGGGGCCAGGTTACACGGGCTGCACCAGGCCCTGTGCACATCCCGCTGAACTCCAGGGGGGCTGCACAAGCCCCCGTGTGTGGTCCTGGGCAGGTTCCTGCATCCTTGCTGAGGATGCCGAGGATGTGGCTGCAGGAGAGGGGGTACGCCAGCCACAAGAGAGCCCGGCTGCTATCGAGGTGGGCTGCGGAGCCCAAGTGTTTTGTTAACAAGTAATCCTTGCTGGGGAGCAAGCTGGGGCCCGGCGCCTTGCCAAATGGTCTGGAGAGGAGGGTGAGAGGGGGCTGTGCGCACGGCGGCGCTGGAGCAACTGCCGCGTCCGCTGCTTCCCCCTGGCCGCTCCAGGCGCGTGAGGCACGCGGGCGCTGCGGAGCAGGACGGGAGCAGAGCTGCCCTCCTCCTCGCTGCCCGCGCGACCACTCTGCTGCGCTCTGCGCACTGCTCTGCGCTCACCCTCTGCACGCTGCGGGGGAGGGCAGCCAAGGCTCTGCTCAGCACTTTGGGGTGCCCTGGCCGGAGGGATGTCCGCGGATGAGGTGTACGTCCTGCGGCCCTTCAAGCTCATCGCACTCTGCTGCATCTTCATGGGCTTGGCGCTGGATGTGGTGGCCCTGCTGAGCCCTGCCTGGGTCACCTCGGAATACTATTCACTGTCCTTATGGGAAGTGTGCAAGCAGCCCAGCGACATGTGGCACTGCCTGTCCACCCTCAAGACAGGTGAGAGATGGGGACATGCTGCTCGGGGGATGGAGCCATCAGCGGGGGCAGTCAGGCTGGGTGTCCTGCTGCCAGCGCTCCCGGTGCACTTAGACCCCCTCAAAATTTACATCCAGAGTGATTTTGCCCTCTCCCCTGGGCTCTGCTGGAAGGGCACCCAGAGTGGAGTTCAACAGGTTGTGAGAGTGGGATGTGTGGGGCAGATGTGCCAGACATTTGCAACTGGAGCAGGGCAGACCAGGCAGAGGAGAATGGGCTGGGCTCAGGTATTGCCCCTGGCAGGACTGTGCTGGGCCATCCCCTGGGTGGTGAGCGGGGCCATGGCCTCTATGAGGGGCGTTCTCACAACTTAGTCAGTGTGCTGCTTGGGTCCCTTTTTTAGCTGTCCTGCTGTTGAGCACGTCCCAAAAAGCCCCATCCCCTCACCTAGCCTTTCTCCTCTGGGCTGCTGTCCCTGCTTCTGGCCCATAGCTGCTCATGGATGAGCAGGCAGTGATGCACTTCATGACACGGGTGTTACTGGTTCTCTCCCACAAGCGAAGGGCATCGCTCCTGGCTCACCCGCAACACAGGTGTACCCGACCCGGTCCAGGCTTCTCCTAGGCTGTGGAAGCCTCCTCCTTGGGGCAACTACATGGTGCTCTGCAGCTCAGGTCTCCAGGCTGCTGTTCCATCTCCTGGAAAGAGGAGACCCAGCCTCTTCTTTGGAAAAAAGATTTTGCAGCTCTGTGGGCAAGCAGGGCTAGGAGAGGGTAGGCCAATGGTTGCACAGTTTGGGGTTGCTTCCAGGCTTGGCCTTGAGCTTAGCTAACAAGGTGGGGATTTGGCACCTGCACTTGGCAGGAGGCAATGTGCACTTCCTGTTAGGCATCGCGGAGAGGAGTGAGCTCATGTAGGAGCTGGCTGCTCATTTACAGTGAGTGGGAAGACAGAGCCGAGAGAGCCCAAGTTTAGGCCAGCCCAGCAGGCCAAATGGCTCAGGCCAGATTTGCTGCTGGGCTGCAGTGAGTCATTATCCCAGGATGCCTTCAAAGGCCACTCTCCTTGGAAAAAGAGGGGACATGGATGGGCAGCCAGCAGCTGTCTTGCCTCTCCCACTTGCCACTGCATCTGTTTGCCCACTTGGGCCACTTGTGACTATCAATCAGTGAACAGGGCTTGGTCTGGTGCCCTTGTTTTCCTCCTTGCATTATTGCTTTTGGATGGGGATACCAGCAGAAGTGACTCTGCTTTTTGAACCTTTTTACAATAAGGACCCCGTTTAGATATAATAAAACCTTGAGGCTGAGTTTTCAAATATCATGTTTGTGGCATAGCAAATTTTCATTAAGGGCCAACACACCTGCACCTGCTGGACTTGGTACAGGTTTAAAGTTGAGCTGGAGAGACCCTCCTTATAGGAAGAGTGGGAGCAGAGACCTGAAATGTGAAGCCCAGGTCAGTGCATCTGTGCTCTGCCTGCTGTGTGTCCTGCAGAACAAACCTGAGCCCCAGCAGAGAAGTCACTTGGACCATGTGGAGACCTGATCCTCCCAGAGAGATTCTCACGCTGAGAAGAGATGCCATGAGATGGAAATAGATCAAGTGAAGAGGCAGTGGGAAATTTCACCTGCTCCTGGGGTTTCCCCACATCTGCCTCTGCAGCTGTGTGTCACAAGCCACAGCTGTTTTACTGAGTAGGCATTGCTGGAAGGGGAAGGAGAAACTCATCTCTAAGTCCCTGCCTATGCCCTTCCCTCCTCAGCACCAAAACGCCGTGGAAAATGAGTCCGAGAGAAGTGTTTGTTCCCCAGGTTTTCCCTCACTTCCATCCCCACAGGGACCTGGTCTCCTGTCAAAGTGGTCACTGGATCCAGGTGACCAACAGCACAAGCAGGCAGCTTACGATGCGGTGGATGTGCTCGTGTCACCCTTCTCAGGGCTCACAGCTGAGGCAGAGCCGTTGAGGGGCTCACTTGTTACAAGAGTGGCGACATTTAGGGGAAGCTGTGAGGAGACAAGTCTATGCTGATGTCTCACCCTCCCAAGCCAGGGGTTGGAAAAGGCTAAACTGCATCTCTGAGGCCTTTTTGTAGAGCTAAGGGAATGTGACCCTGGTCTCTGAGGCAGGGGGCTGCGTGCGAGGCGGTGGGGCGGCAGGCGGCAGGGCCTGCACATGCCATTTGCTTCTCTTGTTTTTTGTGCCATCTTTTGTTGGTAACAACTCAAGCAGGAAAACGGGGCCGCATCCCTTGTTCTTCATGGGCTGGGGTTTGTGCAGCAGATGGGGACTCGCTGCTGGTGCTGACCTTTCCCTTCGCTGCTCACCCACGTGATTTACACTCCAACCGCCTCTCCATCCCCCCGCCACAAGTTAAAGCAGGACTGTAGAGCCACTGCTGGGAACAGAAGCACAGAGGGGCTGATTTCAGCCTCTTTCCTGTCGTAGCCATGTCGGGAGAGCCTCTTCAGGGCTGCTTGCTGATGTTCAGTCTGCTGGGGCTGCCTGGATGCTATGGTGAAAACCATCTAGCCACTGCACAGGGCTCTCTCTCACAGGAAGGCTTTTCACTGAAGGAAAGTGAGCAGGAGACTCAGGTGTGACCCCTGAAATCCTGGCAGAGCTCCCGAAGCTGCTCATTCACCTCCTAGCTGTGCCGTGAGCTGGCCCTGCATCCCTAGGTGCAGTCGTTTAAGGGAGGGTTGCCTGGAGCTATTTCCTCCATAAAGGCAGCAGATTTTGATACAAAGATCAGGGAGAAAGGTGTATCCAGCACTGCTCCTGGTGGCTTCTTCCAACAGTCCAGCCCCTTGGCTCTCAGAAAATGTAGCTTTGTGGCTGCCATCAGCCCTGACAGCCAAGTCCAGATATTCTTTTCCCAGAGAGATTTCAGAGCTCGCTGCCCCCAACTTGCCTTCCCTACTTTTGAAAGTAATTAGCCATTGGATAGGAAGCAAAATGTTTTCTGGGGCTGGCAGATGTCCTGGGGCACGTGTGAGATTCAGGGTTTTCCTCCCAGCATCCCAGACGTGTTATTTGACGCAGAGGGGGAGCTGGTGATGGGGACGACTGTGCCGAGACGTGAGCAGCCCTCCCTGGTGCGAGAGGCACTTGCATCACCTCTCCCGTGCCCGCCCGGCCACCCTTTGCCCACAGAGCAGGTGCTTCGCAGGGCGGCCAGCCCACCTGAGGGACCAGATTTCAGTGCCCCGCGCACAGCCCCCTGGTCGCACGTGCAGGGTGGTGGCAGGAGACGCGCGCTGCTCGGCGGCCGGCTGCTGCGCGTTGCGGGCTTCACGTGGGGGCCTGGCAGGCCCCCCTGCACGGAGGCAACCTGCTTCCAGCGGGAAGCCCTTCCTAGCACCGCTGCAACTGGGATGTGTCTGGGCAGACTCGGTGTTCTGATGGCAGGGCTGATCCTAAGGGGATCCTCAGGTCTTTAAATGTCTTGAGCTGGAACTGCCGCATCTTCTCCTTTTCCTTCTAGAAAAGGAATATAAGGAGCCCTACCCTGTCACTCCCTTGTCTCTTTCCATCACTTTTCGGCCTGCTGTGCCATCTATTTTGTGCCAGTGTGGGACCGAGGCTTCTGGGGAAATCTCCACACTGCTAACTGCTGATTAATAGGAGTCCTGGGCAAATCCTTTGTTGTGGTGACAAAAGCAGAGTGAAAAGCCCTGCTGTTTCCAGATGCTTTGTTCATTTGCAGGTTGTTGGACTTTTCCCTCCTCCTTGCACAAGCTGCAGGTTGTCCCAGGCTCTGTTCCCAGTGCAGGGTTTCTCCTCCATGCACTGCCCCTTGAGCTGTTGCCAGCCTGAATCATGTTCATTTGGAACCAGTTTACGTGTACTGTGATGCTATCTCACATGCTGCTGACATGAGTTTGGACTCTAGTATGGCAAAATATCAATGACTTGGTTTGTTTTCCCCTCTTGCTGCCCTGTCTGCTTGGGATGGGGATTCTCCTTTACCAGAGATGGCCAGAACCCTACCCAAGAAAGAGAAAAGAGTGGTGGGAAGTTACTTTAAAAAACTGGTCATGAAGGAGCTGTTCCTGGCTGTATTCCTGAAATTCCTGCTGGGCTGAGACAAAAGACTCTTTTATCTACACAAATTGCTATTCCTCCAGCATTTAGAACCAAGGTACTAGTGTTAAACCAGTTCAACACATTTTTGTTCAGGTAAGATACTGCCCTAGCCTAAACCTCTAAATCTTGTGTATTTGTTTACTTTAGTCATTGGAACACAAGGAAACTCTCTTACACTCTCCCTAGGAGGAGAGAAAGCCCTTTGTTTTGCCTCTGTTTCAGCCCCCCCAGGACGTGAAGGTACTGAATTCCTAAGCATAAGGAGGGCAAGGACATGCTCCCAAGAGATCCCGATGCTTTCTCAGACGTTTTAAGTGTTCAGCCCCTACCCTGGTGTCAGCTTTGCCAGCCTACCCCCTCTAAGTGCAAACATGTCCCCAAGCTTCCCCCTTCCCTTGAGGGATACCAAAGAGCAGCACCTCCCTCCACCACCTCCCTGCCCGTGATGGACCATTTGGCTGCTGAGTCACCTGAAATAACAGCATGAAGCAAAGCATCCCCCAAACTTACCTCAGATTCTTTGGTTGCCTTTTTTTTTAACTCCAAGAAAAACTGAATTTTATTTGTGTAGTTTTTTTCGGGAGTATGTGCAAGAAGCTGTGAGCCTACTAGTTTATGATTCACTTGAAAAAAAATCTGAATTTAGTGGTTTTATGGCAAGAAATCATTTATTTTTTATTTTATTTTTATTTTTTTTATTCTTTTTTTTTAACTAGGCCGTGTTCATTCTGAAGTTTCTATAAAAGAGCAGTGTATGAAATGAGCTATATAAGTCTGGTCCTACCAGATTCCAGGTTACCTCTGGAAATCCCAGTACAAGGTATATAGAGTGTTTTTGTTTCTTTTCTTTCTTTATATTCTTCTATTTGTGTTTTGTTTTCAGTTTACCTGACTTTTAGACCACAATTTCCCAATATTCTGAACCAAAAGCTCCAATACTTTAGTTCTCCGAAGAAGATTATTTCTGCTGTGACCTTTCCAAGGATGTGAAAACCACACTCAAGTTTCCCAAACTCTCAGGTTTTCTGGTTCAAATTCCCGCAAGCTCTCACCCAGAAGTGGTTTTTCCCTCAGTAAAACCCCACTCTCTGAAGAGCCTCACTTTGGAAATGGGGAACAGGTTTTACTCCGTCATGTGGGACACTGAGGGGATTATGAGATCTAGCTGGCTCGGCTATTCCATCACAGGAAAATCCGAGCAAAGGGTGCTTTTGGAATAGTGTGAAGGCCTGAATCAAAGTTTTGTCTTAAATCAAAGGTTTTCCTCCAAATTGTCTCTTTTCTACTCCAGACTGGCAAGTGGCTACACTGGTGTTAATTCTGGCAGCAGCTACGATCGCGCTCCTGTCCTTCCTCATCTCTCTGATCTCGTTCTGCTTGGAGATCTACTGGCAGTACTACAGAGTGGTCGCTGTTCTGCTTTTTGCTGCAGGTACCTCTGAAATCCTGAAATAGAAATAAATAGTTTTTAATAACTTTTGCCTAGTGGTAATAGGCAGGCAAAAAGGATGACATGTAAATCCAGGTCATCCCTTGATTTTGGTTTTATGCATCTGAAAATTCACAGAGGCTTTTGGAATGGTGAAGAAATTACATTGCGGGACTCTCAAAGGCCTTTCACCACTGCTGTTGTACTGAATGTGGCAGATGTGCTTAGATGGAAGGGGATAAAGGGAAGTGGAGTGAAGATTACCAGCCTTCCATGCCTCAAGTATCCATATTTTACTGGAATTCCTTATTAAGGAGAAGAATTGCAAAATGAAACATGCTTATGGTCTCTCTGAAAGTATAAACAGTATTTTTTGCTTCTTCCCTCTTTTTTTATTATTATTGTTTTTCCTCTGTCCCAGTGGTGCTGCAGATCTGTGCCCTGATTCTCTATCCGATCAAGTTCATCGACAGTAGCATGCTGAGGAGTTACCACGAATTCAACTGGGGCTATGGCCTGGGCTGGGGATCTGCCATTTTCCTGCTGGGCGCCGCCGTCCTCTACTGCCTACGCACAGACACTTATGAGGGTGCCTTGTACTAGGCGGGGGAAACTGGCCGCATTACATCGCTGGACTGTCATTGTAGCAGCCTGGAAATGTGCGACTGGGGTTATCTGTGCACATGAGCTGAGAATCAAGGTCTCAGGGAAGCCTGGGTGCAAGGTTAAGAGCTACTGGGGCTCATTTTGGTGGCTGCAGACTGTGTTGTGATGCTGAGAAGAATAAATGGAAGAGCCTGCCTTACGGTGCATGTGTGTTTTATTTTAGATGTATGTGTATTTTCTTTAAAGCATCAGGTCACTTTGTCACTAACAGTTGGGAAGAGAGGTCAGGGGTGAAAAGGTCTGGGATATATATAAGCAGGAATTGCAAATTTAGCCCCTTAGGCTAAGCATATGCAGCAGATGAGACAAGTGTTTGCTGCAAACTGCTCAAGCCAGAAATACTTTGAGCCTTCCAAGCCCAGATTATTTTCAATCTTTGTTGGACAAAGGAATCCAGGATAGAGCAATCTGGAGTACAGCTCATGGGCACTCAACAGTGCTCCTAACACCAATGGGAGCAATGAAACTGCTCTAACACTGGGAGAAGTGTCTCTGCAGGGGCTACCTTGTCAAAACCTATGAGCGGAGGCAGCAGAATTTGGTGGGGCAAGAGGGCCTGGACTGGATTCAGACTTCCAGAATCTTCCTGATCTTGCTCAGCTAAAGCTCTGTCTGAAGCTTTTTATAGCTTGCACCTCTAGTCAGCTGCAAACTGGTGTTGCTGAGGAAGTACTTGCTGGCTCTCAGACTGTACTTCAGAAAGCCCTTGTGAATTCCTACAGATCCTCACTGCTCTGCAGCTCTGCAGCTTCTGAGCAGACAAAAGTTCCTCTGAAGTCCCTTCTGCTTAAATGCAGCCTTCTTGTGTAATCAGGCATGGGGACAAGGTTTATGGAGCAATAGGGTTTCCAAACCCTATTTTTTCCCAAAACCCTGCCCACTCACAACACATGTACTCCATAGCAGCATGAAACTGCAAGGCTAGCAGAGAATCTTCCAGTCAAGCTCTTGGGCAATCAGTAACTATAAATCAATCCATGGCAGCTTAGGAGAAGGTTCTGTGAAGCCTGTCATATGGCCTGCATTAGGTTCTCCCAGATTTGGACACTACAGGTTTTAATGCAATCACTTTTTTTCTGACCTCTCTGTTTTAACACTGACAGTCTGAAACAAATCTTGCAGTTGCAGCTGCCTTAACAGGTTTCTGATGCAGAGGACACAAACCAACAGCCCCATCGTGTGGTTATGGGACACTGCTGAAGGCAATCAATGTGCTCTGGAGAGCACAAGTGACATTTGCTGGGGAAACGCGCTGTTTCCATAATGCTAATAACCACAGGCTCTGCAAATACCTTGGGCAAAATAGTCTGGCTTCTGTGACTGCTAGAGAAGACAAGGAATGGAAACGCAGAACATAGCATCACTTGGTGCTTGCTCCAGTTGAAAGCAAGCTCAGAGGAACCTCCTGGAAATTTCTTTTCTCGTTCTGTGCCTATTATTAAAATTGTAGATTATGAAATTAATCCTTACCTCTTCCCACTCCTAGTGGAGGTATTCAGTAAGGATTTGCTGCCTCACACTCCCTTCTCAGTCACTGCATGGAGTGAGATGTAGCAATTTCTGAACATTGGGAGTCAGCTGGAAATTCTATAGTGAGGTCTTGTGTTTAAACTTGAACCTTTAAGCAACCCTTCTCTCTACCCCTTCCTCACCATTATTCTATACAAACAGTTTAGTTTAGAAGCCTTTTTTAAAGATAAGCTTTAAAATTACTTGTTTTGCAAGGGAAGATATTGTGTGGTCAAAGCATTCCACACCCCCTAAAATTTTATGTTCTCTGCACTGGTGAAAAAATCCAGAAGAGCCTGATGAATTTGGTAAAGGTAACCAGAACATGAAATCTTTAACCAGAGTGTATCTCCTTGCGATCCACCAGCCCTAGCACTGAGGCTCAGCACATTTCATGGCTTCTTGCTTAATCAGTGGTTACAACATACATAACCAGAGGGAGCAGAACCACTCCAATTTCCATATATTCTTGGCTAATCTTTTATTTATTTATTTATTTATGAGCGCTAGGCACTAACGAAATGACTGGGGATAATGCCTGGCATAAGTCCAAGATGTACAAACTGTGGTTTTATTCTAACTAGATCACGTTCTTCATCATAAAGTGGCAGAGCAGGTTTGGATGTGTGAGCTTCATTGCATATTCTCAACCCTCTTGCTCTTGGGTGCTTTTTAAATTATTTATTTATTTATTTAATCCAGAAATACGTGGCTTCTTAGCGTGCTTGCTTGTTTGCTTCTGCTAAATGAAGTACAGTCTTAACAACTTTAATCTTCAGCTTACTATACTTCAGCTCTAGAGTACCTCTACCCCAGGGTTCCCACTTTTCAGGCAGTAAAGCTCAACTGAGCTTCATTTCCATGTTCCCATGAACTGGGCTGCCTGCTCTCTTGCATGCCTTGCACACAGCTTACCTGCTTGACCTAACGGGAAACAGCAGGAGCTGCCACGTGGGACACGGCCGCTATACAGCGTGATTAGCGGGGACACAAGGGGCTGAGGTCATAACTACGTCAGCTAATCTGTTACAGATTTCAAAGTGCTGCTCTTGAAAGCTGTAAAGATTAAGGGAGAGCATAGAGCTGGACTGCACAGGGAAGGTCTCTGCTCAAGGTCCTGGGCTGCAGAGGGAAGCAGAGACCCAGGACAAGACCAGCTGTGCCTACACATGAGTCTGTTGGCATCTGTGAAGGACCTGACAGGCAACAACTGGCAGATCCGTCTCATAGAGTGAGAAATAATTCTGGCCAGACCAGCAACATGCAAAGTTTAGGAGGCAGCCGTCACCTGGCTGCTTTGCCCTAGCTTTGGAAAGCAGCAGTGGGAGCGCGGGCTCGCACGGAGCACCGGTAAAACCCTAGACTCAGCATTCATGAGGTGCAACTGCCAGCGGCGCCAGCAGGTTGCACGGGTTGAGTTGTGACAAGTCCTGACTTAGAGACCATTCTGCAGGTCTGCAGTGATGACAGAGGGCAGCTGGGGGAAAGGTCGGGGTGTTCCAGCTGTACCTGCTGTACGCGCAGGGCGCGTGGGTTTGTGGGTGCCACGGGGCAGCGTGCCGAGCTGTGCCCACATCTAGATAAGGGCACCCGGATGGTATTTCAGCAGTGCCGTGGAGATGGGGGAAGGAGCCATCCATCTCACTTTGCGCCTCCACCCCAAACCAAAGTGTGCAGTCAAGAGCTGCCAACGGAGAGGAGAAACTGGGAAAAGCACTTGTTTCAAATGGCACCTTTTCTTTCCTTTTCCTTTTTTTTTTTTCCCCAGCATCACCCATTCTTTTAGCTTTGGCTCTCGCGAATCCAGCGCTCTTTAGTCTCCAGCTGCAATCTTAAAAAAATCTCAGGGCGTGTTTAGAAATGAATGTATTAATTGCTGTTTTGTCCAGGGAAGAGCTCAGGGGTGAAGCTCAGCGCTTAAAACACACGGGACTGATAGAACCAGGCAGTGAATTTAAGCTCATCAGCTTCTGACTGCTGTGATGGTTTGCGCGAGGGGAAGGGGGAACCATGACCGTTTACATGCAGGAGCCCACCACGATGGTGTACACCGAGGGGAGGGAGCCCCCATGACAGTTACATGGTGGAAGCGGGCTGTCGTGGTGGTTTGCTTGAGGGGAAGGGGCTGTCATGACAGTTTAGTGAGGGGAAGGTGCTGCCTTGGGGTCTACATGGGGCAGGGGGCCGCCATCACAATTTACCTGAGGGGATGGGGGTGTCATGAGGTTCACATAAGGGGAAGGGATTTAACGAGACAGTTCACATGAGAGGAGAGGGCCACCATGATGGCTCGCGCTGAGCGGAGGGGCCACCATGACCGTTTACATGAAGGGGGGGGGCGCCATCACGGTTGACAGGCGGGAGGGGCCGCCATGACGCTCTCCAGGGCGGGGCAGGGGCGGCCGC
>VWPW01023538.1:6632-19296 GCA_013389825.1 Crypturellus undulatus
AATCATCAGGGAACAAGTGATAATGTCACAGGCAGAAGCAGTAGGACTGTAGGTGGCCTGGTTGCAACCGAGCAGGATGCTGCAGGTATGGCTCCATGTCACAGGCAGCGTCTTATTTCCCTAATTTCCTGGCTTCTGAAACACTCTAACAACATCCAGCAGTCCTGACAGAGTTAAGCCTAAAGTCAATGTTTCTGTCATAAACCTCGCTTTCGAGGGGTTCATAACTCTCAACATTTGTGCTCCCATGAGGCCAAAACTTGGCACAGAAGCACACAGACCAGATGCCGTTTTACTTGGCAATGAATAGCTTAAATCTCATAAGCCCTTTTAAGCCTTTTTTTTCAGCTTAAGAATGTAAAATGAAAAAAAGAAAAATATTTGGAATTTGTTTTCCTATATTCAGATAATTTTGAAAAAGCAGCTTATACTGAAGGAATTGCAGCTTTTTTTAATTTTTTTTTCTTTCCTTCTTTTTTTTTCTCCAGATACACACATTCCACAATGCCATTTCTTGAATATCTTGCTTTTTAAATCTCTGCTATTTAAAAGGATCAACGTCTTTTGTGCAGGACTGGCATTGCAGCCAGCTCTGTTCACCCAGCTGGGATTTCCAGAGGTGAATTGCAATGCCAGATTATTCAATTTTTTGGCACATTGAGCAAAGGGCTGACACTCAGCACAGGCTAAACCACCGAAAAATTCCCCAAGCCCTTTAATCAACATCGGCAACGTTTCAAGGACAGATTGTTGTTTTAATTGTGGCGCAGCCCAGCTCCATCTAAGCAACCCTGGGACCCACCACGCTGCCTGCAGACAGCGTAGACCTACACCAGCAGCAGGTCCAGGCAACTCACCCACCAAACAGCCTGAAGACACAGGGTTGCTTGTGGATGTCTGCCCTTGACACACCAGAGCGAGGAGATGTCCCAGCAAGAAGGCTCTGATGTGAAACTACCTCAACACGGTGCAGCGAGTGTGTGCGGCCACCCAAGCAAGGAAGACCTGCTTGGTGGCAATGATGCCCTGGTGAAGAGTTTTAGGACAGCAAATCGCAACACCACATCCAAGCTACATTCAACCAAACACCTCTTATTTGGGTGGGAAATAACTCAGCTCCCACTGCTGGGTGCCAGTCATGGTCCAAGGCTGGGAAGAATTTTCTTAGCACCAGGTCAATGCATGAGGTACATCCATGCTCCAAAACTACCCATACTATCTTTAATCTACCTGAAAGAGAGAAGACAGTCCAGTTGCACTCCATGGGCTTATCTTCACTAGGGGGCTTGTTTTTATTTTTTCTTTTAGACTTAAAGGCAATAGGGCACTGGCATAAAGAAGGAAATGATAAAAAAAAAAAAAAAAAAAGAAAAAAGTGCTGCAGAACTGTCCATGAACATCAAAGACTACTGGCAAATCCAGAAAGGAACTACTTGGTGACAAGAAAGGCCCGTATGCAAGCTGTAGTCCAAAGGGGACCTATATTTTTTTTAATTTTGTTTATTTTTCAGGTATGGTCAAACACTACAGGAGGATTAAGGAGCTTAGCAAAATGAGATTGCACAAGAACAAAGAGGGAAAATCTTCCCTCTTCTTCAAGTAAGATGCAGCCTTCAGAAGTTTGCTCCATGTCTGCTTAGTCCAATGGATTGAACAGAGCTAAACTCGGTGGCAGAGGGTGAGAAACTTGCCTGAAATCAACCCTAGGGCATGTGGTCGTGCATGGTGAGTGCCTCAGTCTATGAGAAGCACCAGGGATCCAGCAGAGCTGGTGGGAGAAGAAGGGAGCCCGTCATGGGGGACACAGTGCAGGAAAGGGGACACCTTAAACCAGGCGGCCCTAACTCAGCCTAAGGTAGGGTCATCAAGGAAATAGCAGGATGGATTATCTCCCTTCAACGTTTTTTTTTTTTTTTTTTTTATGTACTATCTCCTCTTATCATGTGCAGGAATGAATAGCCTGGATGGGACCTGAACTGACCTCCTGTTGTGATTTTTACCACTCCTGACAGTGGATTTGTTGAGCACTCACAGACAGAAACATTTTCTACTCTCGAGTGGATGCTTCTCCCTTCCCTCTGACTCGGAAACTCGCACACAGAGGTTACATAGCCCATCCCTCCACCAGCAAACTGCCTTGGAGAGGCTGTTAGTGGTACCGGATCACCTCATAGAATCATAGAATCATAGAATGCCTAAGGTTGGAAGGGACCTCTAGAGGTCATCTAGTCCAGCCCCCCTGCACACGCAGGGCCACCTAGAGCACATGGCACAGGACTGCATCCAAGCGGGTCTTGAAGATCTCCAGAGAAGGAGACTCCACAACCTCTCTGGGCAGCCTGTTCCAGTGCTCTGTCACCCTCACAGTAAAGAAGTTCTTCCTTAAGTTCCCGTGGAACTTTTTATGCTTCAATTTGTGGCCATTTCCTCTGGTTCTGTCAGTGACCACCAGTGAAAAGAGGCCAGCCCCATCCTCCTCATTGCCTCCCTTGAGGCACTTATAGACACAGATCAGGTCCCCTCTCAGCCTTCTCTTCTCCAGGCTGAACAAGCCCAGCTCCCTCAGCCTCTCCTCATAGGGCAGATGTTCCAGGCCCCTGATCATCCTCGTGGCCGATCAGGGGCCAGGGGCCAGGGACCTCCATTCACTTGTTTTCCAAAGCCAGCCTTGCTGTTGAGAGACAAAGTTGGAATCTGGGAGGAATTCAGTGCTCAGGGCCACATGTACAGAAATGAATAAAAGGTTTTCATTCTTCTCCTTTTTGAGGAGCTTACCCAGGTTATGGAGTAACCTATAAGCCATTTATGGGCCTGGCTAAGTGCTCTCTAAACACCTGGTGTTGTTCTGGTCCTGGACCTCTTGAGGCCATAGGGGATCCAGTGCTGGACACTAGCAACGGGATCACTGAATCCACCAGTGACCCATATCATCACAAGGGCAACAAAAAATTGAAAGATAAATAATTATGATATAGTTAGAAGAAGGTTGGTGATCTGGCTAAGGAATCCACAGCCTTGCTGAACTGCCCATCACTTCAGGGCAGTCTGGTAGGATGGAGGTTCAGCTAAGCTTGTTTGCCAAAAGTTCCATTTTTGCTTCATTTCTTAAAAAAAAATGACAAAAACAAAAACAAAACAAAAACAGCCAGGGCTTCCTTACCTCCCTGCTCATCTCAGATGCAGCCAGGTCCCCTGCAACTTTGCAAATGGTTGCGGAGGGTTGTGTCCTTCAGCAGGAGATCACAAATATTACTAGGACCTCTTTTCCTGCACATGAGCATCCCCAACCTGCGGCTTGGCCCTTTCTGACACCTTCCAGGTCTGGCCCACAGCACCATGGCCCATCTCTCCTGGGGAAAACTGGCAAAGGGGATCACCCACTACTTCTTCTCTTGATCCTAGCTTGAAAGAAATGACACCCTGGTGCAGGTATTCCCAATGGTGATGTGTCCTTGGGTGCTTTGTGAGATAGTGCAAGAGAGGGGTGGTCAGGAGACTCTTGCAGCTGCCAAAACATGGGGGAATCTCAGCTTTCATTTAAAGATAAGAATAAGTATCACTTTCATCAACAAGGTTGAAAAGACGGCTTGAAAACAAGCTACAAAATTTCCCCTCCCCCTTCACACATACACACGCACAAAATAAGTTTCTAAAATCCTCCAAACACGTTCTTTTTAGCAATCCTCTTGCTTTTGCCAAACCTGTGTGGCCAAGTGTGAACCTGCCAGCCCTTGGTCACCAACAGCTCAGAAAAGCTGCTCCCGGCACGGCCCCGCAAGCCAGTTGGCCTCCAAAAGGAGCTGGATTTGCTCTCATCCTCCCCAGGAGGTGTCACTTAGTCCAAAGCAATTAACAAGCATTCCAAAGCCACAAGGGAGTTTATCACCCAGGAGTTAATAAAAAAGGGCAGACCAAGAAGCCAGGAAGGGGTTAGAGATGAATTGCAGTTCATCTCATGTAGACAAGCCCATCAATCAGTGGGTGGGAGCTGATGGAGAGGATGTATCTCTGTTGTTACTGGTGTTGGTGTGTGCATTGCACAACGAGGTTTATCTTTCATTGCCAAGCACGCCTCGGGGCTGCAGACAACTATAATATTGTAAAACTGCCTCGCTTCCTTAGGGACTCGAGTGTAGGTAGATGTTCACCAAAAACAGATGTTTCAGCCTACACTTGACACGCAGCTTTGGACAGGGCCAAACTGCATGCACCCTGTGCCTTCGACTCTTCAGGATTTTCTCTTGCCAGTTTATTCCCCATCACCCTGATGCATGAATGAGCCGTTGCGAGGTAGCTTGCTCTAAGAGGTGTCAGGACACCAGCCACCAGCTCCAGCCACCAAGGAAGAGCTGCTCTTGGATACGTTTCCTGGTCTGCAGGTCCAGAGTGTCATGACTTCAAGAGATGGACAAAAATTGGGCTCTCTTCTCCACATGCATTTCCCTCCCTTCCCAGTGCTCCTCAGTCTCCAGGCAAGAGGATACATTGGAGACCTAAAACGCTTGTCTTGTACTTCTTAAGCAATCCTGCTAATTTTTAGACAGATTATCTTAGACATAGCCTGAACTGGTTGACCAAACCCTATCAGATAAATGCACAGATCCCTAACCTGTCAGGAAATTTTGGCCTCAAAAATGAGCCAACAACCATACCCTCAACCAAGTAGACCCACAGGACCAAGGTGAGGCCCACCAGCAAGGGCTGCTATGTGGAAGAGCGCTGCTCAGACAGCGGGCATTTGCTACTCTTCATTTTGATTTAGCCAAGAGGATGACACCCATTTTGGCCACTTAAGTGATTTTTTCCCTCTCCCTTTTCCTAATTTTATTGTAAATATTCAAGTACCCATGGTCAATCATGGAGATAAGTGTCTTGGTCCAAAGGCAACTACCCTGAAAGCCAGGGGTAGTTCCCTCTCCTCCACCATCACTCAGAACTTCCACACCTGAGCTCCCCCAAAACCTGTGTTTCCATGGATGACACAAGCTTCTACTAAGCTGCAAGGATAAAAAGGAGGGAGGGGAGACCAGCCAGAAGGCTGCTCCACAGCCAACCTCAAGCTGTGGGACCATGCAGGGAACTGACCCTCCGCAGGAGGCCTGAATAAGAACAAAGCACCTTTTCTCCAGCCTTTTGGTGTCTGGACCTTGGCAAACACTTTGTATTTTCATGTCACTCTTGTGTTGGGAGCTATTTGTGTTGCTCTTGTTTCAGTCACAAAGTCTCATTATACTTGCTGGCTTTCTGAAAGCTTCAGCCTCCTGGAGTGACGCAAATGGGCATGCGGCACGGCAACACTAGGAACAGACCTGTTCTTCAAGCCAAAATGTGGGAAAATGAAAGAAACCATGAAATGGGTCTATGCAGGGGCCAGAAAGAAGTATTTCAGCTCCAAGGGCAGCTCCGCATGCCCACCTGCTCTATCCAACTTACCTCCGAAGGACTGCATTCAGAGGGGGCTCCCCCAAGGTCCTCTGCAGAGGAGGCAGCTCCAGATGGGGTGGTTGAAGCCCTGGCACGTCCCTCCTCCCCACCAGCACCTGCTCACCAGCACAGCTTACTGGTCCTGGCAGCAAACGCAGAGCTCCTAAGGAGGTCCTCCTTCTTCTGGGAATGTTATCCCAAGGAAAGCAGGATCTTTCTCCCCTCTTAACCGCCCCCCCCAACACCCAACCAGTATGTCTGAGCACCTCCAGCATCCCCAACAGGCCAGGCCTCGGAGCCAGCTCCAGCCCTGGCAAAGACTAGATGGTCTCCAGAGGTCCCTTTGAACCTTGTGCAATTCTCTGGCTTTGGCACCCGGAGAATCAATTTGAGGAAGGAGCTATTCAAAAAAAAACATCAGACACAAGGGGAAAAACACGGCAGATGTCTAAAGCAACTAGAGAAAGCACAGGGTGGGAAAGGAAACCAGTAGAGTCAGAGAAGTCAAATGAACATAGTGCAAACATCAGTTCTGGCCAGGAGCACTTCTGGGTCTTGCATGTAGCAGGTTGGATACCGAAATGATGGGCTTTGATGGAGGAACAACCAGGTTTGGCTTACAGCCTATTTAATCTGAATCACTGCACTAATAAACGGTGATGATCTCTGGTGGCCTTAAGATCTGGGATCAGCCTCACAGGGTGTTTGCTGAAGAACGGTGCACATCATTGCTTTTCTGTGAAGGGCAGAGGATGAGTGGGTTGTGCCCGTGCGCCCAGCATCAACGAGAGCCCAAGTTAAGAGCTGCGAATAAGGAGCTCCCAGGACAGGGAAGGGGGTTCTGCACACATCAGACCAAATATTGAGCCTGCACGGTCCCAACATATGCATGAGTCAGCGTTACACATCTCCAGAACCTCTCTGAGCTTTCTGGATATTATTGAGGTTTGGCCCTTGATTTTATTAATGGTACTCAAAAGTATTTGTCATGGGAAAAGAAAGTGTCAAATCTGGCGGCTAACAAGCTGGCTTAACTCTACCTCACCCTCCTCCACCCTGACTCCTTTCAGGAGGTCCCTGCCGCTGGCCAAGGAAGGAGGACTTGGGTTTATGTCCCATCCCCTTGGCCTGTATCCCATTCTTCCATGCTTTTAACTGCCCACGGACTTTTTTTTCCTCTCGGGTCCCTGGTGTAACGCTTCCAGCCTTGCCTGCTTGCTTTTTTTAAAGGAGTTTCAGAGAAGAAGCACCTGGATGGCCGAACGAGCCATAGAGATCTGGCAGTAGAGGGTTTTCCTCACTGATGACTCATAACAATATGAAACAATCTAATCTCCAGAGTACTTGCATTACTTTTTTTTTTTTTTTTTTTTTCAAAACACTCAGGGTTTCCATGGGCAAGTTTTTAACCACATGTGGCACAGCTATTTTCCATCACAAATCAAGTGAGACCATGTCACATGTCCCTTGGTGGCAAAGCAGCATACATGAGCGAGCCCAGCATTACAGAAGGATGTGTGGTTGGAGGATGGAGGAAGCAGCAAGGGACCAAATGACTCTCGTAGCCATTCAACGTGACCAGGCAGATGCTACCCTAGGCTTGCAGACTCCGGTGTTGTCTAGTGTTGTCAGTTCACTGAAGAAATACCTGGAAAAGTATCTGCTGTTGCCTCTTGCTTTGCAAACCTCTTCCTCACCATCAGTTCCTGGGCATGGTCAACAACAGGGCCCCAGGGCAGCCTCCTTACTTGACCACAACCATGCTGTCCAAGTGAGTATGAAATACTGACTCCATCTCTACAATATAAAAAGAAATTACAGCTGGCTGAAGTATTTGGGTATGAATAACCCAACCGAGAGATTATGACACAGCATTTTTATTCTTCTCCCCCAGCTGATGCTGTTTTAGACTTTGTCACAAGATTGTGTATCACTTCTGGGGTTGTGACCTATTTCATCTCTGTTCAAATGAACCATTTAAAAGCTCTTCCCACCTCATTTTGCCAGGAAACACCCAAACAATATAAAGCTGGGAAAGTAAATTTTCAGCTAGTGAACTGGAAAATCATCATCATCATCAAAACCAGGTATTTGCATTTTCACCAAGCTTCAGTCTCAAACAATTCAGGACAAAAGAAGGTGGCTTCCATTCAGGCTTTGTGGGTTGCCCTTTACAGCTGCAGTAGTCAAGACTTCATCCCCAATGCAACCCGCAGGATTTATCAGATCACACCAGCCTGAGATATTAAATGCTATCAAAAACCCACATTCTCCAGCAAGTACTGTGAATCCCATTCGCACCAAGGCACAGCAGCATCCATGTATGTGGTAGGCACTGCTAAACAGAAGGAAAGTTCATATATTTCAGCACTTTTCCCTACCTCTCCAAAAACACGTCACATCTCTCCCTCTGCAGTTACGCCAGCAATAAAAGCCTCCTGCTCTGAGCCTTTCTTTTTCTTCTCTTCTTCCTCCTCGCGGTGCAGAACACAGCCTCGTTCCTTATCTCAGCCCCGGGAGATGTGTGGGATATCACAGATAACACTGGGACAAGATAAGGCTTTCTCCAGCACTCTCACCTTGAGATGCTACATCTCCTAGGTTTGAGTTCAGCCCTGCTCTTTTGCTTATTTTGAGCAAACATTGAGTTTTTCCAGCTGTGTGCCCTGGACACCCATCTCCAAAGGCCACCAACACCCCCACGTCCCACCACCCGGACACTGAGGACACTTGATTTTGGCCAGGAAAATCTTCATCCCTCCTTAGTCTTTCCTCACATCGGGCTTTGAGGGAGCCTCTAAATTTCAATGAGCTGCTTGTGCCATCAAACACCGCTCTGGGCAGGATCTGGCCCTCCAGGCCTCACCAGCCTGGTGAGGCAAAGCCAGGCAATGAGATGTTTATAGACCAGTGATTCATAATGCTGCGGGCAAGGCAGCACCATTCATGGCTAAGAAATGCTCTTATTTTCTGCTAAATATATAAAATAATCACTCATTTCCCCAAGCAGCAGATGCAAATTATACATAGTATTAGCCTCATATGCCAACCTGTATAATTCTGCTACAGAACGAAGTTGCTTCCCAAGGCTCCAGAAGTCCCTTAATCTGCCTTTTGACGTCAGATGACAAATTTTCTTGCCTAGGATCATTAACGGAATGACTAATGAAAGCTGATCAGTGAATTTATAAATGAAATTAAGATATTAGTATGAAAGGCCAGGCCACAAGAAAAGAGGCATGCGGATTTAGTGACAATGACAAGTGCAGTAATTTGCCTGAGATTTAGAGCTCCTTCCCCAACAGGCAATAGGAGGCGTGATGGGAAATTGCGGGTTTTGATGGACACCTCTTGGGCAGTGTTATTGCCCCGAATATCTCCAGACGCCATCTGGGATGCGGAAACTGCTGCTCAGACGCCTCCACACAAATTTGCCAGCAAACATTGAGCTGGAAGGAGGCAGATGGGCTTATGAAGATGGTAACAGCCGCAGAAAGCTCTCATTAAGACAAAGAGACTTTAAGGCTATGGCCATGGTGCCAATTCCCTTCCCTAAACACCTCGGGGGTCAGTGGCCCAAGGTATGAAGCCCAGGATCAACTCCCAAAGCAGGTGTATTCCCTTGGGGGTCATGCAGGCATGAGCAAGAGTAGAACTGTAGGACTTGGGGTCCGATCCTGCATCCTGGCAGCTTCGCCGTGCATCTGAGCATCCTTCTTCACACCAGCACCGCCTCGCTGCCCAAAAGGAAGGTTTTGGGCAAAGCCAGGTAAGGACACAGCAATGTGGACAGGCCAAGTAAGGCCCAACCCAACGCTGGTTCTGTGGGCATGAGAGCAAGCAGCTTCTCTGCTACCAGGAGAAAATCTCCCTTGTAGAGATATTTCCAAGCAGCCACATCATGGAAACAAGACCAAGCAGGTCTCAATTTATCTGAGAAACCATCAGTGAATCCTCCACCACCCCAGCTGCAACGGGTGACCGAGGGACTGGGTGCTGGTAGCTCTTCAAAAGGCAGCAACATATGTTGGGGTTGAAGGAGAAAGAGCAAAACCATCATGGCCTGCTTTCCAGATACATCAACATGCTCACAGCAATCTGATGCCTTAACGTCCTCAAAGGTGTCACCACGAAGAGAGGAAAATCCAAGGTTTCATTTAGGTAGCAGACAGGGAGGTAGTTGAGGAAGCCACTTGCCCCAAATCCATCTAAAACAGCCAAAGCGGAGGCCCATGTTCACCAACACAGCAGTGCAGGAGAGTCCTTCCCGGCGGGGGGACCTGCGGAAGCCGATACTTGCAGCGCTGCTGGGCCTTCCTGGCGAAGATGCTCTTCCCTCAGCTCCTCCTCGTCGCTTGCACTGGGAAGCCGCCGATTGGCAGGGCCAGGAGTTTAGAAGAAGACCAAGGAAGGATTGACCCATTGGAAGGTCCCCATGCACAGGGTGCAGCTGCTATTCCCTCTGCCACCCCCACCCCCCATTGCAGAGTTGCAATGAGTTTGCAGGAGCTCAGCCTGTCTACCCACACAAAACCCAACCCTGGCATGAGGATGCACTTGCATCCTGAGAAAAACCACTTCCCCCTCCGTTTTCACTCCTGCTCCACCTGGCTTCTCCAAGGGGAGGATGGAGTCCAGCAGAAACAGGCAAGATTTGTGGCCTGGGACTGGAGCCGACTGTTCCTGTGCCATTGAGGCAGATGGGGAGGCCAAAGGTTGGGTTGAAGGGGCGAGACAGGGACAATGGGGAGGGATGGCAGGGCTGGGTCCTGCTCACACCACCCAGCACCTCCCAATCCCCCCAACTCTTTGCTTTCTACTTTCCTCCCAGGTCGCAGCTCCACGACCCCCTTTCCCCAGTCCCAGGGCAGGGAGAACCTAGACCAACTCGTGCTGGGCTTGGCTAGGCATTCCCAGGGTGATCCAGGATAGGAGCAGGATGCCGCGCTGCTGGGTCAACCCGTTCCTCAAACACAACCCCCAAACCCTCGTTTCTCATGCAGCAAAGGCACTCTTCCTGGACACCAGCGCAGGATATATCCGCGATACGGACATGAGCTAGGGAAGTGGGAGCCAGGTGAGATGCATTTCCTCCTATATGAGACACGGACTCCACCAGGCCTGATAAATCCCTCCATCTGTGTTGCTGTCAACCCCCCGGCTTCCCCTGATACCGTCTCACTTTGGCATCCTCGAAGCGCATATAGACCATTTACATGGGTGGGTGGAGAGCCAAAGGGGAGGATTTTTTTGTTGATGTTTGTTTTTTGTTTTTAATGGACAAAATGCCATTGTGGCGGAAGGGAGAGCAGCAATCATGGGGGGCAGACGAGGCACTGCCGTCATGCAAGGGAGCAGCGGAGCCTCCCCATGCACGCCAGAAGCCTGGGAACAAAGGCACCACTCGCACCGAGGCACCCAGCGACACAGGACAAGGAGACGTGAAAGGAGAAATTAAAAAAAAAATAATAAAAGAGAAAACAAAAAGCAAAAGGGACCAACTGAGGGAAGAGCAAGGCGGGGCGGGCAGGGCCCTACAAGGTGCTGTGCATCCCCCCCTGCTCCAGGACTGCTGCAGTTGCCCCCCCCACTCCCCTTTTTTCATTAAATTGTATTTATATTTCTGCTTGCAACGTATTTTAGAGTCAGGGGAACTTCTTTGCAGCCTAAGCTGCCCAGCACTGCAGGCCCCCACAGATTAGGGCACCAGGGCTGATGTCACTGTCCCATGGCAGGGACAGTATCGCCAGGAGTAGGGAGCACAGCTCTGCACTGACAGACAGTGGGCAGGGCACACAACTACAGCCATTTAAATAGCTAGATAATAAAAGAGAGATGTCTTGTCTTTTTTTTTTTTTAAATCCCTTTATTCATGCATTTTTGTTTCTTCTTTCCTCCCCCCCCTCAAGTTCCATTCATCTCACTAGTCCCAGGGCCAGTGACAAATATCCCCCCATCCCCAAATCCATGCAGAGGATGCACCTCTCCTCAGCAGCATGAGAGCAAGACACAGATGTGATGGTGTAACTGGGATGGAATGAGCACACGACCCCTTGCTTATTAAATATCTAATTAATTTTCCTTCCTGCTTAATAAGGAGGGATTTGGTTCATATATCCCCCCCCCCTTTTTTTTTTCTCTCTCTTGTCACAAAACAGCATTACACATAAGCACCACGATGGCAATAGGGGACGTGTGCCTACATGTACACACAGAGTAACACTGCTGGGAGAAGATACAGGGAGGGTAAATAAATATATTAAACGCCTCCCTTATCTGCAAGGTTGGAACAGGGAAGGAAAAAATTTATATATATATAAAATAACCCATTCGCTAAATAAAAATAAAAATTAAAAAAAAAAAATCTCACAATGGGAAAAGCACAGGTGGGGGGAGGAGGAGAGGGGGTGGTAGGGAAGGGGAGGGTAGATCTAAACAGCAGGATATAGAACGACAGTAAATGGGAGAACAGCGAATAGAAAAAGCACACTAGGTTAATAGAGGAAAAAACAGTTTTTTTATTGAGAAGATCGTAGATTAGTATTAGTGGAGTCGTGTGTAACGATGTTGTCATGCACACAATACAAGGAGGCAAGGCCCACCATGCCATGGAAGGGCAACAGAACAAAAGCGGCGAACACGGAGCAGATGTACAGGCTACAGCACATTACAGGTCAGCGGGGGAATGTCTCTACGGAGAGCTTTACACCGGCAACTAGGTAATGTGAAAAAAAAATAATAATAAATAAATAAAATATATATAGTTTTTGTTTTATATATATATATNAGCACATTATAGGTCAGCAGGGAAATGTCTCTATGGAGAGCTTTTTACACCAGCAACTAGGTAATGTGGAAAAAAATATATATATATAGTTTTGTTTTTTTATATATATATAAAAATATACAGACCATGCTTTAGTTTTTAGTACAATAAAAAAAGTGGAGGTACACAACCAAAGGGTAAATCTGATATGGGGAGGGGGGAATAATTTTTTCTTTTTTAAAACCCATGGACTTGGGAAGTAATTTGGCACGTTTTAAGGATTTTTTAAAAAGGGGAAAAATACAGAAAGAGTGTTACTCTTCTTTAATGGAAACCGATTTGGGGCGAGAGAGCAGATTTGGGTGGGTTTGGGTTTTTTTGGGAGGGAGCAAATAAAATAAGAGGGTGGATCTGGGCAGCAGGGCAGATGCCCAGCCAGCTTTAAGACCTCCCCTTCCACTGAATCTTTATTTT
>VWPW01023545.1:0-28264 GCA_013389825.1 Crypturellus undulatus
CGCCTTTACTTCGTGGCTGTTCTTTGCCTTCTTTGCATCGTTTTGTTCTTTCCTGGGAGAAATGAGGGGCGTTGCAATGCGCCCGGGTAAGAAAAGAGCTCGCGACTTCCCAAAGGGGCAGGGAAGTCTCGGGGAGGAGATGCAGGGAGCAGCGAGGAAGAAAAGGATCCGATAAATCAGCCCCCAGCTCCCCCTCGTTTTGGTCTCACCTCCACATTAAGCAATGGGTCTTTCTCCAGGGTACCCAGGCTGAGATTTGTGGCTCCATCCACAGAAACCTGTGCCTGGGGCTCCCAGCTTGTCCTGCAAAAAGCTCTTGCAATTAGTAACTGGGAATGGAGCGTCTCTTAGCTATTTTAGAAAGATCTTTTGATTGCAGAACATGCGGAGACAACAAATCCTTGTGTAAGAGGCAGGGTTAGAGTCTGACGTGTTTGGAAAACACACATTTACCTGGGAAATTTTCTGCTGGAAGAAAGGGGTAGGTATTTCCCAGCTGGGGAAACCATCATCCCTAGTGCCCTGAGCTTGGAGAAGGAAATAGAGGACGGAGAAGCGTTTTTCAGTCCCGTTACTGCCCTCCCGCGCCAGGAAACTAATGCCAAGCGCAGCTGCCAGGAGAGGGCATCGGTGCAACGGGAATCACAAAGGAGCAGCCGAGAAATCCAGGCTCCCTGCTCCCCGCGTTGGAGCAAAACCACAAATCCTTCTAATTCAGGGATGAGCAAGAACCGCTGTTCATGATGGTTTGTGAGAAGGGCTTAAAGATCTTCTCAGGGACGGGCCACACGTGCAGCAGTAATTGCACGTTTAGCCTCACCATGTCCCTCTGAGATAATCAGGTTATTTTCCCTCCTGTGGAAAGACACGAGGCTGCGGGAATAGAGGGACTGGACATTTGGGACAAGGACATCCCACATGGGATGCTCCCACCTCGTGACACAGGGAAGCAGGTAGGACACGCACCAAGGACCCCGCAGCCCCCAACCATCCTCTTGCTGAGCTGACGGGGCCTTTGCAACAGCAGAGAAACAGGTTCCCTGCAAGAGAGCTGTTAGCAAAGCAGCTTGCAGCTGAAACACAAGTTCTGACAACAGAGGATTTAATGAAGCAACGTGCTTGACCCTGGTGGAGAGCCCTCTCGACCTCCTGCCCACCAGAAGCCGACTTGAAAATGTCTAGATTTGGTTTATTTAACTTCATTGGGGTAAAACCTTCAACTCTGCCTTGCTGAAAGGAGGAGGAAGGGAGCTGAAGTTCCCCCTTCGCCACTGGACCGAGCGATGCTGGGGAATGAAACACCCATCCAAGAGCCTTACCCGACTTCCTCACCCGAACCAAGAGCCTCAGGCACCAGTAATTTCTCTCCTCTTCAAGCTGTGCTCCAGATCCTGCTCCGAGCCTGATATTTCTCCAGGAAAACACAAGCGGCATCAAAGTGACTGTGAGAGAAAGGCAGCAGCACCCTCATCAGCAGGCACGGTGTGATGGGCTTCCTTGCTCATCTTGAAGGTCTTCTCCAACCATAATGACTCTATCTGTGATCATCCCCGGCCTGGAAACTGGGGGTCAGGTGGAATAAATTGTTTTATGGCTTGGTGGATATTTAAGCCTTAACTAGACAGACAAGGGAGCAGCAAATCACATCTTAGTCTTTCTTAGATGCTGTCTCTATATTAAAGTATTAACATTTAGGGTAGCAAAACAACGCAGAAACGTGCTAGATAGGATTTTGAGAATCTCAGAGCCCTGATTCCTGCAGAATTCATTAAAATAAGCAAAAAAAAAATCTATATTCTATAAACAGCTTTTAGTGTAAAGTCACTTTGCTCCATCAAATAAGATCTGATTAATCTAAAATAGATCAGAGAAGCAAAACTCTGCCTTCAAGCACCCCCACTCATTTCGACTGTCACTTCAAGTGTCTCTCAAATAGCAAGGGAAGGAGAATCTGGTAATTCATTTAGGTTTTATTTAAAGTTTCAGTTTGGCTTTTGAAATTGCTGAGCTGGCCTCGCACATGAAGCAAACGGGGCGATGTAGGAGAGTTAAGCCAAGGCAGTGGGAAGAAAGAGAAATTATCTAGGCTAGAAATTAACTCTGCCACCCCCAGAATCAGATGTCCCGATGCAATTTCCTCCTGCAGCCGGTGTCTCTCCCCATTTCCCATCACAAGGCTCCTTCATTCTGCTTCCCAGTTTGCAGACTGATGTTTTGCCCTGTTTCTGTTCAGTTCTTGGGTCTATTTGCTCTCTTTTGTCATTATTTTATGCTGCAAAGACGATTTGAGAGTCAGACTTCACCTTTGCCAATTTTAACGCTCGCGATATTGCTGTGGAAGTGGATTGCACAAAACTCTTAACCAGGAGTGATGTCCAACTATATATTTTTTATATATTCTGGCCAAATTTTACTGTCAAGTAATGCTGTCAAACTTTTAAGAAACCAAGTACTTATCTACAAGACACATCAGTCTCTTTTGCCTCTCACCTTGCTGTAAATACAGCCCATCTGTACCAAAAAGCAGTATCTTGACATGGATACGTTAGGACATTTACTGAATATTGGCTGAGAAGTGACTGTCTTTTTTGTGCCTTTGACCAGGCACATTTTTTGGCACTTTCTGAAAAGCTGGAAACAAACCTCGAGGCAGCCCCGTTGCTTTGCAAAATCCCGGCTTTTGTCTCCACGCGGTTCCTGCTCCCAAGTCTCTTCTCGAGCTCCATGCAGATCCCTTAAGTCAAGTGCAAGTGTCTCCATGGAAACTTCCTTCCTCAAAGAGCCTCTTTTCCGCAGAAAACCATGTGCCCCTGTTGTTTAAGGGGAAAATGCAGCTTGGAAGGGGCATAATGTCCTCCCAGAGAAGAGCCTGTAACAATTAATGTCAGATTTATGTCCTTTAAAACCATATTTCATTAAGACATTCGAGGGATGGCTAAAGATAGAGGTGCAGCTGCAGCAGCAGCAATAGCCTAAGTGCTTCAGTGTCCTCCGTCTGTCCTGGATCTTCTCTCTCAACGCTGCAATCCTTTATTAAAGACACACAGGGATCTTTAAATATAGGAAGCATCGTGTAGAAGCCACAATTTGCTCCCTAAATAAGATCTTCGGAGCATTTGGAAGCTGAGTTTAGCGCCTCCCTTCACCTGGATGCTATCAGATGTTCCTACACATAACGTAGCAGAATTGCTTGGGATGCCTCCAAAAGGAAGGAAAAGAGAAAGGAAGAAAAAAAAAAAAAAAGAAACAGATTTTCAGACTGGCTACTCAAAGAATTAAATATTTCATGTTCTAATAAAGAAGAGACATATTAATATTAACAGGCAAATAAATAATTTAAGGCTGTGATTAAAAATGGTTTCGGCTCAGTAGAATCAGATTAATTCATACAGTATGGAAAACACAAAGAATCTGCCAAAAAAGTTCTCCAGATGGAGGAGGGTTTTCCAAGTTGCTTTTAAATCATAATAAGAGTTAAAATGTTCTTAGCAAAATAAGCCACATGGGTTAATTTTTAGGAGACAGTCACTATGGAAGAGAGGCAAACTGCTGTAAGAGGATATGCAAAGGCTCACACAGGTACTGAAGCTGATGAACAGATAGAAAGGAGAACGAAAATATTTCAGATCAACAAAAAAATCTTAGTCTCTTAAGTGTAACGTAGCTACAAACCTTTCAAGACTTCCTGACAGCATAAAAACACAACCTGCCTGTTGAGGAGAAACCCAGAAGGGCAATTTAAAGGCGTGCAAATAATCCACGTTACAGTCCTGATGTAAACTGAGCGGTTCTGCTGCAGAAAATAAGCTCAAACCCGTGCTCACAGATAAGGTGCATCTGCATCAAGGCTGCATCCCACCTTGGGTAGGGGAAGGCCCAGAGTCACATCAGCACCTCAGGTTGCCATCCTCGGGTTAGTCCGGTGTTTTCCAGCCCACATGGCTGGAGCAGATGTGGATTCACACACTGCTGCCTGGGCAAAGGAGCAAGAGGAGAGGCTCAGAAGTTTGTGGCAGAAGATACCTGCTCCCAAGCACAATCCATTTCCCAAGAGGTTTCCAAATCGCATTGCAAGGACCACAAGAAGCAGGTTGAACCGATGTCTTTAGCCGCATCTGCAAGGCTGGTGTAAGAGCTGCCCTGTATTGCAGAGGGAGGGGGGAAAATGTAATTGAATCANCCATTTCCCGAGAGGTTTCCAAATTGCTTTGCAAGGACCACAAGAGGCAGGACGTTGTACCGACGTCTTTAGCTGAATCTGCAAGGCTGGTGTAAGAGCTGCCCTGTATTGCAGAGGGAGGGGGGAAAATGTAATTGAATCAACGCCTAGAGGCAGAGAGGAAGAGGCAGATCCACTGGCAGGTCTCAGCAAGAAGCAGGAATGAGTTTTTGTGCAACGCAAGTGCTTTGGACAGGGAGAGATTACTCCAAAACTTGTTTAAACTCTTCTCCCAGGACTGACCAAAGTGATGTATAGAGCAGTACAGTCAGAGAAAGCAGCTCCCGCAGTTATACCAGTCTTTTATGCAGTTCCTCGGTGTGTGAAGTTACTCCCTTCGCACTTTGTTACTCCACGGAGCTACAGAAGGACTGAGAGAAGCTTCTATCACTTCACCCATCACATTCAAGCTCCCAGTGACAATGACATTAACAATAACCCCACCTGACACTTCTTTGGTGACAGCGAATTATCCAGTCCTCCCACAGCCCCAAGTTAAGAAATGCAGCAGTCATTTTATTAAAAATCAGTATACAGTGTTTATGACAGATCTCTCTTGTAGTTCTATATTTCCCGTTTTAGAGACTACAGCAACCAAAGATTTAGAGTCAGTAGCATAAAGAAACCAGGTTACTCTTTCTTTTCAAAAAAATTAAGTGTCCCCATGCTTCCAAGAAAGCAGCGTCTGTGGTCAGTCTTTCTACTGGACTTGATCTAAGAAAAAAGAGTTTTCAACATTATTTTGCAGGAAAATCTTATCTTTATACCGACAGTGGCTGTGTTTGCTTTATCATACAAGGCAGGGGTCTCTAACAAGCCCCACAGCACTGACACAACAACCTTAAAAGGTCTCTCTGGCATTTTCTTCTGCAATTTACCTTCTAGAATATCAGAGACGCTTAGGAGATCTGTTTAACTGGTTGGGTTGTAACCAGGATGCGGAGGGTCTGATTCACAAAATTTGGCAGAAAGATGATCCATGAATTAAGTTCTCTGATGGCCGCAGGAAGCAGATTCAGGGTTTCTCCTTGTGCTCTCCAGGCATCCCGCAGTGCTGCCAGGGGCCTTCGTATTCCTGCCCTTGCTCCCCTGTCACTTGCTGCAGATATTCGGATTTCTCCTGGCTGCTTCCTTCCCTCCTCAGGTCATCCAGAGCCCAGTGGTGTAACAGCAGCTTGGCACAAGCAGGAAAAGTCCAGTCAGCGAAAGATTTAATTTAATAAGATAAACACGGTCTAAGGCTCCCCATTTATTTTTTAAAAATAAACACAATAAGAAATATGAAAACAAAGTGGCTTTGCTACTTGTAGGTCGGGTTCAGACATCTCAAAAGGATCTTTTCAACCGTACAGAGGAATCTTCCCCTCTCACTCCACCGAGGGGAGGGAAAGACATTTTGCTACTAAGATCAGCAGTGTCCCTCTTGCATGCCCTTCATTCAGCTAATGCTACCTCTGCCACCCCTTTGGGGACATCAAAGTCTTAAGAGGAGCCCTGCGAAGGAGGAGTGGGAGGGAGGAAGGGCAGGTAATTCGGTCTCTGAAATGAACATCTAAAAGGCTCGACACGACGACTACGCTGAACTCCGCCACTTTAATGGTTGTTCTTTGCTGCTTCTTTAGCTGCGATGATCAGAGGAGTGAGGCTAGATAGAGGCTTTGCAATTTTCAGGAATTGGTGCTAGAAAAGAGAGAGAAAAAATGGTTAAATTGTTCAGAACATGCCCTAGAAGTCCGGTGAACAAGATCCTGGTACCTAAAGCCCATGCAAAGTCTAATGACCTATTCTAATCTCCGAACAGCCAAGAAGTTTGTTACCACCACAGACTGATGCACTCTTTTGCACCCAACACAAGCTAACTTCTGTATCTGCGTGCTTTCAAGATCAAGCAGAATTCAGCAAGCATCCCTGCGGGATTATCAGCCCATGCAAAATCCGTAGTGAAATTCTGTGCTGAAGGAAGGTGCACTGAAAATACCCTGTACAGCTTGAACAGAAGGAATGGGGCTTCCTGCAGAGACCAGCTCTCTTCTCTGTCATCGTGGCTCTGGTAAAGGCCACTGCACTGCTAGAAATTTGCAAAACAGAACTAAATTCTGAGAGAGCAGCACAGAGCCATTCAATGAGTCTCCTAGTACTTAACAGAGTAGCTGAGCTAAGTAAAATACATTAATACATTAAAATGTACATTAATGAAACACATTAATATTGATCATAAAGCATACAACACCCTGCATGTGATGTCACAAATTTTCAAGTGTCTGTTGTTTTAAAGCAGGTTTTAAAACATGGTATCTGCAAGGGAGAGCAGCTTTCCTGTATCCACAGTAAGTGGAAAGCTTGTAATACTCCAACCTTGCAGAGGATGTCAAGGTTGAGGACAAAGAGACTGGCACTCAAAACAGTTGTGAGATGAGAGTGAAGGTTATTCAGCAGCTCCACAGGATGTTGTGGAGACAAAAACCATCACGTCGCACAGCCCTTCTGAGCACTAGAGAGGGGAACCATCCCAAAGCAGTGTTTTCGAATGTGATTCACAGGTGCAGTATTTGAATGCAATTCAGAGATGGAATACAAAAGGAGTTAAAGGCAGGCAAAAATGTTATGCTTCTTGGAGCAGGGGACCGTTTTTGACTGTAACTTTATGGCTGTCTCAAAATTTGGAGCTGGAAAATGCAGGACAAAGAGCGATCTTTCAACTGCTGCCCTTCTGCTAGCCATTAATGCTCACAAGGCAGCAACACAGTCAAAGCTGAATCCGCTTGACAAACTATCAGAAAGAAAGGAAAGCAACACAGGGAATGCCTCACGGTTGAGGTATGATAGCACCAATCACCAGATATTTGTTTGGCAAACAGCTGGAGCACAATTTCTACCCGCACGGCAGGTGTGACAGAAGGAACATGCAAACACTTCTCATCTCTGCAGGCGAAGCCTGGCAGCTTGGTCCTCCACTTCCACCAGCAGTTCAAACAAGAGCCAGGTTTTCAGTGAAATAAAGTGTTTTCTCAAGTTCTGTACTGTCAACCCTGCTGTAAGGAGCAGCAAGTGGCAAAATGTGGTTCCACCACCAAACTGCTGCAGCTTTTGCAGACATGCATGGCTTGATTCAGCCCAACTTCCCAGCATTTACCTGTAGTAGCTCTTTTGCAGAACCTCTCTTTTCTACATCCATTTCAAGACAGCGGTTTAGGAAATCTCGGAATATGGGCGAAAGCTTTTCTGGATTCTGCAGTTCTGGAGTCCCGTTGGTANTTCAAACAACAGCCAGGTTTTCAGTGAAATAACAATGTGTTTTTCCCAGTTCTGTACTGTCACCCCTGCTGTAATGTGGCAAAATGTGGTTCCACCACCAAACTGCTGCAGCTTTTGCAAACATGCATGGCTTGATTCAGCCCAACTTCCCAGCATTTACCTGTAGCAGCTCTTTTGCAGAACCTCTCTTTTCTACATCCATTTCAAGACAGCGGTTTAGGAAATCTCGGAATATGGGCGAAAGCTTTTCTGGATTCTGCAGTTCTGGAGTCCCGTTGGTAGCAATGAGATACAGGGCCTAGAGCAGGACAAACATCAAAGAACCAGGAGGTTATGGAAGTGAGACTCCATCTCCAAATTCCATTTTCCTCTCCCTCCCCGCAATTCAATGAAGAAAAAATAAAACTTATCAGGGAGACTATTCAATGATTAAGTCTCAGCATAAAATAGAATAGCTGCCTGCCCTATTTTTATGTGGATGGGATCCAATCCTTTATTGTTTTACCCTTGTAATCTGGGTTTGGATCCTGCAGCCATCTCTAGGGATTAGGAGGACAAAAACAACATTCCAGACTGTGTTTACATAGGGAAGTGCACTGGCACGGCTCTGCCAGTGTTAGTCTCCTGCAATAACTATATCCTCATGGGAAAGGTGCTCCTGAATAAATAAAGAGATTTAGTTCTGTCAGTAGTTGCCCTGTGTGGGCAAAGCCTAGAAGCTTAGTCCTCTAAAATGCACTTGGCTTCTTGGAAGATGTTCAGCAGATCCTTCAGGAGCACTTATCATCGTGAAGCATCATCCCCCCACACACACTCAGGCAGCGTTCATCTACTTCAGAGATCTCATGCAAGTGAGAAACTTCCTAGATGGATTTTAAGAGGAAAAGGAATTAATATGCAGCCCTGTCGAGCTCCCATGGGAGCTGCCTGGCAGCCTGGGAACTGGAGCAAGTGGAGTTAAACGAGGCCAAAGCACTGAGTTACTTAATCATCCTCATTTAACTCAACACCAAATATCCGTCCCCTTCAGTCTACTTTGCTGCTACTCTTCTTTCCCCAAGTCACTCCCAATGCAAGAGATGGAGGCAAAAATTAAACAATATTCATCTAACTTTCATCTAATTCTAATTCATCTAATATTCATCTAACTGTCATCTTGTTTAGCTGAACAAAAAGCCATCATCCTGGCTTGTATTAGGAGCCACTGCATCCCAAGATCTCTCCCTTGTTGTCTAGGTTTTAATTATCAATAGGGTTAAACCCTCTTCAAAGGCTTACTGCACTTGGTGCATGCAAGAACTTGAGCTACTGCTGCCTTTCCCTGACACCCAACAGTAGGAAGAGGCCAGGTTTATAGAACAGTGACAGCTGCCCTGTTTTTAGGACCCAAGGATAACTCTCTTGTCCGGTCACTGGGCACAAGGCTTGGAGAAAACAGCTGCTCGGTGCTGCAAGAAGCTCTTGCTGCCCCTAAGAGCCTCTCCAAGAAGAGGGCAAACCTAAGTGCACATGACATAACTCATCAGGGCCTTCCAGAGAGTCTGCGTCAGCAGGGCTTACACCTCAGACGACAAAACAGCTACTTCCAGGGCAGGAAGACCCCACACTTCTGCTCTCTAGGACCATCTGGGGCTTTTAACCCAAAAATGAGCCGAATCTTCTCACTGCAATGTCTAAGGAGACAGGAAGCATGGGGAAACCTCCTGGGAGGATTTACCTCTCTTGTTTGTAGCCTCATTTGGTTGGAAGGGTCAGTGAGGATTAAGGCACAGAAGGACTTACTCGCAGGGGGTTCTCGTTGAGGTAGGGGGGCTCTCCTTCGATCATCTCAATGGCCATGATCCCCAGAGACCAGATGTCCACTTTGGGCCCGTAGGCTTTCCGGGTCACCACTTCGGGGGCCATCCAGTACGGAGTTCCCACCATGGTGCTCCGCTTGCTCTGCTCAGGAGTGATCTGGGCGCAGAAGCCGAAGTCAGCTGGAAAAGTAAAGCAGGGGGAAGAAACAGACTTAGAAATCAGCAGGTTTCTCCCCAAACAACACTTCTGGATGCCACAGCAGCAGCACAAGGTTGCACTGTCTGATATGCTGCTTGCAACTCCGAAAGGAAGGGCGGCTTTGTGGTTAGTACTGAAACGTGGTGTGAACAGTAATTTTCAAAATGTGACTCCCTGAGGCCATCAGGACCAGATTGGTGCTGACTTATCCCTGTGAACGATGGGGATCTGTAAAAAGCCTTATATGGCTATTGAGAAACTTTGCTGTGCCTGCAGTATCAGGTGTAATATACTACACAGTATATGGTGTATGGTGTTCTGGGGTATGTAAAAACAGAAATCAATACACAGTCCGATCTAAACAACAAAAACTGCACTGTTCTGCCTGGTAATATCCCAGGATTATTGCTTCCCCAGTGGGTATATCATCCCTCAAACAGGATTTGCTTTACAAAGCAAACCCCACATTCAAAAGAAATTCCATGTACCTAAATCTATATTGATTATTTTAAGTAGACAGAAAGATTTAGAGCCTTTGCATGAAGAATGCTGGCCCCTATGTCCTATTTGTATTTGGCTTACCAAAAGAAAACTAATTCTGTTTTTGTGAGGCCGAGTCCAACAGAGCAAGATGCCCCGCCTGACCCCCTAGGGCACAGGTTTAATTTTAGGCAGAACGATGAAAATCAGGTTGATCCCCAACTGAGTTTTCATCAAGGGTAACAACTAGGAAAGGTACATATGGTTCATAAACAGAGCAGATTTCCAGCAAAGCCAATAAGAAGCTCGTGTCCAGAAGGCTACTGCATCATATCCACAGGGAGTTTTCTAATGTCAAGCTACAGCCAGGTACCTGTGTGTTTTGCTCAGAAAAGTTATTCCATAATGAACAGAAGAGTTTTGGTCTCCATCTGCTTATTCTGGGCCCAATACTGCAGAGATCTGACTGCACCTAAGTGCAGCTTTATTCTAAAAAGCAAATATGTGCAGAAAAGCACCTTCTTACTCAGCATATCAGCGCTGTGTGAATTTTGAGTCATATCTTCTGTCGCTGCCGACAAAAATAGATTTATTTATGCTGGTTGGCTGCTAGCCAAGAGACTCGGCGGGGAGAGAAAGGGAGCACAGCCCTGTTAGAGTTATAGGTGGAAGATAATCGCTCAGCAGTTTCCAGTCTTATCTCTGAATAAGCAACCACAAGTGTAACAGTTACCCTAGCACCAGAGGGGCAGAACAGTCTCAAGGTCTTCATTGCTGCTGATAACGCAGGAGGCAAAGAACATAAGGGACCAGTCTGGGCTTGGAGTTGTTGGCTTCAACGTTTTGAAGTTATGCTACGTTTTCTAGTTGTGTTTTCTAGTTTTCAGCTCCACCCCGTCCAAGTACTGGCTTTATTTTCCACTCTGAAGAAAGCTCACAGATAACACCTGTGATCCTATATCTTCAAACTCAAGCTTTCCAGACTGGAGGGTGCAGTAAAACTATATTATTTTAGTGAATAAAAACAGATGGCCCAAAGCAAAGGGAATGCCAAACCTCATTTCACCTCTGGTATCAATACACAGGGATTTATGCCTGGAAATACGCATTAAAACAGATGCCACAGAAATACCTGTAGGAGCATTTTTACAGTCTCCTTTTTGCTACAGTATCAAGCACCTCGCACCCATTTCCCCCATAGGCCTGGCCCTGAGCAGGTAATAGGACAGTTAGTTCCTGGGTTGATAATTAAAATTATCTCCAGGTTTTCCCCACATACTTAGTTTGACGGAGCCATCCATTCCCAGCAGGATGTTGTCACTCTTGATGTCTCTGTGAATAACCTGGTTTGAATGCAGAAATTCCAGAGCCTGGAGACACTGGAGGGGAAAAATGAAGAAAAAAAATATTTTTATTGTGCTTGAAGTTATTCACCTGCCATGATTAGCCAGCTAATGGATGAGCAATGTGCATTTTCAGTAGCAAGGGCTTGTTTTCTTAGAGGCTTTTTTAGATCCACGCAACATGTGAAGGGCTGTGCAGAGATATCCCACTGGGATTGCTGGGTTCTCTGAGGACAAACTGGTCCCTGGGATCTCTGGAGAACAGGGGTAACCAACAGGATCCCAACTTGGCACTGCAGCTCTCTCTAGGCAGTATCAGGTGTCAGCCGTAATGCCCCAAAATAAATCCATCCCAAGAAAAAATCCATAATTTAATGGTAAGGCAGCTATCCCTAGGGAACCAGTAAGACATCGTGGGCAGCCCATGTCCCCTTCCCGATCCCAGGTGACTCCCAGGGCCTTACCTCTCGACACACTGCTGCGATCTGTCCTTCGTCCATGCACGTCTCTGTCACAACGTCTGTTAGGGAGCCTCCTGCCAAGTACTCCATGACTACCCACAGCTCTTCTCCCACAAGGTAACTGAAAGCCAAGAGCAGGTTATAAAATAAACAGGTATCTGCACGTCCCCATTTGCCAGGTCAGAGCACACGGCGTTTTAAAGCTATTCTGTACTGGGAGTACCAGTGATATTCTGGGAGATCAGATCACAACTCGATGGAAGAAAAAATTCCACTGTTTGAAATTTCTATCAATCCTGGGATTGATAAAAAATACATCAGCGCAATCTGCCACTACAGAGGGAGCTGCACAAGACATTCCCGAAGGAAGGCACCATCAGCTTGAAAACTGTCATACACATTTTCTCAGCCTCTCTGCACATTTTTAAAGGTCAGGAGACAGGTGAGCCAAGAGAGAAGGCAGAGAGTCAAATTAACAGCTTTGCTGACATTAGAGTGGAGCAGCCATTTGGCTTGCTCAGAAACACTGATCCTATGGAACAGGGATTTTGCTGGGAGCTAAAACTAAAAAGCAGGAGAGGTTCTGGAGAAGAGTCAGCTTGAGAGGAACTGTGAAGGAGGAAGAGGTTATAAAACCTGGTCTGGTTTGAAAAGCAGGCAGAGATGACTGAGACAAAACCCGCAAGACTAAGAATTGTGGTCTGAGCTGGGCCAGGATGACACTGGCCCCACTGAACTATCTTAGGAAGGTCCCCAGCTGCCAATCCCTTCCCATCAGGACACACCAGTCAGTCATCATCCTAAGCCTTCTTTATGGATAAACCCTTAAAGCCCCCTAACATTTTGCTTGGCTCAGAGGAGCAAGAACATTCGTTACAGGTTTCCGCAGCACTGACACCACTCCAGCACCATCATGTGCACAAGAAGTTAGTCTAGAAAGAAATCAGTGTTTTCTTTTAGCATTTCTGTGCCATATTTCTTCAATTTTTACATTGATTTTCCAACCCTGGTTCATTTTAGGAAGGGGCTGCAGCTACCCTAAACTAAGATGTACTGTCTGGGCAAGGTAAGGGCATGTGCATGGAGATGCTCAAATGGAAGAGTAAGTGTCTCTAAATGAGCTATGTCAAAAAGAAGTCTGTAATCAGCCAGGAGAAATACCCAGTTTCAACCCATATACATTATTGTTAAGTGTTCTTTTCTATGTCATTACACAAGTAATAATCCTGTACACACACACCTTCCACAAACAACTTCCCATCCCTTCAGCACGGGAGCCCTTTACAGCCGTGCACACAGGACACAGCAGCATTTGAACTCAGCATCAGTATTTGTTGATATGAGAAGTATTTGCTTTGGCTAAAACATCCAAACAGGCCCATTAAGAGAATGGCAGATAGGATTTTGATACGCACGCCGAGTAAAGTGCCCAAATATTCTCTCAAAGTTCAAGGGAGATTCTAGGCCATGTCCCTCCATCGTATCTTTAAAAGTGAGATGCGCTGCCAGGATTCAATTCTGCAGCTCAGCCTGTCGAGACACCGTGTTACCCTACAACAAATCAACCCTGTCGTTCATGAAGGCTGCTGGATTGTGCCACAAGTGCAGCAGGCTGGAAATGCTGCTGCAGCTTCACTGCAACTAAGTGCTGTATCTTCAGCGTGAGTGAATGGTTCAGGTTTGATCACACCAAAGCCACAAAAAACTGCTGCCTGTTCAGCTTTTACTGCTCCCCCAACTGCTGGTGGTTTCAGCACCAACAGCTTGTGACAGTTTCCTACAATCCAAGCAGAGGATGCAGAAGCAGTTCCTGAGCTTTCAGCTGCCTGCCCCAAAGAAGCACATTTATCTGTAGCTCCTTCTGAAACCATCAGTCTCTAGACAGCTGATGATGGCAGCACTGCTACCATCGCCCTTATGTACAGCAACAACGCCCCATGTGCAGGAATGTGAGTTTTTACCTCTTTCTCAGCCGTATTTGTTTGCAGACTGAAATATTTTACTGCCTTGAACTACAGAGTGATCACAGTGTTCAGGGCCATGCTCACGACTGGGAGGACTACATTAATTTATTTTAAGAGGTTGCCCTCAATGCAGCTGGCCTGACTACCACCAGCACATACATAACAGCAGCAGTGCTGCTTTTTTCCGCTCTTCATAGTCCTGACACAAGGGACAACAGCCCAAGGACAGGAATAGCAGCTCTGTACATACACAAGCTACTAGGTGCTGCTCTGCTGTAAGAGGGGTTGAAGGGGAAGCCTCTCCATATGGATGCAACGTGCCCAAGGCTAAGCAGAAGTGACCGTGCAAATTCCAGCTCTGAGCAGGGAATTATCTTGCTCCCTCTGTCTTCCAAAGTTTTTTTTGTCTTTTTACCTACTTACTGTGCCAGATCTCTGATTCCAGACTTGCAATTGCATCTCCAGGAGTGAGCTACCAGGAGCACAGTTATTTTTACCACTGCTTTTCTCCCTTCCTCACACCAAGACAGCAGCCTTGCCAGGTTGTGTGCCACATATCATTCCCACTCATCAATGTTATGCTACAGTTCAAAAAAAAAATGACAGTAGACAGCCAAAAGGAAAAGATTACATTTCTCTGCAAGAAGAAAGTGGTGCTCAGTGGAAGAACAGAACAAGAACAGCACAGTTCAAACTGCTGCCACCTCTCCCCCAGTTGCAGGAAGGAAATGACTTAAAAATGTCAAATTTGGCAAGGCTGGGGAGAATCAAGCAGAATGCTCACAGCCTGCTGCTAATGTCTTTTCTGCCATGATCTCTAAGCAGAGCCTGGAAACGACACAGATTCACCTCTTTCTCCTGGGATACAGAATGAGACCACTAAGCCACTCAAAACCCAGCATCACCACGTGCGCTGAGGACTGCAGAGTTGTCCTCTACCTGCATTAAGCTGAGGCAAGATCACTTAGGATAGTGACAAGGAAGGGCCAGGGCCCCTTTGTGAACTCTTCAAAACATCACTTACCTGTCCAAGTAGTTGACAATGTTGGGGTTTTTGTTTTCCCTCATTACAAGAATTTCGTTGATAATCAGTTCTTTTTTGGGCTGCTGCTGCAAATTCATCTGTTTGATTGCAACCTGTGATGAAGAAAGATGAAAGTGTTAAGCATTACTGAAGGCTTGCCTAGAAACCTGCCAGTAATTATTTTAGTGCCATACTCATAAAAATAAAGGGGGAAGTGGCTTTATCAGCATGCATTACACAGAGCCATTTCATAGCTCTGAGTTTCTCCAGCCAGTCTGTTTCCACACATATTGAGTAACTAATGTCAAAGATATCAGAGGGGTTACTCTTTTCATATTGCACTGTGGTGCCATAGACATTTCTAAAGCTTTTGGTTAAAGAGCAGACGTCCTCCTTCATCTACTACAGACTGATTTATCAAAGATGTGTTTCTTTTCAAAGGATTCTTATTAATTTTATTTTGGATCCTTATTAATTTTACTTTGGATTAGTCATTTCTGGGCTTCTTCCCCTCTTCAAACAACTGCTGTGCTTCTAGAGGGCTGCAGGAGAGCAGGAGATAAGGGAAGAGGTAAATTATATGGCCTAAACATAGTTCTCTGAGATAATATGTAAAAACTAATTAAATAAAATAATTAGTCATCTGTCACAACAAGACCTAGGGGGAAAGAAGCACCAAAGTTCGAAGTTTAGATATCCAAAAATACATGATCTGGATCAGTTTCATCCCCAGTTGTAATGAAAGGAAACAGGGGTGGGTTCTCAGCTGTGGTCCTTTGGCTTTGTCACATTTTACCTGTTTCCTTATTTACCCACTCTGCACAGAAATGAGTCAGACACAGCATGCTGCAAACTGCTAGTCAACTACGTGCAATACCAGTACTTCATGAGTGAGTGTACCTGGTCCTAAGACAAGGCTGAAAATCTGCAAGACTTCTTAGCACAGCAGGAGGCAGAAACACTCCGATAGATGTTACAATCCAACTGCATTTGGTGCAATATTTAGGCAAAGAAATGTAATTGTGCCTTTACAAAGCAGCTACTTGCAAAGAAAGTGGCAGACACTAGAGGATGGGAGCCAGAAACTGCAGCTCACAAAAGCAAGGATTAAGAGGAACAAGCCTCCAAGTGCTAATATAGAGATAAAATTAGCATTTTGATAGCATAGCAGGAGACTATAAAAGCCCTGACACGTGAGAAAGAAAGAACAGACGAGGCATGGCGCTGTTTTTCCACAGTACTTACAAGGCTGCCAAACTTTGCCCAAGCTAGACAGAAACAAAAACCCCCTGCTGCTTTTTGGAAAGACCAGCAAGGAGAATGGAAGACAAAGAAGAGAGAGAAGACATTTGCTACAGATACAGAAGTTCTGAGTTCAGTGCTAAAGAGGCTTCCAAGAGGTCCCTGTGTTTCCTCACTCCCATTCAGGGCTAGGCCCAGGTGTATAAAGGAGCATTTTCCTTACTGCAAACATGCATTATGAAAAAATATGCATTTTTATTGCCAGAAGTTGCCTACAATTCCTGTATATTGCAGAGGAAAGAAATTTCCTTCCAGGGCTTCTAAACAGAGCTCTTGAGCAAAAAGGACTGCTACCAGCAGCCACCAGCCCTTCAGAGAATGGAACGAGTTAATGGAATACCAAGCCTTGCAGTGATCCCCAAAACAATGCTAAAAATCAAGGGCCTGATCCCGCTTGTATAACGGGAATGATTTTAAAGCCTGCTGTAACAATAATTCACATGTAATAATATTCACATGGGAGTCACTGAAGTGGTCCAGAAGGAAAGCAGAAATCAGAGAATCTCCTCCTCCTAGAAATTTCCCATTGCTTCAAAATAAATGCTGTTCCCCTTCCTCAGTGGCTGCAGCTGAACCATATTATTGCTTTGGGAATTGGAAAAAAAGGGGTAAAGTACTTAGCAAAGAGCTAAGAGAGAGTTAGGAAACTCCCTGGTGGGTAATCCTGACTTTGTACAAATGCCGAGCAGAGATCCCAGTGCAGCAGACTTCCATACATATATATGGAATAACGCATACATTTTCCTCTTTAGAAATCTTCCATCGAGCAATATTTGTTTCCATAGATGCTGCATAGCCATCACTGTGAGTTTTTTATGGATGCAGACCATATGCAGGGGACTCTTCAATACTCAGGAAAAAAAAAATAAAACATATTCCTTGCCTCAGTTCAAGGGCAGAAAGCGAGCGGGCAAAAGGTGGGTGAGGAACTATTTCTATGCAAGTCAGCTAGCATAAGCGTAGGAAGCAAAATAAAGAGGAGAAAAAATGGGGACAGGCAGGAGCCATTGGGATGAAAGAGACAGGAATCTTCAGGGTCACAGAAAGGTTCTTTACAAACACAAAATGGTTCGGGAATGAAAACGTGGGAATTCATTTTTTCCAGTTGTCTGCTCAGACCACTCGACCGTGCCTCATTAGGAAAGGAAATAAATACCTCATTAAAAACGAGGTATCGTGAACCCCTGAAAGAACGTCTTTGTTTTGTACCATCAACCAAAACTTTCAAAACGCACCACAGGGGTTTTCTAGCAGCACTCACCTCCTGTCCTGTAGCTACATCCATGGCTGTGTAAACAGTACCTGAAGCTCTAAACAAAACGGAGGAGAAAAAACCCACACATATTAGTGCTTTATGGCTAGGCTGAAAACTCTCTCCCTGCTCTGCTTGTCCTCATAAAACACTCTGATTCTCCTTCTTTTTCATGCAAAGATTCCAGAAGTAAACATCAATTGAAATATTTCTGTATTTCTGGGCCAACTTTGCTGGTAAAGCAGTGGCCAGAGAGCCTAAGTGGAATAAAGTTCCTGACATGGGACAGGAGGTGTCCCCAAACCTCTCCTGCTAAAGCAGCAATAGCTGCAGGGCCATGAGTTGATCCCATCCCAACTGGGATCAGAAATAACCTCATTGTGGCCTCTGTTCCAAGCCCTTTTCTGCTAAGAAGGGCACAGCACCAGCAACAAGGAGAGTTAATTCAGAAAGCAAATCTGTAATTTGAAGGTTGTCTTGTACGCTGAAAATAAGCGGTTTCTTCCCTGGCTGCAGCTATATTTAGCAACCTCATCATCTAATGACATATTTTTTTGTATTAAAACACAATCACACAAAACCCCCAGTCACTGTGACTCGACATTTGCCACGAATGGGAGAAGAGTGGAAGGAAAATATCACCATCAGCATTCCCACAAGCTCAGCCTAGTGTCTCTGCTTCCTTCTCAGTAAAAGGAAAGGTAGAGGGCAGAGAAGGAGCCGATACCAACCCTTGTCCAATCTTCTCAAAATGTGTGTACTTCTTTTTGGGATCGCCCACACTCACGATACTCCCTACAAGAAAAGAACAAAAGAAAAAACAACTGAGATTTTTAAAAGTTCTTTTTAGTACAACTAAAAGAAGCAAAGTCTGAGCAAGCACATGACAAGAGCAGCCTCGTGGCCCCACTGGGCTCCACAGAGCCTTGAGAACCACTTGTTTGAAAGCCAGACAGCATGATACCAAGGAAGTCCTCAGTTATTTACACACGTCATAGCTGTGGCCTTCCCCTCTCACAGATATTTCCCATCAGAAGCGCCAGAAAATAAACATTACTCACATTTACAGCCAGTTACTACACACTGCTCTGCACAGGATGTGGATACGCTGCCCTGGCCTGTGCAAATAGTCATTTGCTGGAAACCTGTGATTTTCTGTCACCCCAAACTTCAACAAATTGGATGATCCAAGACTCCTTGTCCTTGGGACATCCTCAGAATTTCGACTCTGAGGTCCCACTTTCCTTACAGCTCATGTCTGCAAGCTAGCCCAAGACTTCTCTACACCCTGAAAATTGTTTTCTGTGTTTCCATACAAAACAGATGCTACTGACCCAATGCCTGCGCTGCAAACAGGGCAAATTGAGAGACCTTTCGGAGCAAAACTCCCCCAGGATGGCCCAGGCAACACTCAGCTGCTCTGCTGGGAAGCCGGTGGCTGAGGAAGTGGTTCTGGTTTCAAGAGCAGTTGCCAAGGGACCACAGCACCGCCTGGCACCATCTCACCTCATTCGTCCTCCCAAGATTGTTCAGTTGGAATAAAGCAAATTACTGCATCCCTCCCAGGGAAGATACTTTGTGGGGCTGAGAGGGGCAGCTTGGCCTCAGGGAGGATTTGGCATCAATAAGGACACAGAGCTGCTGTCACAGGGGCTTGGGGATGAGCCTGGCAAGGAAACTGCACACAGTCATCAGGCCAAGGCACCCAGCAGCAAACAGGGTAGAGGCCAGTTATTTTCAGACATCACTGGAAAGCAGCCAAACCTGCAGGATTTGGGGTAGATTGAGGTAAGGGAGGGGAATGTGATGCACCTCTGCGCAGGAGAAAAGGAAAAACTAGACTATATGAATCCCATTAAGAGCCCTAACAGCTGCACTTGCATTTCTCTTGATTACAGGAGTGAGTCTATTCACTGCAATAACAATCTTTTCCTACCAAGCAGTCCCTGCTTGCTGTGCCTGTTCACCAAAGGGCTCCAGTCCTTAATGCTACACGGGTCCAGTCTGACATCAGTCAAGCTGCAGTTTTGACATGATGAGCTTCAAAAATGAGTTTTCAGATAACACAGAGTTGTAGTTTACATGGCACGAGTTCAATTTAGACTTTATTTTAGAAGAACGAAGCACCTAGATACCTATTTATTTCCTTTTTAAGCCATAGCTTCAGATTAAATTTCACTTCATCCAGCTATTAGCTTTCCTTTCATAAAATAATGACTTTTGGGGGAGAAAACTCTCAACTAATACAGGATTAGTAGTTAGAAAACCAGATACTCTGCACTCTAATGAAAACAGGCCCAGCCTGAGGAGAGCAATCAATGGCACAGATGAGCTGGGTCAGCTGTCAGATGCTGCCACCAGAGCGTATCCAAACCATGTCAGGCTGAACAGCAGTAAGTTAAATAAGACCTGCAAGCTGCAGGTCAGGACTGTTAAAGATAGTAGTAGGACACGAGAGAGACACTGACAAGTCATCATTTTTTCTCAGAAATGACCACTAATTTGGGTTATCCACACCCTCCCTCTGTGTTTTAGCCACAGCAGGATGCTCTGCTCACCTCAGGGCTAACATTTCACACTCCTGAGCTGTGGAATATCAAAATCTGGGACAATCTCAGACTTCACGGCTAAGGAGATGTTACATAATCAGAGTTTCTTTTGCCGACCCTGAGAATCTGCAGCCCCCATGGGACTTCAGTTAACAAAGTCTTCAACAACAGATCATAAAAACACTGAGCTAACACTCTCATGTTAGGAAATCGACACAGTAAGAGCAGGACTTTAAAAATTAAGGAGGACCTACTCAGTTTTTCCAGTATCTCTTCGTCCGACATTTTTGGCTTTTTCTTCTGTTTCTCCGTGTTCCTAATCAGCATGTCAGAGGCTGACGTGTTGTTTTCGGTGGGAGAAGAAATAGGAGAGGTGGCCACGTCTTTGGTAGGAGGAGGAAGGGGGTCTATCACGGAGCGGGTGTATATCTAATTGGTGGGGTAAAAACACACAAATCAGTACAAGGCAGACCCAGAGTTAACCATTTCTAGTCACTTCTTGTTCTGATGATCTTTTATTTTTTGGTCTGTGATGCATTGCTGCATTTGATGTTTTAACAGCTCCCCATGTCCTCCCTCCTGCTCCCAGAAGGATCTCAGCCCCAGTCCCCACATGATGGATGAGAAATCACAGTCAAAAGCTGACTGCAAAGGCAGGTTTTGCTCACAGATTTTGTATGTTCCGGTCGTGGAGCTATCACAGGGGGTGGAGCTGCATCGTCTTCATCATCTTCATCTTCAGACACCGAGGGCACCGCGGGCGTCTCGGACACGGCCTTCACGTTCTGCACAAACAGCAACAACCCCCCAAAAGTATCATTAGAAGCAAATCGCAAATGTTGGGTGATGCTCGCAATAAAGAACACATGAAGTTGCCTATCTAAAAAAAATCCAAACCCAGATGGCTCTTATTCTATATAGGAAGCATTTAGGGGAGCAGCCCAGCCCACACTGAGGCTGAGTTCAAACACAGCAGATCATTCGCCCCTCTTCAGTCTCCTTTTGTTCTGCTGCTTGTGCTGAGCCCTAACCATGCAGGCTGGAGATTTTGGAAACAAAACAAAATCTGGTAGGACTTTCAATTTTAGTAGCACTTTCAAAGTCCTACTAAAATTAATTCCAAAAGGAAAATCTTATGTAAAATAGGAACAAGAAGTTCTTTAAAAGCAACATAAGCAGTTAAAAAATCTGGAACTATCTGGAATAGTGTGGTTCAAAGTCAAAGCCCTTTTTCACCTTAGAAATTTGAAACAGACTGGATGTGAAGTTCACAGCATCCTTTACCCTGTAAACACTTCAGAATAAACTTAGCCAGTCTCTCAATCCACTAGACTAGTTATCCCTGTGCTCCTGCTTCCAATTTGTTTTCTATCAGCTACCTAAGAATGGCAGGGGAAAAAAAAAAAAAAAGACTTTTAAAGCATTAAACTGACATGCTCTCTCAAAGAAGAGAGAAAATGTACAACATTTCACTGAACCAAAGGTTTTTGAAGTCACTGGCATTGCTAATGTGCCCTTGACATATTGTAAAAGCATAATGTGTTCAAAAAAACAATGCCAAAATGCCTACATACTGGGAAAGTTTCTGGTTCTCTCCAACCTTAAAGGTTATCCGGTGCCTTATGAAAAAGAACAGGCATCTCAGTAGACTCGTAAGTACTACTCCTTTCAGGATTTACTTTCAACTCCAAAAGCCTCAGGCATCCTAAGCCCCTGAGCACTGGCACACAAGGAGATGAAATAATTCCTAGAGAAAAGAAAGAGTTTCCTTTTGATTTTAGCAGAGAGTCCTAAATGATCCAATAGGAAGGAATACGCTGGCTCCGGAAGGGAGCAGAACAAGCCAACTCCAGATAATGGCCCAGCAGTGAGAAAACAAGAGCGGAGGCAACTGTGGTGTTTTATGAATCATCTTCAATAGAAAGTTTTGTTTATTCCATCCCTCCCTTTGCGCCAGACAAACATTACAGAGCTTTGCAGTTCTGCCTCCCAACGTGGAGGGCAGGAGCGGTGTCTGCTACGGATAGAGGAAAGGTCAAGGAGAGAGGAGGAGCAGGAGAGGCTTTTACTTTCCTTTCTGCCAACGGTGGCTTGGTTAATCAACACTACTTCAGTCAGACCATGCTGGTTAGTAATTAAACTTCATTAGATGGCAGATGTTTACAGAGACAAAGTGGACAGGTTATCATCATCACTGAGACTACCACACCCAGAGGAAACAAATACAGAACAATTTCTGCGGAGAATTCACTATTCACTAACAAAAATCTCTTGTGTCTACTTGATTCTCCCACAGCTGAAAGAAGAAGTTCAGATAAGTTGTCAAATACATACACACATATTTATGTTTAAAAATAGGTGAGTGGCGAGTGTTCATATTTTAATATGTGTTTAAAGCCACCATAGAGACACAGTTAAAAGTGCCTGGCTACACTTCAGATAGCCTCAAGATGAAAGGGAAGGCTCATGAAACAGTTTCCATGTAGCTATTCCAGATGTGCTTTTAAATTCACAAACTTGAGAGATAACATGAGCTTAAGCTTACCAATGTGTTTGATGAATTGTATTCCTCCGCTGACTTATCTGAAAGAGAGATACTAATGAATAAATTATATGAACAATATGAAATTATACAAATAAATTATTTGCAAATGTGGCAGCACTGGGGAAGGAGAGGGGAAAACAGTCCCTTTGGAAGGTGCTAGACAGGGAAAACTGCTGCTCCCAAGTCCACACTATCTTACCTAATTTCAAATGCTTTGGTAAAGACAGTTGCTGTAGATTCTCTCTACAGAGAGCAGAAAAAAATATATATTTGTATATATAGACAAGCCTGTCTCTCAAATGGAGTGTAGATGATGGACAGGGAAAGGAAGATCTCGTTTAGGCAGGAATCTGACCCTCTCCTTCCCAGCTACAGCCTCAACTTCCAGGCCTAAAGTTTTGATTAGTTCTTCAACCCTGAAACCCCTGAAGGATCTGAAGTCGTGTTGTTGTCCAGTGCTATGACACTGCCAGGATCCAGGGCACAAGCAATCCTTCTGCAGGGTCTCCAGATGGATAGGTGCCCTCAAAGCATTCCAGGAAAAGCCAGGCCTGAAGAGAGGCACCATTTGCTTTCAAAAATGAAAGAGAAAAGTCTCTCGTGACAGTCCCCACCTTCATTCATTATCTCAGGACACAGCAATGTGAATCACAGCTTACAGCGAGCCCAGAAACAAAATTAATCATTTCAAATCCAATTAAGCTCGAGAGAACAGAAGGCAATTTTTAAAGGTTTCTGACTTTCTGGGGTTGTTCTCCTGGAGTGATCTATAGGCTGGATGCCATTCAGAGTCCCTGCACCCGAGGCACGAAGTTCAAAGGGACTCCCCAGAGCAAGCTGACACCTGGCAGCTATGAGAGCAGCAAGTTCTGCAAACAAACACAGGGGCCCCAGATCCCTGCTGCAGGAGGGTGGAATTTCCCAGAGCAACACCTGCGAGCCAGAGCTGTCATCCATCTTCATACCCAAAACCTTTTAAACTCAGAAAGAGCTAGGTCAGCAGCTAAGGCACTGCAGCTCACCTGAGACCTGCCCCACGTTCAGACTCGGCCACTAAAACTTCCTGGAACAGCAACCAAGGACCCCACTAGTTAACCCGTGAGCTTCTGGTCCAACTGCCCAGGCAACACGGGGAGAATCTGCATTTTTATCCCTGTAGACTGGATTCCAGAGTTAACAGCAGCTCTGGTAATATGCCTCTTAGAAGAGCCAAGGTAGGGGGAAAGTTTGAGAAAGGGACAGAGTGAGATTTGACAGGAAAAGGAGCGATGACTGTAGGAATTCTCCTGGAGGCAAGTAACCTACACCAAGATGACAGAAAACCTCAGCAGCTTTGATATATACGGAAATGCAGCCAGCAGCTATCAAGAAGCTGAGCAGCATTCCTCAATCACAGCATATGGGGAGCAGAAAAAGTTCCCCCCAAGCAAATGCGAAGCAACATCCACAGCAGAAGCAAAATTTAGCTCTTTTCTCCAGGGATTTTCATCACCAGGGCACAACACTAGGATTCCACGATCTGCCTTCCAGGTATTGGTTGCAACTTCAAAAAAAAACCCTCTGTTTTTGGATTTAGCCAGTTGCCTGACCTCCTCCTTCACACTCCTTCCCAATCCCCTTCCCAAGTTTTTGAAAAGGTGGATCTACTTGTTTCAACCAAACATGCACCCGACTGTATGACATATGCAGCGACCCTAACGAAAAGCTGAACGAAGCAGCTTTGATGCATGAGATGATGACCACCCACCTGTGAAACTCATGTACTTCTGGCTGTTGGAGATCTTTTTGGAGTTGTAGAACTCCAGCACATCCAGCACCGCCTGGGGGTTCTTCTTCTGCTCCGACTTGGTGATGTTGGATGTCTGCAGCAAACGGGCCCATTGCTCTGGCATTCCCTGTGGGAGATGGACTTTGTTAGACCATAGTCTGGCTAATGGGAGTCACAGCACATATACCTGCCACGTTAGTCCTGTTGCACTGTTTCTGGGGTTATTTTTGGTGCTGTGAAGGAAAACAGGAGAAAAGAAGAGAGAAAAAGGTTTAAAAAAAAAAAAAAAAAAAAAAAAAAAAAAAAGGTAGTGGGATGATACCGTCTCATCCCTCGTCTCTATTAGAAGTCACATAAATACCACATATGTGGATACACAGATGCCACTGGATCTCCAGACTCTTTGCAAGCTCAAGATCCTTTGAATAGCAAAACTAAAGAGAAAGACATGATGCTGCACTTCAGGAAGAGCCTCAAGAAAACAAGGAAAAAGAGAATCTTTGCACAAAATACACACACATTTACTTATATCATACATTATCCTACTTATATCCTACCTGCTGTAAAATATGTTACTTACATAGTCACTCTTAAGTGACTACACATATTTACACATTTACACTATTTACGCATATTTACTACAGTAGCTGTGCAATATTCATTAAGATCTTCTGGTAGACTACAGTATTTTGCTAAGAGTGGTTTGGGCTTGTTGCAAGCACTGGGACAGCAGCAACGATAACATAACTGCACACATGGCTCAGGCTAGAAAGCAAAGGCCTTGAAGGAGAAATATATTAAAAACAGCTTGCTCATAAAGAACTTTTGCTGTTAAATCCTATCTTGCTATCAAATTAAGAAAAATATGATGAAATGGAATGCTGGCTCCCTAATAATTTGCATGTCAATAAGAGAAAATGTGTAGCAGTATCTGCCATTTAGCTTAACACATGCACAGGTACACACAGCTGGATCTCTCCTAAAGGGAGCTCTGAGTCCCACTGGGAGGGCACAGACTGTGCAGTGGCCCTAATGCAACTCTAGAAGGGGAGTGGAAATAAGGGGAAATGTGTTTTTGTCCACAGCAGCTGAAAAACAGGAAAAGGAAAGTTTGCTGGGATGTGCCACATTTGACAAGCAATCTCTCAGCAGGAGTGAGGGGGTAGGCCCCTACAGATGTTTTTCAGGATTGATGATGGTAATAGCCTTTGTGGCGCTGCTGTATGAAAGATTCATAAGCTCAGGCTCCTCCTAGTGAAGAGCAAAACTGCATGATCCCCTTTTCCTCCAAAAGACTCACTGTGAATTCTCCTGTGACTGCATCGAAGCCCACATGGATCGTGTGCTCGAAGTCTGACGGGAGGGAGATCTCCGGCCGCTCTTTCTCCTTCTTTTTATTGGCTAGAAGAAATAAGAAAAAAGGAAAATCCATCAGGAATTAAGATCTCCCTGACAGCCTGCAATTTACTCACCCATAGACCCACTTTTGCCAGTCGTAGGATTTCAATCTCAGGCAGATGTACAGCAAGTTAAAAACAACGTTCACCTCATTTGAGAGCAGGTGCAGTCAGTGAACAATGAAAATCAGAGTCCCTCAGCACAGGACAAACATAAGACAGGGAAATTGATATTTGAGGTAAGTTAAGTACCAACTGGCACAGCTAGACTCAACAACACAAGCACTATCCACCTAAAACACTCATTAAACCTATGTAGGTGAGAGTGGAAGAAACTGGAGCCTTGGAGCTTTGACATATGTTTTGTTTGGTTTTAAGCAACATATGGAAAGATCTTTAAAAAAATATATGCTGTTAACATGCACTCACCTCTCACATTAGAGAGGGACAAAATTAACTACAAATATCATTTATTAACTTCCTCCATCCTACACCATCAAAAGTCATGACAAACAGCTGCACCCTTAAAAATTTAAGATTATCATTACATTTCCTATTAAGTTTATCTACATGGAATATGCAATAAAAACTCCACCTTTCTTTTAATCTGCACATTACTCAAGAAATTGAGATCACTTTAAGGAAGAACCACGTTCTACTCCCATTTGCTGCTCCTTGAAGTTATAAAATAAACAGAGCCAGAAGAAGGTGACTAAACCACTTATGTTTTCCAGCTGCTATCTTATGTAACTGAAGTCTAAGAGTTGTTGTGTAGCTGACATTTCCCAACACAAATGCCAAAAAACAGGTATTTCAGAAACCTGCATGGCTGACACAATGCAATTATTTAAGGTGCTTCTGCTGGTGAGATGTGTAAAGACACTGAGAAGACTAAATTCTGCTTTTTCCAGTGATGAACTCTGGCACCGCTCTCTATTTCTGGAGAAAGAAAAGACTCAGATGTTCATTTTGGGGCATGGAGAAAGAACAGATTGTTTCCCGCTTCCTCTTTCAGACAGCGGGAATGGGGGAACTTAATCACAGCAGAATGACTGAGTTATCAAAGAAAGCACAGAAAGCTGAAAGATGCTGTAATGCTGCCGTGGGTGAAACCACAATTGCTCTGTATAGATTTTAAACCTGTCTGACTGCCCCAGTTGGGGTTTTGTAGCACCCAGACAAATACAGCAGCATGTGAGTCCACACATAGGCAAAACAGGAACTCAAGGGTATTCCTTCAGGATTTTCACAGGACAAGGAATGCCAGAAGCTTTTCATCTGAAATGCGATGGATCTAAAAGCCTAAATGTATTAAAATATTAATAACATAATTGCTTTCTGTAGCAGGTATTTATGCTACAGCAGGAGGTATGAGCTAAAAAGAATTAAGAGAGAGACAGGCACTCCCAACCTGACTTAACACTTAATCCTCCTTTACAGTTGGATTAGCTTTGCCGTAAGCCAAAAAATCCTCAAGAATCTTAAATAAAAGATAAGTACAAATCAAATATCTGCTTGGCTGGCCTACCAGCGAGTGCTTTGTTCCTAAAATATCATCTTCTCATGAAAAAGGTGACACACTGGTACAACAGCCGCTCCGGAAGCCTCCTCGGGATGCTCTGGCAGCCTGAGCTGCAACTAGGAAGGCCAATTTCCAAGAGCAAAGTGACACGGAGAGCCAATCCTAAAGCTTTCTGAGCTGAGAAAGGTCTTTCCCATTAGCTCAGAGGAGCTAAGTGTGGCGCACATCAACCTAAGCCTGCTTCCTCTCCCCAAATAGGGCTTTGACTAGGCTACAACCACAAAAATTATAGTGTTGCCAACTCGCATTGGAAGCAACAGAGATGCGGAGCAAGACCCGTCCTGTACCAGGCCAACGTGCTTTTAAATATCAGATTCTGGTTTTAGCCTGGGACAGATGAAACCAGGATAACAAATAATATCTTAGTTTTGCAAACAGAGTAGGACAAAGCAGGCTAGAAGGAGGACACAAATTAACAGAAGTGTGCGCACCCCGCATGTGTTGAGGGCCATGAATTTGCACCATGGCAAATCCACAGGTCACAGATTCCCCTAAATTAATCTACTCTTTGTTGTCATCTTAAGCTTGGAAGAAGTTTTCATTAGATGAAAAACAGCGATTCCTGAGTGAAGGTGAAGGCGTTAAAGACATTTTTCTGCAGAACAGGAGCTAGAGGACAGGAGCAACCACTGCTGCTTGAGCAGGTGCACTGCAACAGAAGGCTCTGCTGAGCTTGGCTACACAAAAACCTCTCGTGTCTCGAAGCATCTGCCACGTTGGCAGTATCTTCGGGGAAAACAGGCATTTTAAAATCAACCTTAAACTCTCATTTTACCTGAGCCGTTCATTTTTTGCAGCTCCCCTTGAAAATACAGTTCAAACTAGCATTTCATCCTATATTCGTTTTAATCTCTTATAAATATCAGGCGATTTCTTCACTTTCTGCAATTGTTGAGATTAAAGATTTTTTAAAAAGATACTCCTTTAAAATAAGCCAGCCAAAAAGTTTCCAGAGCTCTTCAGGATTAATACTCAAAACAACAAGTTCTAACCCAGCTCCTGCAAACTTCTAACACGGAGTTCAGGGATTACTGGATTACATGGAGTTCATGGATTGCGGAATCAAAATGAGTGTCTGAAAACAATCCAAAGTTGCCAAAGGTATTTGATGCTTAATAATGAATA
>VWPW01023558.1:0-26004 GCA_013389825.1 Crypturellus undulatus
GGGCCGGCCGCGGCGCCGCGCTCCGGGCCAGGCCGGGGGACGCGCTGGGGGAGAGGCCTGGGGCCTTCGCGCGTTTGTTAAAACCCCCCATAACCACGTCCCTTGCCGCCCGAATTTTCTCGTTTTTGTTGTTATTACGTTTTGTTTTTCCCCCATATTCCACTTTAAGCCGCGCGCGGCCACGTATTTCCCGTTCCCGGCCACGGTGTTAACGGGCTCGTCCCGGGCCGCGTGTTTCGGGCCGGAGCTCAGTGCCCGCTGCTTCCTGGCCGGGTTTGGACCGCTCCGAATACCCTGAAACTCTTCTCACAGCACGTGGGGGCCGTGATTGTGGATTTAGCGTCACCCCGCTTAATTAGCTTAATTTTAGGGGTTTTATCCGCGTGAAACAACAACGCGACGACAATAGATGCCTTGTGCTCCCATGTGCCGTTGTCTTGGTGCTGGGAAGACATCGTGGATTTAGGTTTATCCAGATGGCAGCAAATGAGCGGGAATTGAAGTGTGCCTGGGGCTTGTGCTGGGGATCCAGCCACCCTGGTGGAGGTCCCCAAGCCCCAGACTCGTTACTCGGTCCTGCTGGTGGCTGGGAGCCACCAAGGATGCCCCAATGGGATGTGCTATCCCATTTGCCAAACTGATCTTTTCCAGGCAGGTCCTGGTGCTCCTGAACACACCATTCCCTGATCTGTGCGAGTTTTGGAGGGGCCTTTGAGGGCTGGAATGAGACACCAGCCTCACTGTGCCCTGCAGGAGCAGATGTACCAAACACCGGGGTGGGGGGCTAGGGGACACATCACATAGCATCTTGGTGACAGAAATGCGCAAGAAATTGGGGATATCTGGCCCTGAGAGATGTCCTGCACGCTCAGCCTTGCTGCGGATGGGCAGAGTGCTGCGACTCTGCTTGTGTGCCTTGTCTAAATATACCCACACACTGAAATAAGCTATTATTTATAGTGCTGATACAGTTGTAACATAACCCTGCCTAGTAGTGAGGAAAGGAGAAGAGAGGAGCCAAGGGCCTGAAGCCAAGATTTTGATTTCTTTGCTTTTTTCCCGCTTCCCATGCAGTACCACCAGGGTGAAAGGGTCTGTGGTCTTGGATTCCAAGAGGAGGAGAAAGGGGATTTTTCTGGCATTCTGGCTGAAAATCAGCATTTGGAGGGGAGGTGGTCCTAGTGCGGGTCCCCCTAACTTGTACACTGAAGGAAAGAATTTTGAGGAGAAATCCTAGCCCTTCCCCATCCCACGGTTTGCTTGGGACAAGTGAATTAGTGAGAGGAGAAGCAAAGACATGTGTTTCCATCAGAACCCCTGGAAGCCCTGCTCAACCCCTCAAGGGTTTTGTGGTGGCGTTTGATGGCCTTTCAGGGTGGCTTGTGGTGCCAGCGTCAGAGAGGCGCTTGCCATTGCTGCGTAATGTGTGCGCATGGTTCTGTGTACCCTTGATTGCGGTTTGGTCATTTTTCACTTTATCAGCACATTTCTAAAGGGCTGCTTTTCTTTCCTTGATATACCAAAACTAAAAAAAAGAAAAAAATCCCCCAAAAAAGGACCAAATAATCCATCTAATTTTGCCATTATTAGGAATGTGTGCATATTAGTTTTGCAAGAGTATTAAAAATGTTTAGAAATTGAAAAAATCCAAGAAATGAAGATAAGTGGACTATTTTGCTGTCCATATAGATGTGACAAATACATCTTTTGATGACATTAGTTTTTTCCTCGTGCTCATGTTCTTTTCATTGCGAATTTACACACCAGGCATTATCGGAAGCGCTCCGCGTCGCGCGGGCGCTCCGGTAGCCGCTCCAGGAGCCGCTCTCCGTCAGACAAACGAGGGAAACGCGGGGACGACAGGCGCTCCCGGAGCCGAGATCGGGAACGCAGGCGGGAGAGGTCGCGCAGCAGGGACAAGAGAAGGTCTCGGTCACGCGACAGGAAGCGTCAAAGGTAGGAGCTGGGATACACATAAGAATGCCAAGCACCTGCATATGGATGTTCCTTCTGAATAATTGGTTATTTTGGTGTTGTTTGTGATGAATTTTCCGCTGTTTAGTTTGTTTTCACTTATTAGATGGCATTTAGGTGCTAATGTAGGAGTTTGTAAACTTGTGGTGTCTTTGAGCAGTGTTGAATTCTTTTCACAACCTATTCCTTCAATTTAGGCTAAGATTATGTTATGTTGTGCTAAATAAATGCAATTTTGCTCTGTGGTAGACGTTCAAGAAGTAGAGAAAGGGAAAGGAGCAGGGAGAGAAGAAGATCCCGGAGCCGAGAGAGAAGACGCTCTAGAAGCAGGAGTAGAGGGAGACGGTCTCGGTCCCCTAGTCCAAGCAAGAACAAGAAAACAGAAAACAGGTATTTGTGTTCCCTAATCACTGTGTTTTGTTGCCGTGATATTGATTATAAAATTGTTTGTAGCCAGATGGGAATTGTGAGACAAAGCTTTGGTTTGGTGAGCTTTGGTTTGTGAAACACAGAGGATATTCAGCAGTGCTCTGTTCTGGTCTTTCCCATTGCTTAAGATGCCTTCCTGGATCAAATGTGTTCTTATTCCTTACTTGGTTCTCCTACAGTTTGGTGTGAGAATGTTTCTGTTTAAAAAAGATCCAAGCCTTGGTTTACAGTTAAGGTTGTGGCACCTAAAACAAAAAAAAGCAGTTAATTTCAGAGTTAAGACTGAACTTCATTCTGAGGTCTTGTAGTGCTTCACTGCTGCCTCTCGTTCCAGTCTATAATACTCCAGTAAATAATGTTTTGTGCCCACCATGTGTTAGCAAATTGATAAAATACAGACATTCTCTGGCATGTGCTAAGGACATTATTGTTTCCGTTGCTTACAGGGAAAGGACTGTTTGCTTAAAAATAATTGTAGAATGCAAATATTTTCTAATACTCACTTATTTTATTGACTTTACGATCATCACCTTGTATGCTTGACAGTGCTTCACTTAGAGCTTTGTTATCTTTGCTTTTATTATAGTTTAGATGGATTTATTAGCATAAGAAATTATGAAGTGCTATAAATTACTGGAGAATAGTAATATGAGCTTTAAGTGCCACTAGTTGTGCTTCAGTTCAGTGTCTCATCCATGCATTTCACAAAGGGTGTTCTTGATAGTTGTGTTTCTCTGAAATATTATGCTATATAACTCATCTTTCTGTACAAGGAGTCTCCCGTGGTAAAGCTACTACCTCTTTCTTATGTTCTGTTTGATAAGTGCTTTGAGTGAGCAGTATGGAATACATCTATTTCTTCTTCTTTATTTAATTGGAAGTCTGTAAGAATGATCAAATCTATGATACATATAAAATTAGTGCTAGTCTGCACATTTTGTCAAGAGGATGTGATCTTTAGGTCTTTCAGCCAGTACTCAGGGGTATGTTCAAATTTCCAGGGAAAGGTACTAGATCACTTTACATTTCTCTAGGAATACACTAGGCAAATTTTTTTTAATCCATTTTCTACATTTCTAAATGCTGTCTTAAAGGATGTTTAAAATGAACTGTAGGACCACTAGAGTGTCACTTGCAAGAGTTCTGGAAATGAAGTCTGCACCTTGTTCTGTAAAGAAATCAGAAGACAGAACTGAAGCATTTGCATCATTGCGAAGTTGTAATAAATTGTACATTTTTGGCAGTTACAGGAAATAATTCCATGAAATTGAAGGGTTCTTTGGGAGGCAAGATATGCTTTGTAAGACAGTAAAAGCCAGAATCCTGTTCATGGTGTTAATAGCATTGTTTCTGTCCAGCACATGTGTATTCTCCTGAAAAAAGCCAGAACCCTCTAAGTCTGATACATGTAATCTTTGATCTTGCATTTTAGATCAAGATCTAAAGAAAAAACTGATGGTGTGGAAGTTTCTAAAGAAAAGAAAAAAGAGAAAGATGACAAAGAAGAAGAAAAGGAGAAAGATGCTCCTGTGACTAATGTGGCCACCGAGGTAATGATCTTTTTTATTAACCAATAGATTGTTGGAGTAGCAAAAAAAAGTAGTAAATTGTTGGAGTAGCAAAAAAAACACCCATCGTAGCTCTGGACAAAATCTCCACTGAATTAAAGAGTTAGTTACTGTACTCTCTTTGGTAGCATAGACCCCTGTTACAGTGTAGGCTTCTAGTTCTTGGCACGAGGAATGTTTTTCTCAGCTCAAGATTTCTGGTTGTTCAGCCTGCAAACCACAGGAAGATATGAAGGGTATCTCATTTTTCACATTCCAGGTGTTGATAGGGGAGCTGAAAAATCTTTTGGTCACTGGAACTTGGCAGGAATCAAAGAACAAAAGGAAAGAGAAGCTTAATTTGCTTAGTGTCATGTTATGGAAAAATGTATCTAGGTGCAAAGTTCCTGCACTAGTAATTTTAACTAATTCTTCTTAAACCAGCACTTTCACTCTGCCATTAACAGTGGCAGCCCTATCAGTGAGGGCACCCCATATTTAAGTAATTCCAGTGTGTACAACTCAAAGGACTACTGGATATAGAGGGTAATGTAATAATTATTCAGCCTTTTATGGATCAAAGGCAGAGATAAATTGAAACTTACTATTGTAGAAAATTTTGCCTAATAAGTAAATAAACATGTAATTCCTTAAGGAGTAGTTATCTGAAAAATTGTATGCCAGCTGTTACCTTGAAAAATAACACAGAAAACTAAATTTCTTACTTGAAAGTGTTATCATTGATCTTATATCTCACAGTTACTTCTGTTGTTACAAGCTTGTAGATGTCCACACTTCTGCTGCGTGCTGAAACAAAGCTTAACTGATCCAAAGAAATGTTCTATCTGACAGAGCACAGACTAAAGCCAATAGCTAATAACTTTCACCTTTTTTTATTGCAGAATTTTGATCAGAACAAACTAGAAGAAGAAATGAGAAAACGAAAAGAAAGAGTGGAGAAGTGGAGGGAAGAGCAACGCAAGAAGGCTATGGAAAACATAGGAGAACTGAAAAAGGAAATTGAAGAGATGAAACAGGGGAAAAAGTGGAGTTTAGAAGATGATGATGGTATTTAATTTATAATGTATCATAGTTGAAATACATTTGTTATTTTTTTTTTCCAGAATGTAAGTTGTAAAATGAGCAGAAATCTGTTTATGACTTCAAATAGTTTAAAATACAATTGAGATTAACAAAGTGGAGGAATTTGGGTGAGGAAAAAATGCAATAATAGAACAGGACAATTAATTATATGGGCACAGGAATAATTTAATTCACACATGAATACTTTGCCCTTTCCCTGTTTTATTCCTGTTTTTCTTGTGTGTATTAGATGATGAAGAGGAAGCTGCAGAAGGAGAAAAAGAAGGCAGTGAGGTTGAAGACGAAGAATTAGACCCTTTGGATGCTTATATGGAAGAAGTTAAAGAAGAAGTCAAGAAGTTTAATATGAGAAGTGTGAAAGGTGGAGGTGGGAGTGATAAGGTAATATCACTTGTTAGGATTTATCATATTTTTCATTTAAAAAGTGAGGGGAAAAATATGCTGAAAGAACAAGAAGTAAGTTAGAGAGAGTGGGCATAAAATACATGTAACTTTTGTTCCCTGCTGTTTTTATCAAGCTATCAGCATTATTCTTTTAAAATTTCATCAAAAGAAGTGGGGGGGAAAAAAAAACATAGTGTCTTCGGGAGTGTGTATATTCTTTATGTTTTATAGAGTATGTTCTCTGTTTTATAACATTGATTTTTTTTAATTTTTTTTAAGAAATCTGGACCAACTGTTACCAAAGTAGTAACTGTGGTGACAACTAAAAAGGCAGCTGTAGAAACAGAAAAGAAGAAAGGGGAGCTCATGGAGAATGACCAAGATGCAATGGAGGTAATGGAAGTGTCTTGTATTGCTACTATGTCTCTTTTTTGGGGCTGATGAGAGGTAGATGTTCTCATTTTACTATTAAGGAAAGAATAGAAAGGAATTGCAGTCCACCTAAGGCTACAGGATACTACACCAAGTCACATATTCCAACAAATCCCAAATGTCCTAAACCTGTTCATAAGCATTTGGCATTACACGGGCACAAGCGTGCTTTGGTGGGATTAGATGGTACAAGTGGATAGATCTGCAGGGGCAGGTCAATATGTCTATTGAATTACAGTGTAGAGCAATTGTTTGTGCTGTGGTGTCGTGGGCCTGAAGGGTTTTTAATGGTATATTATACACAACAGTCTGGGAGGGCTCGTTGGAGACATCCTTGGCCAAGCTGCAGACTAGATACCAAAGTAGCTGACCCTGGATCCTGCTATATTCCATGCACTGGTGTTCGTAGTACCAGACTAGTTTAAAGGTGGGTTGGGAGCATCTTTTGGAACTGTGACTGCACTTGGACATGAGTCTGTCAGAAGCAATATTAGGAAGAAAATATTAAGGGAAAAATGATTAAAAAAGCAACAAACAACGCCACCAAGACAACAAAAACAAACCAAAAATCGATTCAGCAGCCATATTCCATCTTTTTTATTTTTAAATTTTCTTCCTAGTATTGCTTTTAACCTGTAGCAGTGATTATTTCTAAATGACAACTAGTTGTTAGTATTTTTGACATCAGGAAAGTGATGTAAAACATGAAAGTTAGATTTGTGAGGAAAACGAAGGAAATGGATAAAACAGTGGTTGGGACTCTCATATGAGAATAAGTTTTCAGTATGCATTCTAAAGGGGGAAAGAAAGACTGAATGTAACTTCTGAATAAAGCTCTTCTATAAATAAAAACCCAGAACCTCTCAGAAAATTGTTCATTGTAACTAATATACTAATGTAATTATACAGTATTCCTCAGAAGAGGAGGAAGTTGATCTTCAGACTGCCCTGACTGGCTATCAGACCAAGCAGAGAAAGCTGCTGGAACCAGTGGATCATGGAAAGATAGAATATGAGCCCTTCCGGAAAAACTTCTATGTTGAAGTGCCAGAACTAGCTAAAATGACTCAGGAAGGTAATGCCAAAAACAACCGAACATCTTGGGTACTGTTAAAGAAAAGCATCTGTCACGTTTTTGTGTTCAAGGAAACAGACAGTTCTCTTGGGATATAAGGATAATTTTTGAAGAAAGAAAAGAAAAATCATTGTTCCTTCAATACTACAGAGTAACTTTGAGGAGAATTTGAAGGCAAGAGGGGATTCTTTGGAGCAACTTGATAGAGAAAACACACTGATCAGCTAGATCACAGTATTATTGATAAGTTTGCATGATTTTACACGAGTTTTTTAGTGGAAAATTTAACCAAGTCTTTTCCCATCTACCTCATATCTATATGTGACAATCTAAAAGTTGTTCTTCTAGAGCTGCTAAAATTAATGTTATGTTCTGGGACAGATCTGGAATATTGTAGCCAAGGTAATAGAGAAATTCCACATTCAACTGTATTGTAATGCAAACTCTCTTTCAGAGGTGAATGTGTATAGACTGGAATTGGAGGGAATTACAGTCAAAGGAAAGGGCTGCCCCAAACCAATAAAAACTTGGGTACAATGTGGTATTTCCATGAAGATTCTCACGGCCCTCAAAAAGTAAGCAGTTCATGAACTGTATTGTGCTTCATTTTTCTTCAGTGTGATCTTTGATATGTTTGTGAGAGAACATTGTTTCTTCATTGTGTAATTCAATCTGTACCATCTTTGTAGATGATATGTGCACAGTCATCATAATAGCTTTCACTTAGCACTAAACTTTCTACCATTTGTAACTTACGTTTTTTCCTCATTTTTGAGCTCTGCTTTTGAATAGCACTGATATTTATATGCAAATATGAATATATATATATATATTTCAGCAGGACTTAGGATTTAACAGATACGAATCACAATTTTGTTCTTCTAATATCTTTCTCTTTTCCTTTCTTTAAGGCATGGCTATGAAAAGCCCACTCCCATTCAAACGCAGGCTATCCCAGCAATCATGAATGGACGTGACTTGATTGGCATTGCTAAAACGGGAAGTGGAAAAACTATTGCCTTTCTTTTGCCCATGTTTAGACACATTATGGATCAGAGGCAGTTAGAAGAAGGAGAAGGTCCTATAGGTAAAAAGCTTTTGTTTTCAGAACTGTGATTTAAATAAATATAAAGTCATTCATACCCTTTAGAAGGGTCTTTAGTTCTTTTGATGGTGTTAGGAAGGAACATTCACTAAAGTTTATATTTACTTACATCTGTTAGTTTGAGTAGCATTTTTAAAAAAATAGTTACTGAAATTTCTGTGATCACAGGGCTTTAAGAACACTTATATACTCCTATATCTGGAAGGAGGATTTTACTTCCTGATTTTTCAAAACTTTGATGACTTTTCCACCCCATCTCTGTACAGTCTTAGCTCTCCTGAAATTGTGTTTTTTAAAAACACACACAAATCAGTTGTATACTAATTACACAGAACGTAGCAGAAATGCTTTAAACTTCATTACAAGGGGTTATATTTTATTATGTAAGTAACAGTCTATCTTATGTTATTGTGGATGACAAAAATTCCATGTTTTCCAGCGGTCATTATGACACCTACTCGAGAGTTGGCTTTGCAGATTACCAAGGAGTGTAAGAAATTCTCAAAGACGCTTGGGCTTCGAGTTGTCTGTGTGTATGGAGGAACAGGAATCAGTGAACAGGTAAACAAATGAAATAATTTGTTTGGCAAATGTTTCTCATCTGTTTATATTTAATGTTATTTCACAGTGAATATAGTTTTTATTTAATGTTACTTTCACAGTCAATATAGTTCGTATAGTGAATAGTTCTTTTCTCTTTCCCCTAAATCCAACCCTTGTTTGCAGCTTTTGTTTTGGATTTTCTCTGTGTGAACGGTAGTGCAAAAAGCGAGTATGGATTGCTTTCGTGGTGGGTGGTCTTGAAGATTCTTGAAGTCTCGTCCTTGAAAGTCTGAGATTGTTTGTTCGTATCTGTGTATTGGGCAGTAATTAAGCCATTTGTGTGATGTGACAGTTTGAAAATAATTGAGGANCTGTGTGAATGGTAGTGCAAAAAGCTTTAGCATTTCTACTTAGTTTAGATCTTACAAAGTAGAGAATCTCCTTCCAGCCTGTAGAGTATACAGTCATTTATGTGTTTGGCAGTGGTTTGTCAGCACTGATTTTGAATGTAGAACGGTGCTCTGGGATTGTCGTAGAGCCACCTTACTGTGTGTGCCTGACAATTACTCTTCTGTGTCCAAACTGCCAGGGTAAAATGCTTTCAGGGAACAGGAGTATGGATTGCTTTCGTGGTGGTCTTGAAGATTCTTGAAGTCTCGTCCTTGAAAGTCTGAGATTGTTTGTTCGTATCTGTGTATTGGGCAGTAATTAAGCCATTTGTGTGATGTGACAGTTTGAAAATAATTGAGGAAATTTCCTTTTACAAGAATTGTATTCCCAAGTTAAAATTAAAAAAAAAAAAGTTCAGATATTGGGGGTGGTTGGGCAGAAACTCTTAACCTTGTTTCGTTGCCTTATCAAATAATACTTGTTAGCCTAATTTGAACATGAATTTGGGGGGATATTTCCTTCCCTTCCATTTGTGGAAACTACAGAGAAGATTTTCAAAGTTCTGTGACCATGTGTCATGGAACATAGTTTACTAGCAGTAGTGAGCACATCAGTTGTCCCTAATGTAATACGTAGGGTTTCTTATAGGTCCTTAGCTGTAGAGAAGTCACATCCTCATTAAAAATGTTCTTCTAGTGGTACTGACTCTAGGTTTTCAGAGGTCACCATTTTAGACACCGAAGTTTTCCAAAGAAATCAGTACAGAGAATCTTTAAAAGAAGCCATTTGCAGTAGTAGAACAGCTGTATTAAAGTGACAAAAGATATTGCTGGTTGATTTATTCTTTATAAGGTCACATATGTTGTATTAAATAAAAGTACTTCTAATTGTTAAATTAAGTTTACTGTGTTTTAAAATCAGATAGCTGAACTCAAAAGAGGTGCTGAAATTATTGTTTGTACACCTGGACGTATGATTGACATGTTAGCAGCTAACAATGGTGAGTAGAAAACCTTCTCCTATGGAGAACTTATATATTTGTTGTGTAATTCTAACAAATTCAAAAGATCATGTATTTTGATAAATGGTCTTATGGAATTTTCTTATATCTCTTCAGGCTGCACTATCTAACTGTCAAGAATATTTAGCACTAATAATAACCTTACCTGTTTATTGGTTTGATTTTGGTGGGGGGAGACAGGAATTTTTAAATTCTTGAAGTTTCCGAGAGCGTCTATGACTTAAAATGTGCTGCTACATTTTTTTAACTTCAGGTTATTTAGACAAGGGTCAATTTCAATAGCAGTTGCCTATTTTGACTGCTCATTGCTCTTTCATTATCCATTAGTCCAACTTAGCAGTTACCTGTTTTTACTCAGAGTGTCTGACTCTGTCTTCATGTGTTGATTAAAAATAATAAAAAACCCTTGCCCTCTCTAAATGAGTGTGTAAATGGGAAAGAACTGCCCTTACATCAAATACTCAGGTTGATTAAACTGAGACACTGCAGCTTTAAGAGGTTTTGTTCTAGTGTAACCATTGCATGCTTATTAGATAAAGTTTTATTATTAAATTATTCCACATCAAAACCTCTACTAAACTGTTGACATTATTTAACTTCTGTGGAAAAAGTACCTTCAAGACATATAGAACTGGGCTTCCAAGACTTAAATCGTCAAAGGTAGGTACATTAATGCTGTTCCCAAGTAATTTTAGGAAGTTATTATTTGGGGATGAAGGAGTTAATATGTTAAATAGCTATATAGGTTTTTAAGGCATATTTAAGAAATACTTATTTTCTTACTTAAATGTGAATTCAGTGTTTTAAAATAAGCAGCACTAAATCTCTGAAAAGTAATTTGAGGACTCGGCTACAATTTGCTGAAGTAGCAAGTACCAAATTCTGCTTTAGCTTGATAAGTCTTGAGAGATGGTGTAGAAAATGTGGAAATTCCACTTCCATTCTGAGAGCACTGAACAATGTCATTGCACTTGAAATTGGAAGTTTTCGTGTATTTTTTTTTTTTTTTTGAGAAAATGATTCTTAAATGCTTGAGTTAAATGCTTCTCATGAATGGGAACCTCTTCTAGCTCCTTTTCTGGGAAGGGTGTTAATTATCTCACCCGTGGCCATTTCACAATGTTAACAGATATACAACTTGCTTATTTCGCTTCCAGCTGTCCCACAATTTGGGGTGGTTCTTACTTTCAAACTTCGTAGCTGAGTAGCTTTCAATCTGTAGATACCCGTTTTGAAAGAAAACTGCTTACTCTCTATGATGCATAGCATTAGCAGTTAACTAGAACTAGTTTGATTATCCTCTAATAGTTATTTCTTGCTCCAAGGAAGCAATAAAATGTATAAAAGGAATTTTTCTGAGGCTGCAACAGTTAGCACTGGACTTTGCCTTCCACACATGCGCTGTAATCTCTAATATGTTTTTTTCTAGGTGGCGCTGTCAGATAATGGCTGATGTGGCTCCTTGCTTCATCTCAGTCTTAGTTTTATGATGTGTTTTGGCGAGGGCTGTTTTCTGAATTTTACAGGTTCTTCTGGCCCTATGATGGTATGCAAGAGAAGAGTTTGACAAACTAAAGGGCCTTATGCATACTTACACATTTCCCAGAATGTAGATGTGATTAAAATGAGAAATTAAAATTCACGTTCAGTGAATTTTTTTAAAAAAGATAATTAATGTGTTTGTTAGAAGATAGTGAGAATATTATAACATTTTAAAAAGATTACTCCTGAGGGAAACTAGATTTCCATTTGATTTTGTTTCCCATGTGTTTTTTCCTCTCCTTTCACAGGTCGGGTGACAAATCTCCGCCGAGTCACTTATGTTGTACTTGATGAGGCAGACAGAATGTTTGACATGGGTTTTGAGCCTCAGGTAAGTAATGACACGAGTGGCATTCCTGCAAGATGTCATTTTCTCACTTAGAGGATTTAGCAAGAATCTGTGTGATTTGTTTCCTTAGATGTCAAGTGTTTGCTCATTAAGATGTTCTGTTTACGAATGACAGTTTAAACCAACTCTTTAATTTTTCTATTAGCGTCATAAGTTTAGATTTTGACTTTTATGTTGGTTAGAGCACATAGTTTTGCTCAAAAGTATGCTTTCCAGAATGCTTGGCTTGGATGCTTGCAGAACTCTTGCCTTTTTTTTTTCTTTCTTTTTACCATGTTTTAGTCCTGTGTAGAGGCCTCATATAAGTAGTTGTAGCCTGTTGAAAAAGCCTCTGAAGTCTCCAGACCATGTCCTGCAGGAGATGGGAACAAAGTGATAGAAATGTTGCTGACAAAGACATTATTTCCCAGCAGCTTTTGATATCTAAGGTTGTTTCACTTACCGTTTGACTATTTTGTTCTGCAGAAATGTGAACATTTTCTTATTTTATCTCCTGAGCTGTGGGGTTTCTGCTTCATCTTTAGAGTTTCTCTTGGGCTCCTCGAAGGTTTCATGCCGCTACTCAACCTCCTGTTGAGTCCAGCGTGTTTTGCTTGTCTTCCACTGACAACACCAGGGTCCCAAGATAAAACCTATAAAGAAATGTTTAGAGTTCTGTGTGATTTAGGTAACTTCTAGCTTTAGAGAAGACTACTCGGTGCGTTTGTTAAGTTCAGTTACAGCTCTTTGGTGTTAACTGGAAACGTTCTCTCAAACCAGGTCATGCGCATTGTAGACAACGTCAGGCCTGACCGTCAGACTGTCATGTTCTCTGCTACTTTTCCCAGAGCTATGGAGGCTTTAGCTCGGAGGATCCTCAGTAAACCCATAGAAGTGCAGGTTGGAGGCAGAAGTGTTGTCTGTTCTGATGTGGAGCAACATGTTGTGAGTATCACGCAGCTGCTCATTTATCTTCTGATTTGTGGGCAAAAGAGCATTTCCAGCAATATTGAATGTAAATATAAAATAAACACATCCACGTCATTTTTATTTCTCAATTTTGAGTGACCTTACTGAACATGAGCTTATGTTTCTTCTGTTTTTTTCACTCTGTTTCTTGGCAGCAGTTTGACACATTGACTTGGAAAATTAACATATTCATATAAGTACTCACATATATGACACTCCTTTATGCTGATAAGATTTATTTTCCTTTTTGCATTAATTGGGGAGGTACTTTTTTTGCTTTGAGGAATGTCATATAAAAAAGCAGGATTTACAAAAATTTACCAATATTTTAAATGGAATTGATGTATGCATTAGCTGAACAACATGAAAATGCTCCTATGACCAAAAAATCTGAGTAAAATGCAGAAGGGTTTGAAAGGAAAGAAGTCACTAGCTTCTAGAAAGCAACATTTCTGAGATGTCATTCTATTTAATATGAAACTGTTTATGAACTAGGTATGTGAAAACAGTTGAAATAGGATGGATTGTGGTAGTAAATATTGCTTAAAAATACAGAAAATCCTTTGTATATTGCCAGTAGAGTTTATTTCTTTCACAGCTTTTAGCTTATTAGATTCAAGAGATAATGAAGTTCCTTTAATTTGCAAACAGTATGATGTTGTGGTACTGTCTTATCACATATCAAATACCAGTAGGCTATATTTTCCTTTAAAAAAAGATATGTGGTTGAAATAGGAATGAGTTTTGTGCATTAAATTTTTTTTTTTTTTTTTTTAGTTTGTATCCTGTTGCTCTTAGACTAACAAAGCACAGGAAATGTTTTCAGAGCATGGTTATAGCATAAATCAACAGATAAAGCTACTTGAACTTAGTTTTATGCCCTCTGATTTTGTCTGATGACTGAAAATACAGCTTAAACTCTACTCTGTTTTCTGTGGGTTTTTTTTTCCAGATTGTCATAGAAGAGGAGAACAAGTTTTTGAAGTTACTTGAGCTGCTGGGACTCTATCAGGAGAAAGGATCAGTTATCATATTTGTAGATAAACAAGAACATGCTGATGGTCTGTTAAAAGATTTAATGAGAGCTGCTTATCCCTGCTTGTCTCTTCATGGAGGTAATGCTAATTTCAAAACAGAATATTAGTATTTGTTAATTACAGAGGAGTATATTTCTATATAGTACCTTTCTAGAGTATTCCTTCCAAGCAGGTTTTGCTTTGTATTTTCAAACAGACATCAGAGCTTTCCTTAATTATTCTATACTGTTATATATTTTATGCCAAATTCTGTCTCTGTGCAACAGCATTGTGACCTGGGAGTTGGCACCTCTTTGCCAATACTCTTTACTAGACTGATTGCTATTGCAAAACCACCCAGAAGAGCATTTAATGGGTAGTATTATGTGATTTTTTTTGAGATCCCACAATAATGGCTGTTGTTCTACTGTTTTAAAGTAGTGATGTAGATGAAGAAGTAGAGTAGGAGGAGGAAATCTCTCCAAAATATTGTCCATCTTAAAGTATTTCTTTACATAGTGTTCTTGAAAATACAGTAACAAGTAAGCAAAGAAGGACTGCTCATTTAGTGCAAGAAAGCTAATACAGAGGAATAAGCAGCAGAGCTCAACTGTTCTGTCTGGTTTCTTGCAGGTATTGATCAATATGACAGAGACAGCATAATTAATGACTTCAAGAATGGAATTTGCAAACTTCTGGTGGCCACATCTGTAGCTGCAAGGGGCTTGGATGTAAAACAATTGATGTTGGTGGTCAATTATAGTTGTCCCAACCATTATGAGGACTATGTGCACAGAGCAGGCCGAACTGGACGAGCTGGCAATAAAGTATGTAAAATCGGTTGCCTGTTTTGTGTTTTGCTGAATTTTTTTTTCATGTTTATTGTTGACAAAGTGTTCACAAGAGGTAACCATAGAGGAGAATATTTCATGTTTTGATGGAAAGAAGCCTTTCCTTTAGAATGTCTTTAAGGTTTTTAGAGAGCTCATGAGTGAAATATAGACTGAATTTTAATACTAACAAAACTGCAGTTTACAAATTCTTCTGATGTATTAATATCCTTTTAAATTCCATTTTGTAGCTGAAAAAAGTGTATTTTCACTCTTGGAATTATGCCCTACTAATGTATACAATTTTACTTTTCAAACTTATAACCATGACAGATTGAAAGGAACGACTTCTTTTAGGAAGGACAGACTTCCTAAGGAAGGAAGTCTTTACTTAATCCTAAGATTAAGTAAAACATACATGAATATTATGACTGCATCTACTGACCAGAAAAACAGCATCTGTGCAAAAGTGCTTCAGTAGAATTAAAATGTCTTTATAGATTTTTCTTTACCTTTTTAAAAATGAATTTTGCCTAGGGATATGCATACACGTTCATTACTGAGGATCAGGCACGGTATGCCGGTGATATCATTAAGGCTTTGGAGTTATCTGGGAATCCAATTCCTACCGACTTGGAGAAGCTCTGGGCGGACTTCAAAGACCAGCAGAAGGCTGTAAGTACCACGGGATGAGGAAGGGCCCACTGTGTAAGTGGCACTTTGGCTCCTATCAAAATTCACATAAAAGCTCTTTCCCAGAACTCATGTGTTATTTCTACAGCATCCTCCATCAGAGGGTCTTACTTATACTGAACATGTTGACCTCAAAGTTTTACATACATAAGAACAGACTTTTTTTTACAGTATTTGAGGAGCACACAAAATCTGAGCAGTTTATTGTTTCTATCTGCAGAACTAACATCACTTTTGCATTGCACTGCATTATAAAATAGTTTTAAAATTTGGAAGAGCTTTCTTAATGCCCTAATATTTGTTTTTCTAAATAAATAACTTCAAAATAGTTTATATGTTTCCATAGTTACTTTATGACTGTTGGAAGTGGGTTGCAAAGTTTGTATTTAAGTATAAAAATACTCCTTTTTGTTTTTAGGAGGGAAAGATCATTAAAAAAAGCAGTGGATTTTCTGGCAAAGGTTTTAAATTTGATGAAACGGAACAAGCTTTGGCTAATGAACGAAAGAAACTACAGAAAGCAGCTCTTGGCTTGCAAGATTCAGACGATGAAGATACAGCTGTTGATGTAAGCATCTGAAAATAGCAAAGTCCTCTTAAGGATTTCCAGTGTCATCTTTTTTGTTTGTTTGTTTCCTCTAGTAAATTACATAACATTTTGCAGAATGTATGGGTTTTTGTTACTCTGTGTTCTATGCTACTGACTTAACTAGTTGAATTCTGTGAGTAGGTCCATACATTCTTTGATGTAAAAGATATATAGTTCTCCTGTGAACATCTTGAGAGAATTCTCCCGACTTGCTGAGGTTTTATACCTAAAATGGTAGAACATTTATCTTTGCAATGTCAGGTTTTTTGTTGTTGTTGTTCTTTTGTTTTTTTTTTTTTTTAAATGGGAAGTAAATCCTTTTGATACATTGTTCAAACTTTTCCCTGATTATTTGATCATCTACTCTTTTTGAAAGCTAAGTGTATCTTAGTGTTTTCTTTCTTTAGAATGATAAGATTATCTAACAGTAAATGCAATGATCTAATTATTGTTCTTTTCCTCAGATCGATGAACAAATTGAAAGCATGTTCAATTCAAAGAAAAGAGTAAAGGATATGGGAACACCAGGAACATCAAATGTTCCTACACCATCAGCTGGTAATGCAGAAAAATTGGAAATTGCTAAAAGATTGGCTCTGAGAATCAATGCTCAGAAGAATCTTGGAGCAGAGGCACAAGTATTCGTCCCTTTCCACTTCAAGGTCAGACTCTTTACAGAGCAATTTTCTTTTTTTTTAATAAATGTCATATAGAATATTTTTAATGTTTCTTGGCTGCTTTTTTATTTAGCTCCTCCTTGCAGTAATAATGTATCGCATCATTTAGCCCATCTGTGCTGGGCTAGTTCAGTGATATATTGTAGGATTTGTACTGGCATGCTAGTATGCTTAATAGAAAACTGGAAACTCTTTATGTGTCCTGGCACCAAGGGTTAATGGTGTGATTTTATCAGTAGTGAGTTACCCCTGGCTGTTTTAGCAGCCTTGCAGAACATCCTTCCTTCTCTGCTGAGGCACGCAGGGCGCAATCCATTTGGACTCAGGTTAATGTGGTCTGGAAGGTCCAAAGGTGTTTTGAGTTGAATATTCTTAAGTAAGTAAGATATTAAGCAAGACCAAGAAAATCTTTGGTATGCAGGAGTGATGGAGGTACTGAGAAGAAGGAAGGAGGAGAAAGAGAATTTTTAAAGATGAATTTGTTAGGTGGGCATTCAGGATATGTCAAGATCTTTAGTGAAATGCACATTCTGCGAAAGCTGGCTTGTATAGGACTTCTTCTAGCCATCTTGTTCTCAATATGTTTCTTTTATTTTTTTTTTGAACAGGATGTGATGCAGCAGGCTACAAACGCTATCTTGAGAGGAGGCACAATTCAAGCTCCTACTGTATCTGCCAAGACTATTGCAGAGCAACTGGCTGAAAAAATCAATGCTAAGCTCAATTATGTACCCATAGAAAAGCAGGAGGAAGAGAAACAGGATGGAGGGCAAAATGAATCCTTCAAGAGATACGAAGAAGAATTGGAGATCAATGACTTCCCACAGGCAAGTCACCATTTTACTCTAATTGAATTTGAATGACCGTTATATAACAAAGGTTCCCTTTACAGCTTAGGCTATGGCTGCTCCAGTATTTTTTTCTGATCATGCCTCGTTGAGGTTACTACATTTTATGTGATTACATCTCAATTTGTAGACAGAGTATCATGAAAACAAGTAATTCCTACCACGTAGTAATCTTTTCACCCTCAGCCATTGACTTCTTTCACGCCCACATCCTCTGACTCCATCTAGTTTATAAAAGACCCTGCTACTGTGTCCTGTGCTGCTCCTTGCTTTATTGCCTGAGTGTTTTCCTCTGCAGTCTATTGCTGTTCTCATCTGCCTCATTTGTTCCTCTGAGGATCTAAGTTACGCAGAATTGACCCCAAAGTCCTTGTACAAATCTTCAAGGTGCATCCTCATTTGCCGTATTTTATCAAACTGTTACATTATCAGTTGGTTACCCTTCCCCCTCAGAAATCCTCTTAACTCTGTTCTAAGCTGTGTCTCGTTCATAGAACATGGTCTATCTAGACTTATCATTTTGCCAAGGATCCCTTTAGCCCTTTGAAGATAAGCTTGCTGGCTACAAAACACTGCCAGCTTCTTATGGCTAGACTGGAGGTAACTGTTCTGCTATCTGCATACTCGCTTCTACAAATAAGCATTTTGTAGATCTTCACATTGTTTGTAGAGCTGCATTAAGGCAAAAAAAAATCACACTTATCTCCTTTCACTGTTAATGCTTGCTGGCATTCTTTGTTCTTCGGTATTTTGTTTTAAAGAAAAGAGAAATCTCTAAAATGCTGAAGTATAAGTGGCAGTTTATCAGTAAGAAAAATCATTGCTGCTTATGACCCTGCAAAATCTCTTTAAGTCTTCCAGGGACTCATGTTTTATTGTACGTGTGTTTAAGTGCTTAACGCAGAGCAGAGATGCCAGGGACTATTCTAGAGTAAGTAAAATAATCGCCTGAAGCTACTTAAAGCAAGAGTGAAAGCTGATTGTGAGGCTATTTCTGATACAATTACTGTGCAACCACTTAATACCACCATGTGTGATGCAAGACATGCAAGGTCTGGCCTTCCTTATGGCATATTTTGCCTAATTTATGGGTGCAGTGATTCCTGAGAGTGAGAGTAGTGCTGGCGTGACACCTCCTGTGTAGAATAAATGTAACAGGAAAGTTCTGACCCAGGCACGTGCATCTGGCCTTCTGAGGGTGTATTCCAAAGCTGGCTTCTGGAAAAGCAGTTGCTTAAGGTACGAGACACGATGTGTTTGCTCAGCCTCCCAGAAGTGAGGAACAGAGCAGGGACTTTCTGGTGATGGTTCTTTCTGGCAGAAATAGTGCTGAATTCACACAGACGCCGTGAGCTACCCCAGTCCTGTGCTCAGTTCTTCACCTTTGTATGCAAGAGTTCCCTGGGGGCAAAAAAAATTGGCTCTGGCTAGAAATAACTTCTAATAAGCTAATAGTGTTTGTAACAATTTCATTGTCTAAATGAATGGGATACTTTTATCATACTGAAGTATTTTTGAAGATATTATTCAGATTTCTGACAATTCTCTAGTGTTTGGAAAGCAACTGGCAATATTTATTTCTTAGTCTTTATTTTTGAAAACAATTTTAACATTACTTATTTCTATCTTCAACCAGTGAACTGTGTAGAATTTAGCAGAATGTATTTTTGTTAAATACAGCTACTTGCACCCATTAGTAGCATATATTTTCCTTTGAGGTCTATTCCCGTGCAAACGATACTGAATAAAATACCTTAAAGTGCTGCTTCAGAGAATCATAAGGAAAAAAATACAGCTTTTAAACTTCCAGTGTAGCAAAGTGGAAGAAGAACTTTTGCTTTGGTAGTACTATATATCCGATATATCCGGATTGCGATTTAATCAGTTACGTTAAGAACAGAATGACATGGCCATGTTTTCCAGTGGGATGTTGTTGTTAATCTAAAATGTCAAGTACCCCTTGGATTCCTATTGTGCGTGGTGCTTTTCTCCTCGTTCATTCTGCCACATCCTTCACCTTGCAGACTGCCAGATGGAAAGTTACATCCAAAGAAGCTCTGCAGAGAATCAGTGAATATTCTGAAGCTGCTATCACAATCAGGGGAACTTACTTCCCTCCGGGCAAGGAACCCAAGGAAGGAGAACGGAAGATCTATTTGGCTATTGAGAGTAAGTATTCCTTATAAATGTTTCAGATAAGGGTGTAGTTCTAGTTTCGTAACTAGGCATAAAGTCTTTCAAGGCTTAATCCTTAGATTGGTCAGTTGCAGACTGACCAAATAATATAATAACTACAGAAACTCAGTTATCTTAGTACACTTTATGAAAGGGACTGTTGAGATGCTGAAAAGACTGACTAGCCACAGAAGAATAGTAAAAATGTGTGGAAACAATTTGGGAGAGATTGTGGTGTTAAAAAAAATCAGAATAAGAACAAAAATGTTGCCTGTGCTACTGTGAAATTTGGGGGAAAATAGACTCTCTTTTTCTGCCTTTTTTTTTTTTTTTTTTAAGAAGCTAAGAGCACAAGAGATTACATCAGGTACCTACAGCCATTTTGCATATCTTGTGGTGTTTGCAGAATTCTCCATTGTGCTTGGGAGCGTTTCTCAAAGAAACCTCTAATCCTAACTATTTCTGGATAGTAAATTATGAACGTCAGTTTTAACTATCTATCTTAAAATCCAACCTAGCTGTGGCAATCTACGCAATACTGGTGTTCATTAGCAAATAGCTGAGGATACCTATGACGTTTTACAGGTTTTCTGAAAATAGCCAGAAGAGTTAATAGCCAGCAATGTTTATCATTGATTGCTCATGCAGAAAGAGCCTAAGACTGTTACTTTGTGTCTTCAGGTGCCAATGAACTGGCTGTACAGAAAGCAAAGGCAGAAATCACACGACTTATAAAAGAGGAACTTATCAGATTGGTGAGTAAAAATCTTGAGAATGCAGAGGAATGTGCCTCTCTTAATGCTTTATGAGACTGATTCCTGTAAATGTTTACACTTTAGCAGTGCTATAAGTTTTTATCAGGCTCCTGAAACTGTAGATCTGAAAAACAGTTTCATTGAACAGCTCCAAAAATGCATTATTCTGGTCAGCTGGCTGGGCATATGGCTATTATCCAACCAGCAGATGGAGATAGGACATTAACAGAGATTTCTGTCCCAAGACCCTTTAAAAGGGTCAGTCCCTGGTTGTTTTTCCTAATATCATCTTTATCAGACAAAAAGGATGATGGGGGAGCTGTCTGCCTTAACTCTGCAGCTTAGCGGACTAATAATTAGCTGTGTTCAACATACTGTATTTTCAAAATAAGATATGGTCTTGAGAAACTGTATTTTGGCTTCTCTGGTTAGAGAAACCTTGGCTTTCTCTGGAATGACCCTCAGTAAAACTGTAATCAGCACTGTGGTATCTGCTTTGTCCTTCTCTTCAAATAGCCTTTGAGCTCAGCAGTTAATATGCTCTCCCTGAGCCTTTGCTCTTCCACTCTTTTTTCAGGATTGTTGTCTTCCCCATAAGTGTTTCTTTTGACTTCTAGAGGAAGGAGATTGCTATAGAACTGCCTAATAATTCGTGTTGTGGATTTATTGCCGGGGAATTTTATTGCGACTCACTTTCCTATTGCAATTTTTAACTGTGATTCTTCTCTTTATTTGCAGCAAAATTCATACCAACCAACCAACAAAGGAAGATACAAAGTTCTATAAGTATTTGGAGCAATCTGTCTGCCAGCAGCTGGTGTGTAAAACTTTGTGGCTTCTGTTGTTTTTGCTGTTTACACTGCTTACTGTAAATTAAGAATTTTTTTATTTTGTCCTGCGGACATTTTTTTTAACACAAAATTGATACTTGCTGAGACATCTTAATTCTCTCCGCTAAGGTTAGAAGTCTTAAAGCAAACCAGTTTTGGCAGAGCATGATTTAATTTAAAAGTGTAGTTTATATACTTTTCACCATGAAGAATATCAAATAAAACAGATTTTAATTTTCCTGACAGACTATACTGTTGAGTAAATTCAACAACATTGGGACTTGTGTTGGAAATTGTTAGAATGTACCTGTTTCTTATTGTGGGGATGATTTACATCATATCAGTTTATACTGGAATAATGATAAAACACCAAAATAAAGGCAGGATTTTCTTCTGATCTGTAGCATCTCTGGCTGGTTCCATAGATTTTAATTTCTGGTCCAAACATGTTGTTATGCCAGAGAGTCTCGCCAAGATCAGAGTAGAGAATTTTACCCCAAAATACTTGAGATCCAGTTTTGAGATCTTTTCATCACTTTCATTTCCCATTTTATCTTTATCATCACAGTAATAGAATAAATCTTTGGATTTTTTGTAAAGTGAAATGTTTTGTAGTATGAAAATAGTGAAAATAGTTTTCTTTTTTTTCTAAACATCAGAATTTTAGGAGTTGATTTTTTTTTCTCACTCTGACATAAGATTGAAAGCTTGTTTAGTTTAAAAAGAAATACTCAGAAAAAAAAAGAGAAACCTCTTTTGTAATGAAATATGACTTTGTCAATTTTTATAGTGTTCTTATATATACATTTAATGTGATTTTACCCAGGATTGTCTTTATTACTGTTAGGAGATGGCTTTAGGCAAACTTGAGTAATAGTATTTATGAGTCAGTTCCACACATATTGACTATCATTGTAGTCAATAAGCTACCATAGTACTGGGACAGGCAGGACCTTTTTTGAGGTTTCACCCCCATGAAACCGTTTCTATTAGTGATGAACGCTTCTTATTCTAGATATTTAACTTCCCTATGTCTGTACTTATCTGGGGCTGAAGCAGTAGCAGTTTGAATCGTCTGCAAGCAGCTCTGAGACTTTCAAGGTGATGACCTTCAAAAAGGACTTGTAGAAAGGTTTTCTTACCTGACACGTTGGGAAGAAATGTGTCATTTTAAAATAGCTCTGTATATACTGCTTTACCTCGTGAAGACAGATCGTATGAATTGCTTCATAGCTGTACAAATTCACAACTTCTCTTTCTAAAATGCTGATTGTTTTGGTTTGCCTACAACTGTCTTGTTCCAATGTCAGTGTACCTTATTTTCAGTGCAGGAAGGGAAAGTAATGATCATAACAAATGAACAGGTTTCATGTAGGATAAGAAAACCCCTTAATATAGTACTTGCCAATGTTAATGCAAATACAATAAGTCCTTGAGCAAACTGATAAGCACACACAATAATGTATCTCAAAATTTAAAAAAATCTCAAAATAAAAACCTATGGTTCCCTTTAAATACACTGGGTTTCTTTCCGTTAGAAGTGGGTTTTGATGTGTTTCCTAAAACTTGTTTGTTGAGTTTTGGCAGTCTCCCCCCAGAATAAGGAGAGATTTGGATGTATTTAGTGAAGAGTACTTGCAAGCTTGGACAGTCTGACATTTCTTCAAAAATCTTGTTTCAAAATGTTCATATATATATATATCTAGGTAACTCCTTAAAAAGAAAAGAGGCATGATGCAGACCTTTTTGTGATTTCCAGCTTTGGCACTGTTGGATTTCGGAGAATTAACGATGTATAATCTTCAACTTCCTGGGGTTTTTAAATGCAATGTCAATATTCCTATGTTTTTTAAATTCCAGCAAAAAATAAAAATAATTTCAATGAATATTTTTCAGAAACTGTCTTTCTGAATAACTCCTTTTCTGTACTTCTTACATTGCTTCTGCATTTTTTTTCCTGTAACAGTTAGCTGGGTACTTCTTGGAGCAGGGAACTGTGTTTGGTACCCATCACAGTGCAGGTTGTTTTCTAGACCTGCAATCAGGTGCTTCAATCTCAGTTCAGAAGCAGCTGCTGCAGAAAGGTGCAGTGCAGGTATTTGAGCACATTAAAACAGGAGCCAAATACATCTGAGCCAGGAGAAAAGAAACTCAGATTCACAAACATGAGGAGAAAAAAAAAAAGTAGAAACATGAGAAAAATTGGGAGGAGATGCAATTAACTAATGACAAATGTTATATTTGGTTCCTTCCAACTGTGTTAATGAGTATAAATAAGATCTTTATAAACACTGCGGATGGGCTGTTTCCTTGGGACTCTGCCTGGCACCAGCTGCTGCTGCTGCGGTGGGTCGGTTGGTGGCTTTGGGGTTGGTTTTAAGGACGCTCCTAAGCAGGGCTCGTTCCGTTACCTGCCCAAGGGGAACGAGCTCCACTTTCTAGGCTGGCTCGTGCTCGAGTAAATGAGCGTTTTGGGTAGATCAGTGAAAGAAGCAGTTGGTGTTGGATCACGAGCTCGCTGTTGCTTACGTTTTACGTGAAGCTGGTGCTGATACGGAGGCGACAGACGGCTCGCGTGGCAGAACTGCCCTTCGCAGCAAGGAAGACCCAGGGGGGCAACATGAGCTGTTCAGCAGCTTCCCTGCACTGGGCGGGAATTTTCCTTTCTTCATTTGTCCCGTTATTTCACTAACATTACTGACACAGTTAAAGGGACAGGTATGCACAACTGCCTGGGTAGGTTGCCCAAGTTCTTGTTTTTTTGCCACAGAAATACGTATCACTGACATGCTGCTATTCACCCCAGGGCATTTACCCCAATGCCCTTTTCCTAGGCCTGCGATAAACCACGGCTCTTCCCGCGTGTGAATGCCGGTGCAAGCCCGGCTGAGCCGTGCCCGCTGGGTCCCATCCCGAGGACAGGGCCGCGTGTGCGCATTCCCATCTTGCCACGTGATGCCCCAGGAATGCACTTTCCTTTTGATTATTTTTCTTGACCCAGATCTCTTCCAAATATGGTCTCAGCTTAAACAAGTTTGTGTTCTTAGAGCTCGGGCGTTTGCAGAAGAAATTCTGGCTTCCAGCTAACTGTGGCCGTATGGCGGGGGTAGAGGCGGAGAACGATCTAAAAATGTAAAGATAAAAGGCACACAGCTGGACTCAAATTTGTCCCAAAATGTACATTTTGTAAAATGTTTATACAATCCTTGACAAGGAGATTTGTTTTCATATTTTTTTTAGCCACAGTGGAAACAATTGCTTTTAAATAAATGACCATTACTCTGAGTGATTGCCACCCAAATGTTGCTTCTCGGAGAACTCTCATTTGAAACAGATTTAAATAGTTTTCTTTATGCAAGTTGAAGGATACAAAATTGTCAAGCTGACCAATATAAGCAGAGGTAAATTAATTCATATCTCAGAAATAAGCAGTGCAAGTGAGTTTAAAATTGTTAATAACCAGCTATAGAGGGGGGCATATGATTTTTACACATAAAAAATTGTATACATATATATATATATATTTACCATTCTGAGAATGAAGTTCATAGCCACAAACGTGTTTAAGTCCTTTAAGTCCTGCATCTCAGCTGAAACACGTTAGCAAATGTATTTCTTGGACAATAAATTATTCAAAGTGATTGTTTCAACAGATAGGATGTCACCGTGGCAGTCATGGCTTGGAACCTGCATTGGGGCTCCAGGAATGGGACCTCCCCGTGCTTCGACTACACATTCACTGTATGTTATTTGCCCATTTCTGCGTTTTCTTGCGTTCAAAACGTTTTAGAAATAAACGAGACTGAGCGCACCCCGACTTCCATCACCTTCTCCTCTTAGATATTTAAGAGGAAAATAACAGGACACCAAGAAGGTACTTGAACTCCACTTCCTTCACGTTGAAGCAGCATTTCCAAGCCAGAGGAGGTTCATACTGGATCATTTGCTAAATTAAGCTAAATAAGTGCTGCTTTCCCCCGCTGCTTTCTTATATTGGAAGCGAGGAGTCCTGCCTGCATTGGGGAACACTGGCAAAAAATCGCACATTCTCCCGGTGGGATGTTACATTTCCATGCAGCAATTTTTGGCCTGCAGAGCTTTGAGTATTGTAGAAACGGAGTACCACAGGGCCGGGGTACAGCAGGCACTTCCCTCCATAGCAGCGGGAGAGGAAAATATTTGGAAGCGAACCAAATTAGATGCCAGCAGAAGCTGCTTGTTCTGGTTTTGTCAGGTTTTGCTTGCTTTTATGTTTTAAGGCCTAGTTCAAAGGGCAGGGAACCCGCTGGGTAGAGCGAGCCACGAAGCGTGGGCCATGGCGTGCGGGTCGGCGTCTCACCTCCATCCTACAACGTGACAGGAACATGAAGATGCGTTTGGCATCGTCCGGGGTCACCCATAGCCCTCGGCTGCATTTGGAGCATAGAGAAGCCGCGATTCTGACCTACTTTTAGTAAATTACCAGTCCAGGGGGCAAGGTGCCTGGTGGCGACGCAGCTGAGGGGGCTGGAGGGAGAGCAAGGAGGGCCGAGCGTGGGGTTGTGCCGAGATTACGCCAAGATTACGGTTGATTTTTTTCTTTGCCAGTGTTTCCTAGTGCAGGCAGGACTCCCCGCTTCCAATGTGAGGGAGCAGCGCGGGGAAAGCTGCGCTAATTTACCTTAATGTAGCAGCTGCTCCAGCGCGCGCCTCGCGTCGCCGCGCGGCCGCCTCAGCGCGCGGCCGTTGGCGGCGGCCGTTGGCGCGCG
>VWPW01023558.1:26334-44460 GCA_013389825.1 Crypturellus undulatus
GCGCCCCTCAGCGCCGCGGCAAGATGGAGACGCGGCCGGCGGCGGGGGAGGGGAGCGGGGCGAAGGCCGCGGGCCCGGGAGAGGCCTCGGCCTCCCCGCCGCGCTCTGGGGCGGCCGAGCGGGCCGCTCCCCGCGGGTTCGGCGGGTTCGCGGCTTCCTCGTCGTCCCGGCGGGGTGTCCGGGGGGGCCACACCCTGCGCGGCCCGGGACGGAGCTGGGTCGGTACCCGGGGCCGCGTCTAGCCCGGCCGAGGAGGGGCTGTCCCGGGTAGTGCCCTGCGCGGGGAGCCCGCACGAGGCCTCGCGGCCCCGGGGGAAGGAGCGTTCCCGGCGGGGAATGTCCCGGGCAGGGACAGCCCCGAGCGGGGCCCGGCGGCCTGAGGGCACCTGCGCCCAGCCCTGAGGAGCCGGTCCCGCTCCGGGCCGGGCCTGGGCCCTGCGCGGCCTCTCGCGCCGGGCCCGCAGGGGAGGCCGCTCCTGCTCGAACCCCCGAGCGGCCCCAACGGCCCCGGGGTCCCCCCGCTTTGTCCGGTCGCTCACCTGCGGCCTGGGCAGGTGCGCGGAGCCGCTGCGCGTTGCTTAGAGCACAGCCCCATTAGCGCACGCAATTTAAATGGGTCCCGACGGCCCGTGTTTACATTTCCTTGAAATACGTGATTAGTTCGTGTCTGCATTCACATCACACGCGTTTCGGGGCATCTGAATGCCACATGCCCCTGGCGTTCCTCTTTCGTGCCCGCAGGTTGGTGCGCTCAACGTATGCACCGCGTATGTAAATGGTCTGTGTGCCTGGATGCCCAGGATGAGCCGGGTGCATGCTCATTGCAGCGTAATCCTTCTAGGAGGGTTAATTAGCGAACAGTTGCACCTTTAATTTGCAACTCTCTCTGGATTGTCCCTCTTAAGAAAGTAACAGTTTGAGCCGTGTATTTTTTTTATTTTTTTTTTAAGAAAAGAGGAATTCTAGGCTAATTTATTCATTAAATGATGGTTTCTTTTCCGATCTTGAAATGTCACTTTCTCCTGCAACTCTTGCTCTGTATCCTTCAAGTTTTAGATGCTACCTACAGAATCCTGCATATTTGTCCAGTGACACTGGATTCAACAAGCGGACTTTATGTCTTCCTGGATTCTAGCCCAAGTACCTGGCAGTGGACATGTTTGGGGGTGGTGATAGGGGTCTGGAGCCCCTATGCTAATTCTGTCCCAGAGAAACATCATAGAAGAGCACACCAGGAATTCAGACCGCAGCCAGGAGTTGAGACCAGGCTTGATGGATACTTGATGTCTCTTTTGATGCTTTCAAATACTCCCGTGGGAGGAGGTTGGTTAGGGAGAGAGGAGAGGGGAGATGAGAACACCCATGGAGATGAAGGAGCATCTCCCACCTCTCCGAGCTGTTGTTCTAGACTATGGCGAGGGCTGTTCCCTGGGGAGAAAAGCGGCTGAGAACACCCATGGAGATGAAGGAGCATCTCCTCCTCCTCTGAGCTGTTCTAGGCTATGGTGAGCTCTGTTCCTGTTTACCTGGGAGTATCGCTTTGAGATGAAGGGACAGCTTCACGCTCACCAGTAATCCTTTTTTTTCTTTTATATATAAAGATCTCCCTCTACCTGCTCTGTCATTCATATCCATATTTGGATCACCTTGAAGTTTGGTAATTATAGAACCACAGAATAATCAGAGTGCCATTTCACTATCTGATATTTTTAAGCCGGTCTGATGCTGCAGCAGATTGCAACAGGAATCAAAGTCTCTCTTGCCTGGTGGTGCCTTGACTCTGTGTTGCCCTGCTCCTGCTTGCGGTTTTCTCTATAGCACCATTCCCTGTGCTGAAAACACCCTCTCCTGAGTTCATTAGAATGCCAAAAGACATCTTTTTTTGAGGTCTCCCTAGTTTTTTGAGACGAGGGGACAATGGGACAGTTGGCAGCTACTAAGTAGAGCAATTTAGGCTGACCTAGAACCTCAGTCTGTGTCTGTGCTCTCACAAAAATCCGTGTCCCTGTTTTTCCTGCTTTGCCAGCAAAGTGTTGCTTTTTCTTTCTTGCTAGATTACTTTGCAGCAGGGTCAGGTCCCTGGTTTTGGCTCATCCTGCTCTTGCCCAATAGCACTGGCACAAAGAGAGGGAATGTGGGCAAAGAGGAAAGGGCAAGATTATCCCGTTCAGTAACACTGGCGATTCGGAGTGGTTTGTATTGATGGTGAAACCATCCTGGCAACTGTGTCAGGGTCATTGGAGGCGCACAGTTAATTAGGTGGCTGACAGGATCCTAGTTTCTGTGAAGGTATTTAAGCCTTTTAATGTGTTGTGTTTCTCAGCGTTGCTCTATGGTGTTAGCTTTATTCTGGGATGGGAAAAAGTCAGCTAATCTTTTTATTATTTTTTTTTCTTTCTGACATGGTTGTCTGATAAAAACCTACTTACAGATAAACATGCACATATATATATGTGTGTGTGTATATATATATATATATAAGAGATATATTAGAGATATCAATTATATCAATTACCTGTTTGCCTGTTTCTATGATCAAATCACAGTCCATCCCTAAAAGTTCACAATTTGCAGAACATTTGGCCTAGCTAATGCCCAACAACATCTAACCTTAGGGAGCACAGCTGGTCTCTGTCGTAGATCCAGAACTGATGTTTAGGATTTGGTGACCAATGTTTCTGCAGATTTCTCCGAGTCCTTTTTCTCATTGTTAGATATCATCAGTTTTGAATTGAGACTGAACAGGAGCAGCTTCCACCTACTGCTCAGCAGAACATCTAGAATAGTCCACTAAGAAAAATCACATTTGCTCAGTTTGCTAATCCCTTCACCCTCGGGCAAATAAACCCACCTAACTCAATGCCGCCCCACTTGTCCATTAACCAAACCCTTGGTCAGACTGGTGCCCAGACTGTCTAGTAATTGCCCTCGGCAGGGCTGCTCCTGGCCCTCGAGTGGGCAGCGCCCGTGTGGTGTAGCCTCCACGTGAGGAGGCATCGTGCGTCTCCTGTGCGGATGGTTGGTTTGTGTTGGCACCAGCAAGAGCAGCCAGGCACCGTCTGAGCCCCGGGAAGCCCCATCTCAGAGTACGCAGGGGACTGGCCAGACTGGCACTGCCCTCAAGTCCGTGTAACAGAGAAAAGATAGAAATCGTACAACATATAGACAAGAGAGTGCATCCTGGGAGCGTGTGCGTAGCCCTTTGGATCTCAGATGATGTAGAGGGGCTGGTAAAGAGAGTGGAGCTCCTAAAGCTGCACAGCCTCCTCCAGATTCTAGCTCCTGAGTAAGGAGTGGGAGAGGGAAACACACTCCCTTGACAAGGGAAGGCTCCCCTTTCCTCTGGCACGCCTGGGAAGGAGGAGTGTGATTGCCATCTCCACCCTTAACCTCTGCCACCCCAGCTTCACTGTCTTCTGCCATTCTTCACAATTAAGTGAAAAAATTGACCCTGGGTCAGCAGGAAAAGGATTACAATTGTAATTTATTGTGTGGCTCAGGGAATTCTTCATTTCTTAGTCTTTTTGCACTAAGAATAATTGAGAAAGAAACTGTCTATTTTCAAAATTATATGTTATCTCTTCTATTTGCAGTCTCCTGTCATTATTGTAGTTGCTATAGCAAGTCACTCTGTAAAGAAATTGTTTCTTATATGTTAGCTTTTAAAAATATATTTTACCTCGTGTCAAATGATGAGAAAAATCAGATTATGCAATCAGTTTTAACTTCAAGAAATGTTTCGTAAGCACGTTTTGGAGAAACTGGTTATCTAGCTTCAGAAGTAGATCATATTTCAAATATAGGTTTAAATGTTATTATGTATGTTCTGCCACTGAAGGGAGAATTTCATATTAAATGCTTTTAAATATTTACATTTATGGGAATTTTCAAGATAAAGTGCAACATTGAGAAAACAAATAGTTATGGGTTTTTAAAAAATCAGGCAAGGCTTTAACAAGAATTAACATGTAGAAAAGGAGCTGACTAAAATGAACACTTGAAAAAATGTTTTAATAGATGCAGTTTGTTTTATAAATTGAGTGATGAAAGTGTTTATCACACCCACAATTCCAAAAGGGGAAAACAAACCCAATAATCATATCTCTGTTACAATCTTTGGACTTGAAAGGTGAAACAACCATGTTGCTGCTTCTTAAACCTCCCCTGCAAAAAGCCCAAACCCTTTGGTATTCTCCAGGGCCGTGGTCCCTGCCCACTGTTGTCAGCAGCACAGAGCATTCTTTATGCAAAGACCTTGAACAGAGCTGGTCCTGTGCTTCACTGCGAGTCTTTTAATTAGTAGAAGTGACAGTGAAAGTATTAATATAGAAATGATATTTGTAGCTACTTATGTTTCTATATACTACATCATATATATTTGCTGTAAGCAAGGTTGGATGACAGGGTGAAAATATTCTGGTAAACAGTTTTCTATGGCCCTGTCAATACTGTTGAAACCATCACTAGCTCAGCCGTGGAAAAAATATAGGGGGAAAAAATGAGAGTTTCTTATGTACTAACTCTCATTAAAATGTCTTTTCCTAAGCAGAATTGTTCCTCCCTGGCAGTAGGCTTACCTTTCCTGGTATTCATCATCTGAAAAGCTGTAACACAGATGTGCTTCCAGTTTTTGTTCAAAGACTTTGATTCAAAGCATGTTGTGCCAGAATTCAAAAGCACTTGCCGCAAGTCTGTGCCTGGCCCCTCGGCGCTTCGGCTCGTGGAGCTGATGTGGTGCTCGCTCTGCTATAGTAGAAAAAAACTAAGCTGGGGTGGGTGAGCCCAGAGCAGCTTCCCACTTCGTATTCTGGAATTGATTATTCTGTTTAATGCAGTCTGTGGGTCACAGGTTCAGTACTCTGTATAAAATATTCAGTGCCTGAGAGCCTGTTTCCAGTGGGCTCTCCTGCTTTCTCTGCTTTTGAGTGTGTTCGTCTCGTCTGCGCTGGCGGCTAAATTCTACCCGTGTAGGAGGCCAAGGGCACCATGTCTGACAAATTTATCAAAGGCACCATCATGCAGGCACAGCTCAAAGGGTTTTTTTTATGTAGTGTGTTTCAATGAGTTTTGTTCCTAAAATCTTATGCCACAAACAAGATGTAATTTTTATTTGTTTGTTTGGTTGGTTTTTGCATAGTTTCAAACAGAGAGCTGGGCCATACCCTAAGAGATGCCTCAGTAGCTGTAAGCTAGAGCTGGGCAATATATTGCTCTATAATTAATGGTACAAGGAAGCACTTTCTCTGTCCACCCAAAAGCCTATAAAATCACAGGGTGGTTTTAGTTAGGTGAAAGTTCTTAACTTTCTGAGTCTGTGTTGCCTAAATATGACTTTCATTTCTTTTTCTCCAATAGAAACCAACAAGTGAGATCAAGATTGATTTTGAAATGCAAAAATGTTAATGGGAGCTCTGTATATTGTGTATTGGCACAGCAGTAGCAGTCATCTAAATAGAATAAAACTTTTCAACTCACTTCACTACCATTAAAACAGATTAACCATGCAGGTTCTTAAGAATGGCTGTGGGGCTGTATGTGAAGAGCTGTGGCTTTACTGTGTCCAGATACACCCAGCACTAAGGCGTTGCGGCTCCCACACGGATGCGCCTGTTTGTTTCTTTATTTCCTGCAGCAGTGGAGCTTCTATCCTCCTTTGCATGGGAATCTCTAATGTTGTTTCCATTTCTCCAAAGTTACTTTATCCAGTTGTCTCCCTTCTGCTCCAGCATTTGTAAAATAATAATTACTGAATAAGAAAGAATCCAAACAGAAACCCCACTGGGGTCACTTTGCAGCAAAAAAATCTTTGTGAAATAGGACTTTAACTACAGTCTCTCATCTGAGTTATTTCTTTACACAGAGGCATCTGGTTTAAAAAAGTGATTTAAGTAAACTCTTGCAAATACCTTCTACCTACACATTCACATGTTTAAAACAAGTAAGTTCTATTTCACTGGAAACTTTCCTGGCCCGTTTTATTTAAGAATGCTTGCACACCAAGTTGCATATGTTTGGCTATACAGTTGAGCTAGAGTGTGATTTTTAAACTTGGATAGCTTTGTGTTTTATACAAGTTTTTGTTTATACTGTACATCTTGCTGCCAAGAAACTTGCTTCCAGTTTGCAGATACACTCGTGCCGTGTGCGCACAGCATTCTTTTATTCCCCACAGTAATGTGAGTGAAGTAAATTGTGCTGGAAATCTCCATGATAGTGTAATTAAGGACAAAATTGTAATCTAGCTTAAAATCTCTCAAAAGAATGTCTAAAATCAAAATAGAATTCTTCATAGAATGCAGACTATGGATACTAGAAATTTTCATGGATGCACCTACAGACACATGCAACTGGTGATGAAATGCCAGATGCCAAGGCTGTTGCAGCGACCTGAGCAGTGCCTGCAATAGCTCTCCCCAGGAAGGAGGAATGATTGGAATCTGTGCTAAAGATCCCCAGGACTGTAAGGAGGAGGGAAAGCAGAGCTAAGAATGCTGAAGGTAAACAGGAGCGGGCTGGGAGCTGCTCTGTGCTGCTGTCCGGAGCAGCGGAGCTGATCCGGCTTCGCAGCCATAGAGCTGGAGCTGCTTCCCGGGGCCGCAGCCAGTATCCGTGCGCTGCAGGGAGCACAGCAAAAAGAATGTCCCCAATCTCCGAGTGTCCTCCAGGGTGTCAGCAAACAGAGGAATGGCCCTTCACCAGCAATTTGCGAGTCCTGCCAGCAAAAATCAGTATCAGCACCCTTTCTTATGTTTGCAGTAAAGCTTCATGAAAAGAAATTTTCTTTTTTTTTTTTCTTTTTAATATCCTGGGCCTTTTCTAGCAGGGTTAAAGAAAGATAACACTTTTTAAAATGGAAGATTTTTTTGACTGCTTAATGTAGAAAACATTAAGCTTTTTTTTCCTATGACTGCACAAAAAAAAAGCAGTTTGGTCTCTTGATCTGCAGCTTACTTTTTTTTGCTAAGTGCAGGCCTGCTGTTTATTTTTAGTTGTTTCGCTTCCTAGTGAGCATCTGCACTAGCAGTAGCTTTGCATTTGTTCCACTGTGACCTCAGTCAACAAACCAGAATTGTTGTACTTAGTTAAACTCTACTAGAACCATGCAGTACTTAAGCTATATCACTATCATAATTTCAATATTTGAAATAAAATCATATTCATATATTTGCACGAGTAATGTAGATACTGTGATACGTGCATCTTACAAGCCAAGGTAAAATGAGTGTTCGAACAGGAAATGTAACCACTGTAAATAGAAGAAAAGGGAACTGTGACGTCCCCCTGGGTAAATGAAAAATAAAAAGAAATAAAAGAAAAATAAAAAAATCAAATCAGTAGTCAGTGGTAGAATTTAACTTCAGTTGCTACAGAATTCAGCTGCAGGTTGCTGAATTTATTTCAGTTCTACTTTTGGAAAAATATAGTAAGTTTTCTAGGCCTTATCTACTAGAGAAAGTTTCCACAGGAACAGCTACTTGGCCTACTAAGCATAACTGTAAAGCACAGAAATGTTCCAGAAGTGCCAGATGCTGTTTGGATTGCTTGTCTTTAGCATTGTTAAATATTACTGTTTAAAACGCAGTATTTTCAGCGTATTTAAGTTGTAGTCAGTAGAGCTGAATGGGTCAAAATGCCCTCTTGTTACGTTTTGAGTGTATTTTTGCCCCCTGAATCAGTATGTCTTTAGGTTTAGAATTGTTAATACTACAAAAGATTTAGAATAGCAGTAACATTTTTGTGTGTGCATGTGATTCTGCCTCCATAGACCTGCTGAAGGGATTTGGTGTAGCTGACTTCAGCGTAACCAGCTGATGCAGAGACAGTTGCTTGTGGCGATGACCGTGGCCTTACATAGCTTCTAGCAGCTGGACATCAGAGTTAATGTGCCCTAATGTGCAGGTAGAAGAGAGGTGCAGGGACTCTACCTTTCCAGGGTCTGTAACTGAGCACAAATTANTTGCTTGTGACAATGACCGTGGCCTTACATGGTTTCTAGCAGCTGGACATCAGCTTATCCATAGGAATCAATGTGCAGGTAGAAGAGAGGTGCAGGGACTCTGCCTCTCCAGGGTCTGTAACTGAGCACAAATTAAGTTATTTCAGCTTATGAAAAAGAATGCAGGTTCTATAAAACTATTGTTGGAATTGGTCACACTTGTTTTGCAGTCTTGTTGCAGTATGCATCCGTACAAGTCATGTTAGCTTCTTACCACTGAGCTGGTATCGTTGGCAATCTGTACCTGCTCTTCTAATTGGGACAGTAATGTAGAAATTTCTGAAGACTGGCATCTTCTGTGTTTTACTGAGATAATAGTTCCAAAGTTTGGGAAAGCAGAGGTATAAAGTTATCAACTGTTATGTTGCTTGCATAATTTCAAAAGAAGCAACAAACGTGATTGTATTTTAGTAATTTGCAGCAGTAAAGTCTTCAGAGGGCTAATTCAAGGGGCTTGTATTTTCTTTGGCGCACATATGATAAGTTAATCTTGCAGCTAGTACAGCTAAAATTTAGATGAAATTTGGTTAGAAAGGTTTTGAAATCACAGTGGGTGAACAAATACTGTTTTTCTTGGTTGCTGAGATGCTGTTGTTCATTTAGTTAATGCACTTCTTCCCTAATTATGTGTGTCTGAATAATACTATTTTAGATGATCACTTTTAATGGTGGAAAGGTTGCAGTGCAAACCCTCAAATGAAAGCTCGCTCTTATCTAAAAAGCTAATTTACTGACATCAAGGCTGCTAAGAATAGCTGACTAATCTTAACAAATAGAGGTAGCTCCTGAAAGATTCTTTCTTGTAGAAGGCTGCAGTATTATTATGCATTGATACATATCTGTCTCTCTTGTTTTTGGTAGAAAATGATGCACCCTGTTGCCAGCGGCAATGCAGCTTTCTGTGGGACCGGCAAGAGCTCTTGCCTTAACGAAGACAGCGTGAGGGCCGCCGAGCAGTTTGACTTGTATGCCAGCCAGCAAAGCAAATACGGCCACGCGGTCGGCCACAAGCCCATCGCCTGCCAGAGACAAGATGCCCTCAATGAGTCCCACTTGCAGACCACAAGTGGCAGGAATATAGAGACAAAAGATGAACTGAAGAAAAAGAAAAACCTCAACCGATCTGGCAAACGTGGGAGGCCATCAGGGACCACAAAATCAGCAGGGTACCGAACCAGCACAGGTCGACCCCTGGGGACCACCAAAGCAGCTGGATTTAAGACAAGTCCAGGCAGACCCTTGGGTACAACTAAAGCAGCGGGATACAAAGTCAGCCCAGGCAGACCTCCAGGTAGCATTAAAGCTCTCTCACGGCTTGCAAATCTAAGTTATACTTGTGGCAGTGCAGCTTTCCCCTACCCTATGGTGCATAACAGAGGAGTCCATGCCCCTGGTGAAACCAGCGGCAAAATCAAACAGCCTAATGAATGAACGAAAAGAATTAGTAATTTCTTACTAATCTGCTTTACTCTGAATTTTGGCATGTTTCTTGCATTTTATTGTAGTGTTTGCATAATTATGACTCTCTAAATTTTATTTTTATTCAAATAATGCCATAGCCTACGAGTGCAGTTCACTAACTTTAAAAGCAACATTGCGAGGGCATTGGTATAAAGATATTTTTTTTTTCCTTTAAATCATAATTTATAAGAAAATCTGAAATGACACATATGCCTTGGTGTGTATACTTTTAAGTAATGCTCATGTCCTCAATTTTACATTCACTTTCTGGTAAATCTAGCTGTGTGGTTATGCATTAAGTAATTGAAATAAGGATAGAATTAGCTGGCCACTGGTTCATGATGTGGCATATGCCACAATAAAGAACTTACCCAATAAGGTCCTACCTGATCAAGGCCAAAAAAAAAAAAAAAGAAGATTGACGACTGTTTGACTAGGAGCAACTGCAAAATGCTCAGATTCTCTGTGCTTTTAATAGGAAAGAATAGAAAGCAAGATACATTTTCCACTTCTGCAGGAGCTTATACAGACCTCAAATAGATACTTAGAAACTTTTAAGAACCTTTTTTGAAGTTCTGGTTTCAGAAGACTCTTATTTCTAGAGTTGTAGCATTAAGTCAATTTCAACTAATGTTCCAAAAATGTTTTTGAAAATATTAAATGCAACTTAGCATTTGTACAGCACATTACAGCTTCACAGCGCCTTATTAATACAAGCTAATTTGCCTTTAGATGATGGCTTTTCTTTTCTTTATGCTGTTACAGGATTCTGCTGTGTGATTTTTAAAATGCCTAATAGCACACCTACCAAACCACAAATAATTCTTTGAAATCTGAAGTGTTTTATAAGAAATAAGTACTGTCCATTCTAGTTACATACTTGGTTAATATTAAACAGTATGTTCTTAAATATGTAAATAGCTATTTACACTGCTTTTTTGCCTTTAAAGTCTGTGCTTAGCTGGCAGCTGTTTAATAGCTTTTAAAGTATTAATCTATAATGTTTACAAATTAAATTTTTTAAATAGACACTGTTGCCAAGTTTTCAGACTTAGTTTTGCCAGATAGTCCTAGAAATACAGTTATCTCATTGTTTGACACTTATACTATATTTAAGTTATGGAAACTTATATATCTACCAAAGGACACCATTTTCATGCTTTATAAAAGCGAACTGTATAGCTGGTGCAAACAGGATGCAGTTTACTGCACTGCTAGCCCCCAGATATAGAGCAGTTCATAGGAATTCACCTATGCATGTAAGCTGAAAAAATACGTTGTTGGTTAACTATAAATACCTTTCTTGACTCAAACTAAACCCTTCCCTGCTTCCAAAAGAAATGTTCCATTTTTCAGCTGGGTGTGTTTAATTTTTTTTTTTTTTTAAGTGTGGGGGTGTGAGAGTGTGTGTGTGTGTAACGTGCACATACTTTATATTTCAAAAAATCCTCAGTGTTACATATTGTTTGTTCTAAACTTATTTTACTGGTATCAAAGCTTCTTACATCTGGAAGAGAGATTAAATTTAAGTTGCTTTAATTATAATATAAATTTATGATAAATTTGTAACTTCAGATATCGGGGGGGCATATAAAGTCTTCAAATTCTGGGGAGCAGAAATATTTTGGGTTATTTAGAGCTTGTGCTGAATGAGTTAACGGTATTGATAATTTTTGTTAACATAAATGCTATTCTGGCCTGCTGTCATTTTGATGAGAACTCTTGATTTCAGTGATGACAAGTTGAGAAACAGATGTGATGTTTCATACCTTTTTTATCAGGAAAAAAGCAGCAAGCCTTCAGGTGTTCCAGTGATGCCTAACACATAATGAGCTGGACTTTATGCTGTACTTTAGGTGTGTTGAATTGTTTTGGGGGGACTTTGTATGCACTGGCAACTAAGACAATGAACCTCAACTATACTGGATGGCTCCTTAGTCAATATATAAACTAACGGCAGCTAAACTGCTACTAAAATGTAGTTTCTCCGTGGTGAAGCTATGAAATCCAGTTAGACGTTCTGTTCCTCAAGAAACTCGCAAGTATGAAATTTAGCAATCTTTCTCGGAATGATGTAACTTCTGACACACGCAAAATGTTGACGTGAATTAATTCACCCTCAGGATCTGTATTAGCTGTTTTTAATCAGATGATTTTTCAACAAAGACTGCTTTAAGCTCTTCCCTGAACTCAGCTGGGAAAGCAGTCCTCTTCAGCTGAATGTAATAACGACAGGAGCGTCCCACCTCGCTGGCAAGGAACGTGTTGCATGTCACCACTGTACCTTGGAGAAACTCCACTTCTTACCTCCTCCTGCGTATCCCGTTTGCTCCCGTTTCCTTCTCACTTGTGCATCTACTCAATGGTGCTGTGCTGTGTGTCAGGAGATAATGCAGATGTGTTAATGTTCTGCTAGTATAATGAGTTTTGTATTCAAGTATGCTGATGAAATAATGAAATCATCTAAGCAGTTTCTGTTCATTACAGTGTTTATTAATAATGTCAGACGAAATATAATCCCAGTAAAAACAATTAACATTGTCAATTGGGAAATGATGAGCATAGAGCAGGAAAGTATTCAGAGAGTCTCTAGCGGGTTGCTTGGCACCCCAGACTTAGCAAGGAGACCAGAAGGGCCCTGCAGGGCATTTCCTGCTCTGGCTTTATTTTATATTTGACTGTAGTTTACTGGTGCCATGCTGAGAGAGGAAGCAAAAAAGTTAAGAGATTCAAAGTGAAATATGAATGGAATTTTCATATACTTTTGCTTTGCCTATATATATAGTCTACAGAATACATTGTGCTTTTTTAACACTGTCTTTCCATGACAAACACTGAAAGAGCATGTTATTGCCTAAACTTTGTTATTACCAATGGGAGAACTGGCCTTTTCCTTCCCACAGCATAAAGATTCTCGTAAGGTAAATTGCTTATTTTATATTACGTATCATAATTCAGCTCTTCATAAGCTAGGATCACTGTTGTGTATTAACACTGTTCTGAAGATGATCTACATGTCAAGTTTGTTTTTAATAAGTTCTTTTAATTATCGAGTTTCTAACATGTCTTATTTAAACATAAATAAAATGTATTAGCTTGCTATTATTCCTTAATGATACTATACAAGTTCACTGTTTAATATACATATAGTAAGTACTATTCAATTTCTGATTAAATTTACTTAAATTTTAAAACCAAATAATTTTGCTACTATAAAGTCTTGCACTGGACATACTCAAGATGCTAGCACCATATTTTGACAGAAAAAAATACAGACACCATCAGAAGTGGCTAACTTTGATAGCAAAGATAGTATTTTTAAAATCAGCAGTTAGCTTTGTCATTAAAGAAATGTTCTTTATATCTTGGATTTAGTTTAAACTGATCAAATTAACTATGTGTCGAGAGCCATTAAAGATTTCTGTTCTGAATGAATATATTTTCATTTTATCTGAAAGATCTTGGAGTTCAGTCAGGGCAAAACCAAGCTTTGTCAGTGAAAAGTGATGTGTCTGTGCAAAGGATTCCTTGCAACTGCAATATGCAGAGTAATTCAGATCAGAATTAACCCCCTCCCCTTTTTGAAGAGCTTTAAAAGGCAGAGCAATGTGAAGTCTTTTGTCTGATGGTTTCATTAGCTGTGACTCTGCTATTCTTTGTCATTTGTATAATAAAGTTTCATGCTATCCCTAGAGTGACAGTTGAAACAGTTGATTATAATCATATTGCAAACTGAAGGCTTCATTTCTGACCCCAAAAGACTTTATTCTTCTCTATTTTAATGCATATATTTTAACACTGCTATAATATATTTATGATTTTTGTAGAGACTAGACCCTTTTCCTTATGATTATTTTTTTTCAAATAGGTAAATCTGCATTCTGAAAATTGAACCACTTTGTGATTCTTTAATCTTTCACCATTTGCTTTTCCACAGGTTTACTTTGGGGGAAACAGTAATCTGTTAAATAACTAGTATCAACACCCTGTCCTCTGCTGTAAAAAGCCTGATTAGATACTGTGTATGTTTTTATGTCCATGAACTTGAGCTACTCGTGTGCAATTATGTGTATGGGAATGGAGTAGTGTTCATGATCTGTATTTACATCATCATATGGATGTATATTTATTAATAAAGTTAATACTTTAAAACTTAACTCTCTTTTTTATCTGACTTTTTTTTAATATATTTTAAATTGCGACTTAAAAATGTCTGGTAAAAATGTGTGAGACCACTTAGCTTAACTTGTAAAGGAGAACAGGGTGGTGCTGCTTTTTACTCTCCCGCTGTCTCATTTATAGTTTAAACGACAAACTGACAGGAGAATGTTGAAGATGTTAAACTTGAGAGTATTTATGTGCTAAACTTAGGTGGGATGGTGGTGATGTACTCACTAGTCAGTGCTGGATGTAGCGCATTATTGCAGTATCCAACCCCTATTCCAGTATTTATTTACAGGTAAGCAGCTCTAGCGTGGTGTGCTCTGCTCGCCGCCCGGCTCCTTGTCAGTTTGCTGCAGATTTTCAGCAACTGTGAGGCTAAGTGAGCAGCCCTCCCCTATGAGAAACTGCCCTCAGAGCTGCTAGGACTGCTCCTGGCTTGCCATGCATTTTCCCCTCCGTGTACTTTCAAAGGCACTCAATAAGGACAGGTATGAATCATTTTGGATGCTATTTTAGTTACTCTACAGACTTGAAGTGTTTTTCACCCCAGAAATGGAAAGCCGTCTGATGTCAGGTTGCATTGATAGCAACTGCTTTNAAAATGGAAAGCCGTCAGGTTGCATTGATAGCAACTGCTTTGCTGGTTCTGGATATTTGGCTTTGAAAGTGACTGGATATATTTAAAGCGAACCACAGGCTGCCATATTCCGGTCCAACATCCAATTAGTTCCTGGATGTGGTTCCTTGAGGGGAAAAAAATGGTTTATTTCCTTAGTTTTAAGGAAGTCTTAAATACTGGATATTAAGTCATTTATAAATTATAGGATGATGCAGGCTTTTTAACTGAGCTGGAAGTTGCTTTACTCCTTGCAAGGCTGTTGTGTTCTCTGCCACATAATGAACAATAATAAATGGAAAGTACTCTGCAGAGTTTCAGGTGACAGAACCGCTTTATGATTTATTCATGCCGAGAGACATGGATTGACAGCTTTTTGACATGGCTTACAGCAATGCTGGAGCATTAGCTCTGCTAGCAGGGACATCGTCAAGGAATTTTTAAGGCAGGAGTGTCTTCCATTCTTAATAACGTTTTATTTCTGTGCATGATGAGTCGCCAGGGCTTTCTCTGGGGCAGCACTGGCATTTTCTTAAGCTTTTGTGGAGTCCCTGCCTCTAGAATCTCTTAAAAATAGTAATTTAGTGTGAATGAGTGATATTGTACTTAAGAGTGTCTTTGCCTACCAAGGCAAATGAAGATGACTCTTGTCGGTTACCACTTAAAGCTGCAATGCCGGCAAGTAAGGGATTGCCTTGCGGGCCTGCACGCTGTGCTGTTTTTATCAGGATTCTGCCCATGGCTCCGTGTTTGTTGTTTAACGTTTAAGAGCAAGGTGCGGCCTGGCTGTACGGGATTGGCAGCCCAAGAGCTCTGCGTTCGCAGCTGGCTCCTGCCCAGACTCCTGTATGGCCTAAGGACGGCGGAGTCTCATTTTTCACGTCAGGACAAACATGGCAAAAATATCTGCTCATCTTGCAGCGTTGCTAGAAGGAATCATTAGTTAACAACTTTTAAATACTTTGAAGTTAAAAAAAAATGCTGTGGAATTGCTAAGTGTTATTAAAATGATCTGAGACAGATAAATCTTCTTGCCTTTCATGTTTCCCTTTTTTATACCACAAAAGCTTGTTCTAATTAGTGAAAAAAAAAATCCGATAATAATTAGTGTGCATTTGATTATTTAGAGTGGGCCTTTGAGATATGCACAATACTAAAATGTGAATTTACTGCTCAAAGTGGTCATATTTGTAAATACAAATATTCACTGCAGTCAGACTAAGAGAACACAAAGATTACAAATTAAAGCAAGCCAAATATAGGTGTAAGTTAACCTTGCCTGGCCAACCTCAACCTGGGACTTCTGACACAAATACTTAAATCATGTTTTCACCCACCTAATTGTGCTATCACCAACATACTTATTTATTTATTTCTTCACTTTATCTATTTATTTACTGAGCATTATCTGACTATGCTGCCCTGGAAGGAGCTTCCCTGGTGTTATGGGGAATGAATTTTAAATCAAATCAGCTGCTGAAACCTAAGATGCACAAATGACCACCAAATTCTGCTGTTTATTGATGGGTGCCACAAAAGATTCATTTTAAATCAAATCTTGCTCTCTGCGAAATTTCAGACCCTGACCTAAGAGAGCTCTTTCCAAGGTCTCCCGGATTAAGTAGATTATAAAAAAATCCTAATAGGCATTTCTTGAAAACAGGCATTTGGTATAAAAAAAAATAAGGAAAATGTGAGCCACTGAAAACAGTTTTGTAACATAACTAGTAGACACAATAATAAATTATTATGTCTTGTCTGTAATATATAATTACTGGGATGGTATATTTGTTGCAACTTAATACGATACAGCTTGAGTATCTGTAATTATAGGGTGTTAATATCTCTTTCATTAGTGCATTACTTTTATATGGTGACCAAAAAAATGCAATGCTACGTAAATCTTTTGTTTTCTCTTAAAATAGGAAGACTATTCTGTTTGGATTAGATCCACAGAAGTGTCTCAGATGTAGGTATGTTGCCAGAAAACTGTGTTATTTTTAAGGTTTGAAATATCATCACTTGTGTCAGAGATTTAAGACCATCCAGGGCTCTGGTTGGTGAAAGAATCTGGAGTCTGATGACAGAGAGCCAAGAGTTGGAAACCAACTGCAGCCCATGCCCAGGAGAGAGGGAAAAAATGGTTTTAAATTGAACATGCCATTTTGCCAATTTGAAAAGATTAATACAAGTGGAATGGGGGAGTTGTCTCTGACTAGTCTGTACAAACTTGGATTCCTTATGTGTATTCGCTCTCAGGCTTTTTCACTTGGTCCATATCAGTTGGTCTAATTAAGTGTTCTCTCTCTTAAGTGCAGATCTTGCATATGTCACATCCCTAGGCTATCCTGGCTTCTATATTAATGCGAATGCGAATTGCACTTGGAGCAGGAAATTTTTTTCAAGCACAGAAATTTGCATTCTGAGAAAGGATAGTTGGCTAAATGTTCCCTAGAAAAACCAAAAATTGAATTTCTGTAATAAAGTCATCTGACATCCATATTTATATGCATATACAGTGCCTTGTTTTTTTACATTAGGTGCATGTAATTCCCCTCACCTAATTTGTAATGATCATTCACTTCCTGACAGATGCAGATCTCTCCTGCTTGTTGCTGACAGCTCCAAGGAACAGAGTGAAAAAGGGGAGGAAGATACTAGCAGCTGAAGGAGTGTGTTTATACTCAAAATGCTCCAACTAGTCAGCCCTCAAGCCTGAATTTTAAACTGACAGCAAGTACGTAATGCTGTGACAAGAATGATTTATTTTTTTCCTATAAAGAAATACCAGAATATTTATCTTGCCTATCATCTTGGGAGCTTTGGTTGATATGTTCATGTGGAAGAATTTGTGCTTTTTTTCCATATATATGAGTTGAGCGCAAATGGCATAGTCGCTGGCAGCATGAATAGGAGTTTACAGTTTATTTTATATATATATATATATAATGGGTGTAGTTAAATGGCTTTTACGCCCTATTTCAGTCTGACTTGAGGTTTAAGTTTAGAGTGGAAAGGAAAACGTAGCAGGCTGAATCTGTCCTTCTCAGATGTCAGAACAAATAGGCAAGTGGTTCAGTCTATACAGGTCTGGGTTTCTTTTTCATCGTGTTAGGAAGTCAGAAAATTGTACGGCTGCTACCTGGGCTCCTTAGCCACGGCCTGCAGCTGTGTCATGGTGCTATAATAAAATCTGCTCTGGGCGGGAATTACACGGTGTGCCCTAACAAGGAGCAGTCACAACATCCTGTGGAGGCCTGGGGGTGCCGCTTCCCTTGGTGCAAGGTGGTGGCACCCAGGTTAATTCAGATCAGCACTAAAACGATGCTCTGCGAGCATGGAAGACCCCGAGTTACCAAGCGCTTCCCAGTATAGCTCTGCTACCAGTGTAGCGTCCCCAGGGCCTGTGTCTGTAAATAGCGTTTTTAATAATTTGTAGCGGCTGGGCCCTTTAATTTGTTATTTTGCTGCCTCACTCGAGTATTTTCCCTGCACTCCCACGGGGTGTTTTTACCTGGAGAGCCTTTCTGGCGCTTGTTCCACCTGAGACCCGCGGCCACGGCACCCGGGCACCTCACTGCTCCCCAGTGCCTGTGGCGCGGTACGGAAACGCCGCGACCTGCCGCAGCAGGGAGAGCAGCCGGCGGCGCCGGTAACTTCCCTCATGGGCAAATTCGCAGAAGGGCGAATTCGCTACAATTAAATATTTATATTCAAGGCGGGCGTTTACCTGCCGCCGCCGGCCCGCCCCGCAAGATGGCGGCAGCTCCGCCCCGCAAGATGGCCGCTGAGGCGCCTTCCCCCTCCCCGCGCACGGCCGTGGCGTGGCGGAAGCGGCGCGGCGGAAGCGGCCGTTGTCCGGGCGACCGCGGCGGGATGTGGCGGCTGG
>VWPW01023559.1:0-69650 GCA_013389825.1 Crypturellus undulatus
GCTTATCGGCTGCTTTACGCTGATGCCTGTGTCCCATTACATGGGTGGGATTCTGCTTCTCCTGGCAAGATGCTGCTGGGTCTTCTTGCCTCCCCTTTGGCCTTCCCCAGCTCCTAAGACAACAATTTAGGAGATGGTTTGGGGAGGATCCAGAGCAGCCTTTAACCTCTTCCTTGTTATTTTCGCTGTGTGACGGCTTTTTCCCTATGTTGTGCGCTAGGAAGGCGACAAGCCGCAGTGGTGCTCAGAGGGAGGCGAGCGCTGGCCGCCAGGCAGGGCGTCCTCAAGAAGAGGGGGCAGCTGCACTTGCCCCTGGCTGCTGCTCCGTGGCCATGAGGCTCCCGGGAGGAGGAGGGCAGCCCTAGGCACTTGCAGAGCTGCAGGTTAGTCCGGGTGCCGTCCGGCACCCCAAACCAGCCTGTGCGGACACGGTCACTGCACCAGCAGGGAGAGCGCCCCAGTGCGGAGCAGCCCTGTGTCCATGTGCCACAGCCGGCAGGCAGGCGAGCCACAGCAGGAGCCATGGGGCAGCAGCACACGGGGGCCTCACTGGCGCTCACGGCAGAACTGACAGTGCTGGCCAGGCTGCAGCCGCCAGGAGCTGCACCCCGTGAGCCCCATGAACCCCGTGAGCCCCACAGGCCTGAGCTCCCCCAGCTGCCACTCTGCACCCAGTTTGCAGCAGCCCTGCAGCTCAGACGCGGTCTAGCCCCAGCCCTGCTGCTGTGCAGAGCTTCTAAGTGCAGAGCTCCTCTCCCCCTGCTGCAACCCAAACCTAAAATAGCCCCATAGCTTCACTCGCTCCCCTGCTTGGCTCTGCTCCAGGCTCCACTTAGCATCAATTATTCAGCGCTGACTTGCTGATGCACTGCTGAGGCGCACGGAGCGCTCGGCCGTTGCCCAGGGCAGGTAGCGAGGCCGAGAGCAGCGGAGTTCAGCGGGGAGATGGGCAACAACGAGCCCAGATGCTTCCCCGGGGCGAGGGGCGGCCTCTCCCGCCTCTCCCAACTCCTGGCACTGCTGGTGGGGGTCTGGGCTCCTGCCATCCCGTCAAGAACAGCAGGAGTCCAAGGAGGCTGCAGGTGGCCATCGCCTACGGCTGCTGCTAGGACAGCTGCCCTTCTCCCACTGCCGCGGAGCAGCCCTGCCCTGCGGGGCTTCGGGAAGGGCCCCAAAGAAGCTGCCAGGTGCCCCTGGCAAAGCCTGTGCTTGACAACAGCAAAAGGTCCGACAGTAACTTGGGGCTTTTTTTAAATGATTGAGCAAGGCAAGGCCGGGTGTTTCTGTGAGGAACAGGAGGCTCTTCATGCGCGTCGCTCGCCTCCTCTCCCCAGAGAGACCCCTGAGCCTGCTGAGCCGGCCCCAGCGCTCGGCCAACAGCCGCTGCTGCCCGTCCCCTGAGAGCGTCGCACGCCCAACGCGGGAGCCCTCCCTGCAGCGTGGGGCCGCCCTGCGGCAGCCGAACGTGCTGCTGGGGGCAGGGTCACACGGTGCTGGCGTCACAGGCCTGGTCCGCGCTCTGGTTCTTGTGCAGCGCGTGCCGAGCCTGGGCGCCGCGGGAGCCAATAGCGGAGCTGCTCCGTGCGGCTGGGAACGGGCACCGGGCTGGCTCACGGGGCTATGAAGGACGCTGTGCCTTTCCTGAAAGGGAAATTTCCTTCCCTTTCTAAAGGGAGTCTCTGGCCAGGACTGCTGCCAGGCTCTGTCCCTGCTGAACGCCGGGGTAGTTCCAAGCTGGTCCGAGCAGGCCCCTTCCTTGCCGAGCGAGGCCAACGGGGCCAGCTGACCGAGGCAACCGAGACAGCCCATGCAAGCACACGGCCGGGCGCGTTGCTGGCAGCTGGGAGCAGGAGGAGAGGCTCACTGCTCTTCGAGACGTGACACGTTCACTGTAACCATCGTCTTGTTAGGGCAGCTTTCCCTTATGGGGAGCCACAGTGCTGCTGAGTTTGACCCCCCAAACCCACAAAGCCTGGGAACGCTGCTGCAGGGGAGGAAGCAGGGGACGTGATGGGTGATGATGACAGCAGCTTCTCAAAACACTGCAGCTGCAGCAGGTGCCGCTTCTCGCCTGTGGCACTAGCAGCTGCCATGAGCCCCAACCCGTGAGGAGATCTGCCACGACGAGTCGTCCCCACGGCCTGCAGGAGCTGCGTCTTTCCACCCTCTGTCCCATCAAACCTTTTCCCAGGTTCTTCTTTGGCACTGAGCTGAACTCGGAGCTGGAGCCCCCTGCTGAAGCGAAGCCCAAGCGACGCTGCTGCAGTGTCCTTTCCCCACAGGATGCGCCAGGACCTGGAATCAGAGCACGCTGCAGCCATCGGATCAGCAAGCCAGGACAGGAGGGCTTTATCCCAACAAACGGGGCTTGCTCTCCCCTGCTGCAGTGATGCCCCTCAGCACAGCCGCGAGCTGGAGAGCGGGGCCAGGAGACGCCAGGATGCAGCCAGGAGGCTTCAGCCGTGCCACCTGGGACACCTGCTTCAGACAAACGTCTCTACCGCCTGCGCACACAGAAGCGCACGCCCTCATGTAAGGGAAGCGCCAAGCTCTACCCTAAAACCTGAGCATTTTCCCATACGAATGCTCTCAGCTGCAAGCAGGGAGCCTTTCCCCATCCCACCTCTGCCCTCAGCAGCAGGCAAGCAGCCCAGCCGTCGGAGCTGAGAGCCGACAAGGTGAGGGCTGCAGGGGAGCAGCGGGGACTGCGGCAGGTTTTGTTGATGTAAGAAACCTCCTGGAGCCAGTTTTATGCTAAACTTCTTTAACCATTCTCATTACAACCATGTAAAACACAGCACTGAACACTATGTACAGTCTGTCTGGGTCAGAGTAAAAAGGAACAATGGACTTTGTCTTCCAAACTTTCTTACAAAACACAAGGGCAGAGCACAGATGTAAAAATGGTTTTAAGTAGCAATTATAATACATTAGAAAGAGTCATGGAGAAAGCGTTCCCCGCTGTAAACAAGAAGAGCAATTAAAAACAAAAGCCAATGGTAGCAGATCTATCAAAGTGCACAGAAGGGACACTAACCTCCACGCCACAGCCCTGCCGCGGGGCCAGCTCCGCTCTGGGACTCCTGCGCGGGGCTCACCCCAGCTGCTCAAAGTGCTCAGTTACAAAACAAAAAACAACCCGCAACATTATCTCTTGAACTAAACAGGTTGGTCAGCCAGGTAAGAGCTATCCGGGACTGCAAGGCCAAAGAAGGGGTGGGGGAGCAGTTTTCCTGAGTTTACTTGCAATAACACTGGCTTTTGCTACGGGCTTGAGGTTGTTTTAAGGAGTTTGGTGTAGGAGCAAGAGGGGCTTTGCCCGGTGCTTGTCCCGCTGTCCTGTCACCCCTCTGATTTCCTGCTCGACTTCCCTTCCTCACCCCAGAGAACCGGCTGAGGCCGGGCCTCGTCCCACCTCTGCTGCCACAGAAACCTTTCTGGAGCTGCTGGGAGAGGGGAGAGGGCAGACAATCTGTGCCTAGGAGCAGCAGGCTGCTCTTGCAGGGGCTCCGTGCAGCGCGTTCTCCTGCCAGCGCCTGCAGGAGAGGGGAGCTGGTGACGGAGCAGGGGGCTGCAGGGGCCGCTTGGGCGCAGTGCGCAGGAAAGCAGCACCACAGCTCTTGGGGCTTCTGGGTGCCCAGGGGCACTCCTCCCATCCCTGCCAGAGCGAGAGGGCAGAAACCACCTCTGCGCTTTGCCAGCAAGTGGATAATGTGACAGCTCTTTAAAAATCACATCAAATCCTCTTCCTAAGAACGTAAATCTGCAAAACCCCCTAGACACGTCCTGGCTGGAGAGCCAAGGAGATGCGCAAGGTGGCCAGAAATGAGGGCAAGGGGGAGCTCCCCTCTTGCCCGTGGGGGCTGAACACCCGCCAGGGTCTGCAGGATCCTCCGCACGCCCCATGGAGAGGGTGAAGCTCCAGCTCCAGCAGCCGAGCCCCAAGGAGCCCGGCAAACACCTGGGGGCTCTCAGCGCCCTTCGCTTCCTAGCTGAGGGCAACTGCTACCAGTATGAACCACCACCCTGGTGCTCTCACACACGTGTCCAACTCCTGCACTGTCACTGGAAAAGAACTATGCTAAACTGAAAACACTTAAGCACCTTTGCCCTTAGGGTGACTTGTGGCACCTCCAAACACAAACACTGAGCACCTGTGCAACACCTCTCCTCAGAGCGCGTCCCCAGCAGCAGCTCGCAGCTCCTCACGCCCCTGTGAGGTAGTTAGGACCGTCCCTGCTCCTCGCACGGGCAGGGAAGACGGGAGGTTCAGAGGCTCCTCCATGGCCCATGCGGGACCCGGTCAAAGCAGGGGTTGCCACAGGAGCTGGGCTCTGGCCAGCTGCGCCCGAGGGACGGTGGTCGGTGCCTTTGACACCCGCGCCTGCCACCAGCCTGCACCAGCGCACAGACAATAGCCCACGGCCTCTCCAGGGACTTAGCGAAGTCTCCTTCAGGCCTCCCGGAGGTTTGGTGGAAACCTCCTTCAGGGCTCCCAGGCGGGGTGGGCATCAGTCCATGACAGAAAAGCCAGTTTGGAAAGTCACCTCAAACCTTATGTGAGCTATGGCCCAGGTTCTCCAGCAACAGGACAGGCAGCTTGTGCAGCCCCAAAGGTGGCACCTGCAGCGAGCGCGTCGGGGCAGGAGTCTCTTCCCTGCTGCTCTGAGCAAGATGCTCCTAATGAAATCTCTTCACCCGTAGGGGTGGAGCAGCTGCTAGGGAATGGGGACATGGTTTTGGACCATTTTTTTCAGGGGTAGAGGCAGGGATCCCGAGGGGTGTTGGGGAAGAGGAGGCCTTTCCCAAGCACAAAGGGAAAGCAGGGCCAGGCACCCCTCAGGTGTCTCCTCAGCACTGAGCTGCTGCAGCGCTCATACTCCAACCTCCATGCCCACGTTTCCTTTCTTGGTTACGGCTGCTGGTTCCAGGCAGTGCTAAAGCAGAAGGGCCAAGAGCAGGTTCTGCAGAGCAACGTGCTCACCCTCGTCACCTCCCGTTGCTCAAAGCAGAAGGTGGCTTCGGCTCATGCGCTGCGGTCAGGCACTGTCGCACCTGCAGCACCCGCCAACAACGGGCAGAGCCCAGCGCAGCTGAGCGCTGCCCGGCTCTTCACAGAGCGGCCTCCTCTCCCCTTCAGTCGATGGCCAGGGAGCAAGCCCGCCTGCTCTCCTGCCACCTGCATGGGACAGGCCGCCAGACAGGCCCCTCAGAAGCATCCCTAAAAGATCAGATTCAACCTCCATCGCTGTCCTCAGCACCTCAAGAACTCCAGGAAAAAAAAAAAAAAAAAATTGACCGAGCTACCAGTGCTCTGGCGCTAGAGGCTGTCCGGGAGAGGCCACATCCCACCTCGCTCTGCAGCCTTCCCAGGGTCATGGCAAGAGATCCGCTGCGAGACGGGGAGCCCAAGGCTGCTACTCTCCCCGCAGGGGCTGGTCATTGTAACTGCACAGACAGCGGCAGGGCACCAGCTGCACTCTGCAGGGGCCAGGAATTGCATAGACTATTGAGCAGGCTGGTGCATGCCGTGTGGAGGCTTCCTGGCCCCTCCGAAGGGCTGCTGCCTGCTGTGGTGCTGAAAGGAGAAACATGACTGCTACAAAGGCCTTTGAAAGAAGTGCCGCTGGCCATGGGCATCATCCTTTGCAGGGAAAGACCCTCTCTGCTATCCCAGACCCTCACGCGTTGCACTTGCCTCCACGGCCAGGGCTGCCTGGCTCAGGCTGCGAGCCAGACCACGCAACAAGCCAGCCCGCCTCGTCTCCGCTCCGGAGCAGTGGGGCCTTCAAAGCTTCTAGGAACAAGCAAACGTAAAAGTACTTCCCACTTTGTCCATAGAAAAGAAACCTCGGAGGAAGAACAAAACTGCATTTTAGTGCCTCGGGGCGCTGTTGGTGTCCTGCTGGCTGCAGCTCCCCTGCGTGCTCAGCACGCTGGTGCCTCCCTGCTCCGCGCAGGCCACGTCCTTGCCTGACCCAGGCATCCTGCGTGGGCACCTCCAGCACCTGATTCCTCTGCCTGCCCTCCCCTCTTCCCTGCTAAAATGTCACCGATTTGGGCAACTGTTCTGGGGGACAAGAGTCTGCATGGAAATTACTCTCTGAGTGGGATTTGGTCACCTTTGGTGGCAGTTTTGGTTTGGGGCTCAGGGGGGGCCGCAGTGCTCTCTGTGCAGTCAATAATCTCTGGGTGCCTTCAGGGGCGCCCTCAAGGTCCTCTGGAGCCGCAGAGGTGGCCCCCGGGGCCCGGCCAGGCTCTGGCAAGGGCAGTGCCACCTGCTTCCTGTTCAGGAGGTCCTGCTCGGTTGCGTGGGCCACGTGCAGGGGGGTGGTGGTCTTCACAACGGCGTAGGGGCTGTTGTTGCCCTCGACGCGTGGGGAGGGCAGCAGTTGGGGGCAGCTCTGCGCCACCGTCCCTGCGCCGCTGCCCGCTAGGAGGGGCTCGCTGCCGCCGGGCGGCCTGCGCAGAGCCGCTGCATCGAAGGCTGCGGAGCCCAGGCCGCCGCGCACGGCCGCCGCCTCCACGCTCCCCGGGCCGTTCTGCTGCAGTTTAGCGAGCTCGTCCACGGAGGCAGACTTGAGTACCAAGTGTCTGAAGTCTGCTCTGTCCAGCTGCACCGCTCTGCCCCGCTGCTCCGTGCTGGCCCCCCACGAAGGAGCCACCTTATCCTGGCGCTCACTGCCGGGGAAGCGCTCACACTGCGGGACATCCGAGAGCTGCTGCCTGCTGCCTGGCAGAGGAGCGGGGAGGGCATCCAGGGTGCTCTCATTACACAAGAGAGCTGTTTGCTGTTCCTCTGGCTGATTGCAAGCAGACAGATTTGCCTGCCCTGCTGAGTGGTCCATATTGCAAAGCTGCTCAGGCAACAGCAAAACCTCCCCAGCTGGCAGATCTACAGAAGAGGTGGTGGTGCTCGAGTCTGGAGGACTTGGCACATTTTGGAGAGAAGAGTCTAAGGAGCTGGCCGGGGTGGGAAGGGAGAGGGCTTGGCTGGGTGACCCGTGCTCGGCGAGGGCATGGCTGTGGCTGAGGACGGGCAGGCCCGCAGAGCAGCCCTCGGCTGGTGACTGCGCGGCTGTGGGGCCAGCGGCTCCACTCGCGCAGCCTACAGGGGCTGGTGGGCTGTTCTGCTCCTCCGCCAGACAGCCCCCAGCCACAGCGCGCGGGCTCCCAGCCTGGGCAAAGTCCCTGCTCGCACAAGCATCACCTCGGCCCGCTGGGGAGCTCCGCACCTCGCTCGCCTCCGGAGCAGGGGGCCGCTGTGCTGGGATCTCACGGGCAGCTTTCTCGGGTGATGCCACCTGATCATCCTCTAGAGGCTCTTCCTTGTCCTGGCTCTCTGGTGGGCGCAGGGGGCCGTCCGACACATTGGCTGGTTGGCTGCGCTGCAGAACATGAGTCCTCCCCGTCACTGCCACGTCACTGCCATCAGCGGCCGCTTCTCCTGGAGCCCCAGGGCTTCTCCTGGGGGAGGAGGGCTGCGCAGCCTCCCTGTCCGCGGGGCGCTCGCCCACGACGCCATTCTGGCCGGCGGCCTTCACTGCCACGCAGCTGAGCGAGAGCTCCAGGCCCAGCGGTTTCCGTGGGAATTCCTCAGGCTTTGCTACATGCAAGGGAGGGGAGAGGAAACAAAGCAAGCTAAAAAACACCAGACCATACGTTACTTCCCTCTGCACCAAGCACTTTACTCAGGAGGCCTTGTCCTGCCCCCAAGGGAAAGATCCAGGCAGCCCCGGCCCTTGGCAACAGCACTAGACAGCTCTGCAAGCCTGGGAGCCCGGCAGGTCTCCAGCACTGGTGTCCTGTCCTGCTCATTTCCCTTGCCCATCCTTTGCCAAGTCCCAGATGTTTCTCTCTGCTGTTTTTCTGCAAAATTCTAGTGCCAGGAGAAGAGCCCATGGGGGCTGCATGCCTTGAGGGCAGCCAAGTGCTGCTGAAGGAGCTGAGCCTCAACTTGTATTTAAGGAAACTGAAGCTGTTGAGCTGGTGGTCACCCACTCTAGCCTGGCTGACACTTAAGCAGTCTCACACATGCAGTGTGGGCCTGATCCTAACCCCTCTTCATCTGATGAGTGATCATGAAACAAAATGCAACAGAAACTCAGGGGACAAGGAATTCACAGCACCTTGCTCATTAAAAACACTACTCCTTGCCCTGCCAGAAGGACATTTTTTACCACTGAGTTATTTCCTCCTTCGTGCTCTGCTCACCTAGTTACTAGTAATTCGAGAAGGCAAGAGTGAGCCTGGAGTGGTCTAACCCACTTTGAGGCACTTTGGCTTTCTACCCTTACGAAGACAGACCTCCGAGCTGCAAGGCAGGACAGAGAGCTGGCAAAGCAGGGACATCACAACACACTGACCCCCACGAGGCAGCAGAGGTGCCAGCCCCCTGAGGCTGCAGTGCACCCGGGTCCTGCAGAGTGCTGCTGCACCGGGTGCAGACCCTGCCGCTCTGCTTGGCGTACCTGGCGGCGGGAGGTCGAACTTCATCTTGCGCAGTTCGCTCATGGACACCTGCAGCTGCTCAATCACAGCGTCATCTTCGTACTGCAGGGAAGCAGCAGTCTTCTCCTGCAGGAATTCCCGAAGATCTTCCAGGGACATCTTCAGCAAGCGCTCTAGGCAACAGCAGAAAACACAGCAAAGTCAGCAGGGCGGCATGGCTGGGTCACCAGTGTTTCTAGCACAAGACGAGGTAGCAGGGCAGAGTGCCGCCTGCTGAGCCAGGGCTCTGCTGCTCTGGGCAAGTCAGCGCTTCGGTCTGTGAAAGTCTGGACACGCTTGCATCAGTCCTGCTTTTCCTTCAGGGTTGCCTGTCTCAGGCCTTGCTCTCACTCACACTTACGCACCCCACCAGGAAATGAGAGTTTAAGTCAGGCACCACTAGCACTAGTTTTTTTGGAGAAGTTCTCGCTGGTACCTCTAGGAGGAGGAAAAGCTCCATGTGACAGACCCCAAGCAACAGGCAAACAGCTCGGTGTCTGCTGCTTTCCTGCCACCTGGTTAGGATGTCCCGATGTGCCAGGGCTGCAGAGCCGCCTTGCGGCCTGGGGCAGGCGGCAAGAAAGCAGCTTCCCATTTCCTCGTGAGGCGGCCTGGCTCACCTCGAAGGCACGCGCATCTCAAGACAGCAATGGCACCACCTAACATTATGCAAGGAAAACATGTTTGGGGCATTTCAGAAATATTTTAAAGACGTATTAATGATTTTATTTCTTCATCCACAACCTTTTGAGGAGCCCTTGGCTTAGATGGATTGTCCAGTTAAAGCCACAGACAGCTTTCTGGAGCAATGCCAGGTTTCCATCCCTTTTGCCCTTCCTGGCAAACAAGGCACCATCTATATTGGCACCTCTGAACCGGGGCCGTCACAGGCGCAGCGGGTCTCCAGTGCCCAGGCAGCGGTGAGGGTGACGGTGCAGCGAGTAAGAGGAGCTACCCAAACACACAGTGCGGCCTTTGGACAGCAGCGCAGACCCAGGCTAATGCCCAAGTGCCCCTCTCGTGCTGCGGGGCTACGCGGCAGCTCATCCGCTCAGAGCGCAGCCTGGCCTGGGGAGCTGGGGGTTCCCACAGCCAAATTGCCACCGCTCACATGTGTGTGCCAGGCTACACGATGGGGCAACCACGGCCCCACAGCATCACCTCTGTGGTACGGGACAAGCGGGGAGTTCTGCGGGCATCTTACTTTTGTGCAGCTTGAGTATTGTGTAAGCCATGGCCGTCAGGACCCGCTCTCCTTCCAGGATGTAGATGTCCCAGAGCCGCAAAGTGAGAGTGAAGGGCGTCTGCATCGAACACACAAGCCCAGCTCGTCAGGCAACTCAGAGACTTCTTCCCAGCGTGACTCTAGTTGCACTGACTTGTGCAGTGACACACGCAGAGGTTAGTGGCATAAGTAGTGGCATAAAGTTTGCCCACATGCACTGAAACACCCAGCAGACCAAGGCACTTGCTGTCCAGGATTCATCTAGAATCGGTATCCAAAATTACAGAGCAACCCACTTCCCAGGGTTGCTCTGTGATCCGTGAAGATTTTGACAGCTCCCAAAACCAGAAGTTAATCCTGATCCTCCTGTGTCATTTAGGTTCAAATTTAGGATGCTTGGCTTCTCCAGAGTCTGGCACAACTGATCGTGACAGCTCATTTACTGTAGATTACAGACGTTTTAAGGGGTTTGCATTTTACACAGCTTCTGTCCAAGGAACACAAAGCTCTCTACGAACGCAATCAATTCCCTCCTGAAGCAAGAGCTTATCCTCTGGTTTACAAGAGACAGCGAAGGCACTGTGGACACACAGATGTAATAGATGTTACCAAGTCCAGATCTTTGTGCGAGCATAAGGCTGCCCTTAAAAATATGGGAACATTGGCTTGGCATTGCCAAATTACCTCTGGACAAATAAGCATAATTTTCTCATGCTTTCATGTGTCTCTAGTGCACAGGCTGCTCATTTGTGTGCAACTCCTGTAGTGTAATTTGTTCAGGTTTCTGCCTCGAGCTCCTCTTCTCCATACATGTTTCCAGAGCCAAATTGAGGTTAATTGCCTCTGCAAGCATGCAGCAGTGCCAGTGGGCAAGAGAAAAATCTCTTTCAATTCAGAAGATTAGACCTTTGCTCTAAACCCCTCTCCCAGCTATTATTTATAGTGTGGCAGTCAAAGCTGGCTTGTCATCAGCCTTGAGCGGCGTGCAGTTATTTTTACCTTCTCCCTTGTTAAAATTTCTGCCTTATGAAAATATGTCTAGTATCCTGCCTCATAAATATTAGTATCTTAAAATTAAGATTCTATCTCAAAATTCAGTAGTAAGATGAGCAGAATTCACCACACACACAGGTGGTACAGCAGAAAATAACTGACAAACAGCGCTCACCCGGTCGATGAAACACTGCAGGAACCATTTGGTCGTGTAAATCCCCGTGGTCATCTGTTCCTTGTCCTAGGAGGAGACAGCAGAGACATGTGTTTCACCAGACAGGCTGCTAGAGGGGCTTTGGTGGGGTGGTTGGTTCATTAATGCTGGATTCTGGGTCTGAAGGCTCTTTTCTGCTCCCTGCATCACTGTCTAATCCCAGCACGGTCCCTGCTTTAAGCAAATCCTGAAGTCCCAGTTTGGCCCTTACCCGAGATAGTCACTGGATGCAGTTTTCACTGTGGTCACGGCTGGAGCCTGACTTCAGCTGCTCCAGACCTTCAGAGAAGAATTTCTATCAAACAGTTTACTGGGCTAACTTCTACTCCAGGAATTTATAAAATCCTTCCAGGAGCCAAAACCTGCGTTCTCCTTACCAATTAATGTTTCTGTTTCCATAGCAATCCCCATTCAAGCCTCCCAGAGTGCCACAAAAATCATCTGCCGCGAGGCAGTCCACACGTTAACCCGCAGCTGTAGCGCGAGGCCCATCCTGTTCGCGCTGCCTCGTTCCCGCGCGCCGGCTCCGTCGGCACAACTGCCTGGTTAAGGAGTCGCGCCCTGGCACCCCTGGATCCATCGCAGGCTGCTGGCTCTCCTGGCGCCGCGTACTGGACGCCCACCTGGGCAGACGCGCCAGAGCATGACCCCAGCCCTGTCGATGAGCGCTCAGCTAAGGCAGCGCCTGCTGGCGGCAAGCGCCCGCTGGGATGGCTACGGAGAGCATGGCCAGCACAGCATGGACCTGGCTCCTTCGCACCCTGCGGAAGGGAAGAGGTGCCTGGTTTTGCAGGCTCCGCTCTCCAGAGGTGCAGATGCACGTACTGCTACCTGCTGACTCCTAAAATCTCTTAATGCAAGTATTTTCTTCCAGTTGCCTGGGATTTGAGTTATTCCCTCCTCCTTTTCCTCCTCAAGTGGCTATAATTAAGTAAGAACCTGTCCTGGCTCTGTTCTGCGTACACAGCCCAGGCTGGCTCCTTCGCAGCACGAGGCAGGAGCCGTTTCAGCTGGCAGCACTGTGCACAGCTTTGCCTGGAGCCCCTCAGGAGCACAAGAAACCTTCAGAGACTCTGGCCCTCGATACCAAATGTCTAAAGCAAATGCAGGGTGGGGTGGAGGGGAAAAAAAAAATAAAAACCAAGGTGGGGGGGACACAGGAAGCAGCTGTTGCAAAATAGCTGCCTAACTGCTGGTCTGCAGCTGATGCTCCTGCAGCTGCTCTTCCAGCTGACAAACGGGCTCCTGCCACGTGCCCAGGGGAACAACTGGATGTGTGGGGCCAGCCCGTCACGTCTCGCACTGCTGCCTCCCTGCTGCAGGGACTCTCCCACCTGCCTCACAGCACAGCAGGCCAGGGCGATGGGAAACGCAAACACAAGGCTAGCAACCATCCAGGAAAGACTGGAGATGCTCCGGTATCACCCTTCAGGTTTCATGACCAGGCTAATAATGTAGCGAGGCTCCACTGCTGAATGGAATAGGCTCCTTTTACCTGCAGTCTATAAATCCTCCTGCCTGGCTGTCCGAAGGAAGCCTTTGGACCTTTGCAGTTCCTACACCAATGTGCGTATCAAGCACCAAATAAATGACAGCCATTCACCTCCACAACATTCACAGATGAGCCACTTATTATGTATCTGCCTTTCCGTGGTTGAAATGGTTGCATATGCCTCAAAGAGGGCTTGACAGAACATTACTCTGATTGCTTTAACATTAAAATGTGACATTAGTGTGAAAGACTGATAGCAAAGCATTACCATGTGCTTCTTCAACTTTGGGAACAGTTTGCTTAAAATCTGCTCGTGATGAGCTTGAAATCTCTGCAGCTTTGGGAACCCAGGAATGAAAAAACCTTAACAAGAAAAGACATAGAAGAAAAAAAAAATGAGAAAACCAGTCAGAGAGGGAGCATGATTTTCAAGCAAGATCATTGCCTTCATTGCCTGTTGAAGTTGGGGGACCTTGCAGGGAAGGAATATCTTGCAACTCTTCTGTTTTCATTCTTTTATTTGGGCTACATCAAACACCTGCACAAACCACCCCATTGCACCCCAACTGAAGCATCTAAACCCGCCCCTGCAGAGGAGACGGACCTGCATTTCCTATCACCTGCCCAGCTGAGACTAGACCTGGTGTTCGCTGTTAAAAGACCTCACTGGAGCTGGGTCAGGCACTTTCCTTACCTGGCAACACATTACCACCTCACATCTCAACCAGGTTGGACTGTCACATCCCAGTATCCCATCATGTTCCCCAAAAAGTGGTGCTTTAGCAGTGAGTGTGAAGTAACATTAGAACTGGGCAACCTGAATCAGAGTTTCACCACTGAGGCCATCTTAAAATGGCAGACTATAAAGCCTCACCCTCCATTTATAAAATAATCTGTGTGCACAGATTGCTTTGAACCACAAATAAAAGGAAAGGCCCTTTAATGTGGTTAAAGTAAAATAATACATTATATTTTGTAGCCATACAACTTAATAAACATAATAGGGAATGTAGCTCATGGCATGCTTAGAACAGAGCATTACATGGTGCTCTTGGATATACTTCTGTTAGACTTCTCAAAAACTCATAACCTTGAATTAATTGATTGCCAAGGGCAAGGCACTCCAAAGGAAAGGTATCACCTCAGTAGAAGTGTTAATTACTAAGCATTAAAGTTCAGCAAAGATAAAGCACATTTCTCTGATGCACCTGTCAGTCTCCAAGAGGGAGATTCAGCACTGTATGTAGCTTGCTTTGGCATGTAATTAAACCTTTCCTGCTTTAAAGCAGCACGTAGCAGCCATAGGGAAAACAAGGCTCTGCTGACCAAACAGAGAGCAACCTGCAGCCTTCCCTCAGCAAACGCCCGTGGGCAGCAGCCTGCCCTGCCCGCTCCCAGGCCTTACCATGCATCGCGTGCCGCTGGTTGGTTAGCAGCTGTGCCAGCGCCCAAAACGCATCCTCTTCATTCAGATACATCAGCAGGATGGCTGCAATCTGACTCATCCCTTGGCAGTAGCTCACTTCCTGCAAGAACCAAGAGGGGCACATGTGCTCACATGCCGCGCTCCTCCGCGTGGCGGCAGCCAGCTAGGCCTGCGTGCAGCTGCGCTTTCCTCCGGGCCAGGTTTCAAGACCCTGGCAATGTTGTTGCTTGCAAAAGACACACGTGGGATGTGCAAAAAGCACCAGGGAGGAAGCAGCAGAATTCCCCAAGCCCTCCGCAGAGCCAGTGCTGCTCTGTTCAATTGCTCAGCCAGAGCTGTCAGAAGCAGTTGAAGCTGCCTGTGCCTACTTGTTTTGTTTCAAAGTGCCACTTATTTATTTACTATCCCCAAATTTAAAGTTCCCATGGGGTAAATATACTATGTTCTTAAGTGCCTCAACTGAAAAACTTTAAAATCTCTGGGCACCTTCACAGGATGGGTAAAAACTATCACATGAGCTTCTCCCTCTTCTCTTCCATCTAAGGGGGGAACTTTTTTTCTGCTGACCTGAGTGGCAACCGAGACTTTACAGGAACCTCTGAAAAACCTGCCTGAATTTGCATCACTGGTTGAACAGCACCATCAAAACGTTCATAACAGACTTTAAAGGTGTCAGACCTTGGGGACGACTTGTTGCACACACCGGGAGGCTTTACACCAGCCCAGAGCACCCGGATCCCACCCCTGCTTGGGCCTTCAGTCGTAACAGCTGAACTGGGAGCCTGGACCTGGCTGCAGGGCTCTGCTTTACTTCTCAAAGTCCCAGTCCGTCCCTGCCGAGCTGCCTGCGCTGGGTGATTCCCACCGTGGGACACCTCTAACCCAGTCCCACCAGCACAGCTTCCACCCGCAGGGCGAGGTGAAATAAACGCAAATCTCAGCTGCAAAAAGCCAATTCCCAAGTAGCGCCTGCAGCTATTTCAAGGAAAACTGTTTGGGATGATAAACAGCATGTGGCTCTGATGCTATTTTAGATTCCCTTAGCCATGCAAGCAGCGAAGCAATTAAAAAAATAATAATCTGGTAAGCCTTTGTGTCTGAGGCAAGAGGAAAGGAAGGATCTGTCTCTTTGGCTGCCACCCTGTGCAGTCTGTGCCTCCTGCCGTAACTGTCCCCTTCCGGCAGGGTCTGCAGCTAATTTAAGCCTATTCTGCCTGTGTCCCTAGCTAAAAATGACTCGTTCACTGCAACAAACCCGTGTTTTCAGCAACGATGATGTTATTCAAAACGGGATGTATAGACAAGTTCTTTGACTGGCCTGTCAGGGAAGTCAAAGAGCAAATTCTTGTCCCATGCTGACACTCATCCAAATCAAATCGCAAGATACTGTTTAACAGTGAGAAAAATGAAGAAGGGAATGAAACAGCATGAAAAATCCAGCACTTATTCTGCCTGCAAATAGGTCCCATTGCAGCTCTCTCTACAAAGTTGCATTCAGGAGTCAAACTGGAATCACCACAGGCTCCACGAAGAAGGTAAGCAGTGGCTGCAGGTTAAATACATCAGCTCAGATTCGCTTTCATCGGGCTAACTTACTACTTACGGTGTTATAAACCGAGTATGCTGACAGCACGTGGAACAGCGCCTGTTGCCTGGGGACAAAGGAGGACATGAAAACACCTAAGTGTGAAGTCTGAGGCTTTGTGTGCACACAAACACATATGCACAGAGCAAAAGCTTTAAAAATAACCAAACTTAGGTCTTCTACGAGTTCCCCGCGAGAGGAACTTTGCACAAACAAGCACCCAGCTGCAAGCACCTCTGCAGGCAGCTGAATGGGTCTGCTTCCTTCTGTGGAGCTGCACCTGGAACTCCACACGGCAGGGCTGACCTAGGCTGCTGCATCAGCACATGGCCCAGGAGGAAAGTCGTGCACATCTCCACAGGCACAGGCACCCACACATTCCCTTTTCAACACACCTGCTCTTCAGGTTTCGCTTGGTGGAGATTTTGTTGCCTTTTATAGACTTGCAGCAACCCAGATATTAGGTGTTATAAATCCCAGGGGTAAAATTCTGTCACCATTATTTATTAAGTTTCTCCTTTCTCTCTTCACTCCTTGCTAAAGGAATCATGATTGTGTATATGATAACATATGATAAACATGATATAGATAAGCAGTGCAGATATCCCTATGTGGAATGTTTCTGTGCGAGCATCAACCCTAAGTGTTTAGGGAAACCATACTGCATTTCACCCATTTTTTCCCCGATTTCTTTAAACTCATCCATTTTAGAGACCACGGAGGCTGCAGCTTGCCCAGGTTGCACAGTCTTGCCCCAGGCTCCTGCCTTCCCACACAAGCCTCCCTCAGCTCCGGACCTGAGGTTGGTCCAGTTTGGACCTGCCCAAAGAGCAAGCTGAGAGAGGAATTCATGAAACCGTAACCTCTGTCCATAGCCCTGTTGGCTCATGGCACCAGCCCAAGCCATCCCTGTGCTCCATGGCCTGCTGAGCAGCACGGGGGTGGCTCTGCTCCCCCCTGTCCAGGCCTGGCCCGAGCTGGGCAGCAGGAGGTTGTCGTGCTCAGATGACTCATACCAATCTGTTTTGCACATGGTTGCTGGCAAAAGGATGCACTGCCCAAACACCCTTGCCCAGGAGCAGCCGAAGCCTCGCACGCCACACTCACTTCACTCCGTAGCGATCCCGAAACATGATGTGGTTCCGGAAGGTGCGGTTAACATCCAAATCAATCTGCCTGATTTCCGATGAAAAGCTCTTCGCTTGTTCCTTCATTTTCTGGAGGGGAGAGAGGGGTGCACAAAAGAAAGGGTCAGACGTCCGTTTTCCAAGCTTATGTCTCTGCCCACACAGCCCCCTCGGAAGCAAATGCCTCTTCTTAGAGCAGGGTGAGTCAGAGCCTTTCAGCCTGCTGTAGCTGCTGTATGCGCCTGTTGCAGCAACATCCCGGACATTCGGACACTGCCGCATTGCAGAGAGCAGGCAGCACCCTGCGGCGGGACCTGCATCTCCCTCAGCCCCTCTGCTCTGTGCGTTACCTTAATGCGCAGACCTGGACTTGGACCCAGCACAGACTATCCATGCAGTTTCTACTGAAGCATCAGGACTTAAAGGAAATCTACTGTCAGAGACAAGCCTGGAGGCCCGGAAGGGAGGTTGGCAGAGGAGGTCCCAGGTGAGACACCCTCGGCGCTGCCACAACCACACGTGACTCCCCAGCCCCCATTTCAGCTCCTTGCGGCGCTCTTGGCCGCAGCTGTGGAGCAGGAGCCGCGGGAAGGCGAGCAGCTCTGCGTATGGGGCTTGGCTCCCGCAGCCTCGCGCCTGCGTGAGGCCAGCCTGGCAAATGCGAGGAGAGGGTGAGCTAACTGCTGGTGGCAGGAGGCACCCAGGAGGAGCAGGATTAGGCGGAGCTTTCAGGGATTTGAGCCCAGAAAAGCCCTGAAGCTCCTGTTTCTTGCGACCCCCGCCAGGAGCTCTGACAAGCTGCTTGTGGCAGGGGCTTCTTGCGATGCTCCCTGCCGCGCAGCTCAGCCTTGCGGCAGGCAGCAGCACCAAAACCTCCCGCCAGGAGGGCCTGGGGAGCCCAGCTCACCGCCTTCCCCCCACAGCGTTTCTCCACTCACCCCCAAAGCTCGCGAGTGCTCTGCGCCGGCGTTTCCTCCTGCCCCATCCCCGTCCCCCGCACTGGCATTGCACGGCCGCTGGCTGGGGACGTGCCAGGTCTGGCTCCAGGGACATCCTGCAGCTGGTGGCTCTCATGGCCACCCTACGAGGGGCCCCCTTGGCCACACAGGCACAGTCCCATCCCAAACTGCCTCCTCGGCACGTCCCCAGGGCCGCATGAACGCAAGCTAGCAACAAATAAACCATAAAGGAAGGTAGCAAAGGAGTTAAGCTCTCACCCAGGCAGATCCACAAGCTGCATATGGAAAAGGGCAGCATAAAACCAGCGAGGTGCTTTGAGTAAAAATGCCTCTGTTACAATAAAACCCAACAGCCCCTATCTTTCGAGTGTGCGTTCAGCGCATACAGCAGAACTTTTTTTATTTCACACCAAGGAATCCTCAAAACCGCCCAGGGCATAAAATGCTCTGATAAGAAGCACTAGAAGTCAGACTTTGCTTCTATCCACAGACAAAAATCACATAAACCAGAGAGAGACTTTTAAGACAACGCTTCTGTAAAGAGATTAAGGATTTACGTGAAGATAAAACAAAAAACACACCAGCCATTTCAAGCCAAGCTTTCAGCACTGCCAGTACAGCCAGCTTCCAATTGCACAGCACAAGTGTAAACCAGGACGCTCCGCAATTAGAAATCCCTGCACAAGTTTTCAGAAACCCATCTCCATCCAGTCTTTTACTGGATTTCTTGGCTAAAGACCCTGTTTTTCTGGTTTAAATCTTCTGATTTTTCTGCGGTTTGTGACAAAATGTCAGAAGGGAAATCTCAAGCAGCAAGCAGGGCTTCAAGGTACCTGCTTTTAGTGAAACACCTTGTGCACGCCTGCTTTACCGTGCCTTGGTTTGGGATACTCAAAATCATCCCAGGCAGCTCTGAAAAAAGCAGCTGGTGCCTTTACAGCTGAACTTTTCCTTTTTCTCTCCAAAGGTGCAGTAGCACCTAAAACATCTTTGCTAGCAACTTCTAGTAGGATATATTGAATTAAGCGTGTCAGTGAGAACAGGTGGCCCAGATCCCAGCCTAACATACACATGGATAAAGACTTTATCCCCTTTCCATTTTCAGCCTCCACTAATGTGATGCTTTCACTACTCCAAGGTCACAGCAGCTCAGAGGCAAAGACAGAAGTGCTGGCATCCGTCTTGGGTCTGACCCACCTCCGCGAACTGCAGTCCCACCCGAGCAGCCAGGGGTTTTGACGAAAAGGCCTCATACCTCGTACTTCCCTTCGTTCTCTTTCTTCATCTTCTCGACGTCTAGCAGCAGCGACCAGACCTGGCCTCGCACCTGGAGCGGGATCCCCTTGTACACTCGCCGGTACATCTGCAAGGAGAAGGACGCGCACAGCGTCAGCGCTGCCCAGCCCCTGAGCATGAAGCATCGCCCTCACACGGGGAAGGCATCCCACATGCTTCACAGCAGCTTCACAGAGTTCCCCATACATGAGTCTGCCTTGGCCTCCTCCCCACCTCTTAGGGTCAGGCTCAGTCTCCTCTGCTTCACAACCCTTTGGTCGGAAGTGGCATGGTCATTCCTACAGGAATGCTCAGGGATTGGGAGAAAAGTGTATTTCTTGGATCAGAGAGCCCTTCCCATGAGAGTCATAGGTATAGGCCACAGCAAGTCCCAGAGACAGACTCCTGTGGGTCCAGGGGCAATGCTGGCTACCCCGGCTACGCCAAGGGGTCTCTCCCTGGATGAAGTGATGGTCGGCACAGCCTTCCCTAAGCAAGGAGCTGGCGGGAAGAAATGTGCTCACGTCACCCCTCCCACCTCCATGTGGTCACTTTAAGCATTTCACAGATGCTTCCTCTTTTTCCTGTCCTGAGGCCCTCTCCCACTAAAGAGACCATTAAATTTCAATGGGAAACAGAAAAAAAAGGAGGCTTTTGTTTCACCCCAACTTCTCCCATTCAAAGAACTTCAAAAAATGCGTCTTATGTCTCAATGCTTTCCACCCATTCATCCATCCTGCCCTTGAAGTGCCTCCCAGCTGCACTGCAGAGCCAAGAGCAGCCCCCCTGGAGGCTCCTGAGCTGCCCAGGCTGAGGCCATGGATTTGCTCCACATTGCCCAAACCGCGGAGCTCCAGAGCCGCCCCCGGGCCTGGACAGCGTGACTGTGTGGAGCGGCGGCCGGGCACTGAGGTGCCGGCCCCGGGGAGGTCTGAGCCCCGGCCACGCAAAGCCAGGATCAACCACAGCCATGTGTGGCACCTGATAGAGGTGCCACCATCCCACATGGGGAAGGGCTCAGGTGCAAAGCGTTAGCAAAAGATTTTCCACACACTGGCACAATTGCTGCAGTGGTTGCTTTTGGGTTGAATTATTTGAGGAAATATCAACTTAAATCAGCCCGGAAGAATGGTCACACGTCAGGAGAAGGGATTCAACATGAACAGATGAAATATTTTGCCCAAATTGTAATGATGAGGAGCCAAGGAAAGCCTGCGCCTCTGGCAGGTGCCTGGGATATGGCAAAGCAGTAGCCGAGGAGAGATCAAGAAACAGGAGGATGTCTCAATTCAGTTAAAATTACTTCACAATTTGTTTACTTCCAACACATTACAAGAGACTGACTGACAGTTGCCAAGGTAGAACACGATGCTCGAGTCTGTGGGAAGAAAATTGCTTTGTTTGGAATCCTCGAGCTGTTATTGCTGTGCTTTAGCGCACACAATCCCCAGCAGCACAGGAAGCGTCGCTGCCGCTTTTCCGTATGGGAGGGCAGCAGGAACACAGCAGTTACAAAACACATGGAGACTGAAGCGAAGTAAAAAGCCCCTCTGTTATTTATCCCAGGGCTTTCCTCCTCCCACCGCCTCCAGGAGTGAAAGCGATAAAAGTCCAGAGCTGCATGAGTCACCAGGACTAAAAATGAGCAATTTTCCTTCTGTGTGAAACTTGAAGGAAAATAGGGAAGTTACAACTGAGAGCAGCAATTACCCTGGGATGAAATGAGTGCAGGAAGGCAGCAGGTGAGAGCTTCAGCTCAGAACAGCTTCCTACATTGTCTGAAATATGAATAAAACTCAAGGTCACCCTCTTTTGTCTCTAGTGACCAGATGAGCACTTAGAAGTCAGGAGAGAGCTCCTAGATCAGGGCAGCTCCCTGCCCGAAGCAGACCGGTAGCAAAGTGAAAACAGAGAGAAAGAGCAAATATCACCCTGTTTCATGGATGGAAACTGAAAGGTCGGTGGTTGAAGCAATGGCTCATGCTGCTGCATGGAAAAGCCATGTTAGAGCCAAAAGCTAAACTTACAGCATTTAAGAACTGGTCCAGGTTTGGCCACAGGATCATCTTCCCTTTCCAGGCTTCAACTAGACACACAGCTTGCAGCAGAGATAGGTCAGTACCCCATTCCTACTCCTCCCTTCACCATATACTTTATGTATTTCTTAAGAGCTAGGATGAGGAAGCCTATCCAAACACAGACTCAAGCTTTATCTTCCTGCTTGCATTTGAGATTTCCTCTGAAAAGCACCCAACCAAGTGCCCAGGTCTTCCAGTTACCCTGCAGGGAGAACTTGCTCCATCTCCTCTTTGCACCAAAACTGGTGGATGATGCAAGCACTCAGACAGGAGCCAGAGCCCAGAGCAGCTGACAGGACAGGGAACGCTCCATTTTTTGCCAGCGGTTCCCAGCACGCCCCTGGACATGCCGTCTCCTGCCCTGCAAGTTACAAGCAGGGAGCCTCCGCATGGCCGCTGAGCGAAGAGCCTCCCCGCCGCGCGCCAGCCAGGCAGGACGCGAAGCGTCCCTAGATGCAGCAGGGACTCCTCGCGCCTCATCCTGGAGCTCTGTGCCCCTTCCACCCTAACCGACATCCCTCTTCCCCAGGAGTGATGCCACATGGCTGGTCGCTAAAGCAGCTTGTGAAGGGCACAGGGGACACACTGTGTCCTGAGGCCTTAGCCACCCAACACCAACATTCCTTCTGGGTCAGTTTACTCCGGGAGTGGAACAGATCACACCGGGGAAAGGAGCACAACCTTTCCCCAGTGGAAGTGAGCAAGTTGGGACAGGACGAACAGCCAGGAAAGGGCACCAGCACATCAGTCTAACCACATCCATGCTGTGAACTATACCCATCTTACTTATCACTATATTGCTGCAAAACACATCTAGAACAGGCAGGGAGACAGGCCTGGCATGGGGACAAGAGTGAGCAGCCCCGGGGTGTTGCTTTGATTGAGACAACCTTATTTGTTGCTCATCCTCAAACAGGTTGTGTCAGGCATAATTTTATGTGCAACCAGACCAACCTCAGCCAAGCACTATAGAAGGCAAATCCTCCAAGGGGTTTTCAGCCTTATCTCCCTGACCAGCAGTACATCTGGATTAATCTTAGGGAATACTCAGTTAGGGAATGCTAAGCAAAAAGGGTTGCACGGGGCCACGGGGAGTAGCCACAAGTAAAGCCTCTCACTTCCAAGTCAGCTACAACCAGACAGCGTACACACTGTTTCCCAGGTCCTGCAAGTACTTCCCACATTAAAAAAAAAAAAAAAAAGATGTGCCTGTGGCTGAGGGGCATGAAGCAACCACCGGGCAGCATGGAACATGAGGTCAAGTGCAGAGAAGGGGAGGAAGGAGGAGTCCAACCTACTGCTGCCCTGCTCCTCCCTGCTGGGATCCTGACCCAGTTTCACCCTGTTCAAAGCCTGGAAACGGCCTGGGCTCAAGGCTTCACAACAAACATCAAGGAAAAGCTGCTGTTTTCATTAAGAATTCAAGTGGCCACCTAGTCTTTATTCATTCTTATTTATAACTGGTGTCTCATGGCACTCAGGGTTGCTGCACACCGCTGAAAACGAACCTGACAGCGCAATGCAGATGACAGTCTGCTGCTCAGGGAGGGAGCAAAACCAACCGACTGTGTTTTGTAACACATGATTCACCAGCCTGTTGTATTTAGCTTAACTAAAAACAAACAAATAACCCCCTGAAGGCATCCCTGCCTTCCCAAGGTAAGGTCCGTCCTCCTCTGCAGCACGTCCAGCTCACGCATGCAGCCCCTGCTCACACCGTAACGCAGGGAGGCTCCGCATGGCAGCTTCAAGGCAAGGGCCGCACAGCTCGAGGGGCTCAGCTGGCTTCGTGTGGAGCAGCAGGGCTTCCCCATGGGGGGAACACATGAAGCTCCTCCCTGACCCATTAGCTCTGCACCTCACGTCTCGGCGCGTGTCAGCCCGGCCGCTCCGACGTGCAGTGCCATGGGCAGCACCGGTCTCCCTCTGTGCGCTCCCCTGGGCGCGAGCCAGGCAGGACGGGAGCGCGGCCAAGGCTCCCGTGTGCTCCCCCGGGACACCAGGCTGCTCCCTCCCCCACGCGCTTGCTGCGCAGCGCACCGCGAGGGCTCGCACCCGCTTCCCTGGCGCGCAACACGGCTCCTCCAGCACGGACACAAAGCCCTTTCTGTGCTGAGGAGACACGAGCCTCTTAGGGATTGCCAGAAATCATAACGTCATTTATTCCACTGCGAGAGCTCTGTGATTTGGGGACATGAAGCCCTCTGAGCTACTTGCTGGGGAATGGCCTGTCCAGCACCTCTCGGACCCAGACTCAGAGGCAGGGGTCGGTTTCCAGCTTTATTATTGGGGGTGACAAGGAGCAAAAGGAGAGAAAACCTGCAAGAGCCCAATTGCTAAATCACCAAACTATCGCCTGCGCCACAAGACTCAAGTGACATCAGCTGTTCATTACACAATCCAGATGTGCTTAAAAACCTGAAAGAAATCCCCACACTCTTCTGGAATCTGGCATTTTATCCACAGGACCACTGATCAATTACTGTTACTTGTAATTAGAGAAAGCAAGGTCACTGGAGGACCTCCGTTTTTGACTGTGGAATAGCACTGATAAACTAAATAATTAGAAATATTCTCAAGTGAACATAAGGATTAGAGCTCAAGCCTGTCTCCAGGCTCATTCCTCCTGTAAAGAAACTAAAGTTTTATTACAAATCCAAGGTTACTGATGCAACGTTGGGCAGACACGACATTCCTGTGGACAAGGGCGCGCAGGCGAGGCAGCCACGCATCCTCGCAGCTCCCCAGACATCCTCAGCAGAGCTTGCTCCTCCTGGGGGCCCAGGTCTGCCTGGCAGTCTCACAGCGACAGCCAGAAGCAGCAGTACAAGCAACAAAAGCCAGCAACGCCCCTGCACACAGTCCCCTTCCTGTTCCTGCCCAGGAGGAGGTCTGGAGAGGAAGCGGCTCCGGGGCTGTTTCTGCGGGCGCCGAACACGCTCGCACTGACGCGGCCAAGCCGACACCAGCGGAGCCGCCGCGCTCCCCACACGGCTGCTGCCGGTTCCTGGCTCCAGAGCCGGCCGCCCCCGGGGAACCGCCGCTCCTCACAGCACAATCCGGCTGCCCGACGGCAAAACGCTCCACATGCAGGTGGCCCCACAGCTGCAAGGAAGGCGTCGCGCTAACCACAACCGGAGGAAGAAATGATTTGGGCAGCAGGGCCCTGAAAAAGAGCGGGGTGGCTATTTTGCCTATTGACATGGGGCCCAAATTTAGGGAACACTTTATGAGCCCTTCCTTGGTCCACACAGAGACTGAGCGCGCTGTAAGCCGTGCAAGTCAGCCATAATCCTTCCCTTCTTGTCACAGCAAAAGTCTGTGTTAATAAAAACATTCAGTTTTTACTAAAAAATAACCCTGCTTTGCAGCAGCATTCTGTGCAGAGGTTATGTTGAACACTGAATCCGACATACAAGGCTAACACCACCCTGCTTCGGTCTCGCAGCTGGAGGAATTTTATGCAACAGCCTCTGCAAGCAGCTGACAGGGATCTCACAGCCACAACCAGCACCAGAAAACGAAGTCTAGGTAACATCCGGGCCAATAAGTCTCTCCCAGGAAGCTTTCCCTTCGGATAAGTATAAGGAATGTTATCTGGGCAATAACAGTGACATCTTCCATGAGGTTCCCAGATGGTGGAAACCCAAAAAAGCGACCTGCTGCTTTCACAGCCACACTTAGGAAACTGCTTTTAAAAAATAGGATGCCCAAATCTAACAATTAGTCTCCAATATTTAAGGTTGGGTTACCAGAAGAGGAAACAGTTCTGTTTTGACTATTTGTTCTTTAAAATCACTGTTTGAAAGCCTGGCCTGTTCCAAGGACGCACTGTTCGCATCTCCTTCCTTACGCATGATCTTTCTTTCCCTCCTTACCTTCTCACTGTTCCTGTATTTGCCCCATTTCTTCAGCATCTTTAGCCACTTGTCCACTCGCTCAATTTCTTGATGTTTTTGCTGGTGCAGGGGAGGGAAAAAAAAATCAGAAAAAATAAGTCCCAGCACATATTTCCCAGAAATTTAAATCTAACAACAGCAGAAAGTTTTGGCTGCTGAATTTTACCTTCAGTTACATACAGGTACCTGTAGCAGTGGCAGAAATGACCAAGAGGTGTTTGCAGACACCAGCAGTTTTAACGTGCAGTGGTGCAAAAAACAGCTAGAAACCCAGGCTCTGCACGCAGCAGTGTTTCAGGGGGAGCAGTGCTCAGACACCAGACCCCTTCCCTGCTCATCTAGCCACAGATGCTAGCACAATGCATCTGCCAGACATGGGGTACAGTTTTGCTCTGGTTTAGCAGCTCCCTCCAGAGAAACCAACTGCTCGTGTTGTCATGAACCAGGGCAGGGGGGTCCCTCTGAGGTGGGCAGCGCGCTTTATTAGGTGAATGGAGGGAGAGAACCCCCACCCAGCACAGCGCCCGCACAGCCCCAGCACACTACAGGCGACGGCCGTTTCTGAGGTGAGCTCCTGTGCCCCTCGGCTGCGGAGCAGGGCGGCCACCTCTGAGCACCAAGTAAAACGCCTTTCCTCCCTCCCTGAACACTTTAATCAGCCTGCACAGAAGCTGTGCTAACTACCGTGCTCCAGTCTGATAAGGCCACTTTCCTTTTCATTACTGAAAAAACATCTGGGCAGCAGGAGTGCTCAGTAATTACTGTGACACGTTTGAAACCGATGCAGTGGAGAGCTGCTTTTGACAGGTTTGTTCACACTCGTATGTATGTTGCCTGCCTCCTCCTCCAGGTCTGTGCAGAAAAGGATCCGGACACTGCTCTGCAGCAGCCCTTGCACAACGACCTGGGGAGCTGCAATCAGCTGCTGCCCTGTTTAACCTGGCCCACACCCCCCGCTCAAAGGAGCTGAGGGTGGGAAGCCGCGTCACCCACAGCCTCATGTGTATTTTCCCTTTTTGAGCTGTTGAGCAACGGACCAAAGCATGGGAAAAGCGATGGAGGCTTTTTGCCAGAAGCAGCTGTGTCGCAGCTCCCTCTTGCTTTAGGAGGTATAACTTTACTGCAGCATAGAGGAAGAGCAGGACCAAAAGAGGTTTATGAAACCAAACCCTCGGAAAGCAACCATAAACAGAGCCACTGCCCAGAGGATCTCATTGCACCTTGCATGTAGTTGTGTACACCTCCTGCAGTCGAGGACCTCCAGCAGGCACCAGCTGCCTGCTTTGCTCTCGCCCACATGTCCATTTTGCTGCAGATGAGACCCACATCCTTCCCAGATGATGCTACAGGCACCCCATGCCAGGGACAACACAGCTGCCGTCTCTCACCTTTTCTTCCAGTGCGGTGCGTGTCGGCAGCTCCTGCTCGCTGGAAAAACAAGGGTTCACACTTTATTCGAGAGGCCAGCAGGGCGTGGAGCGCCCTGTGCTGCTGCCGCATTGCCTCCTCTGTGGGAAGCACCTGGAGGCATTTGTGATCCCGAACACCTGGCTAGGCACAGCGGGAGAAGCGGCTCCTGGGGATGGCACCTTTCCCTACAGCTGTCTCCCCTTGATGCCAAGGCAGAGGAAGTGTATATGGCATGAGGGAGCCTGCCCAAGGCACAGAGCAAACCGCCCCCCCTCCCCTGTCTTGCAGGAGCTGCACAGCAAAAACAGTGAGCACTGGATATTGTTGGAAATCCTGGGCTTAAGCTCCTCTTCAACATCCAGCTGATCAGTGATTATAAAAAAACAACTGTGGGGGTGGGATACAGTTTCCAAGGAAAGAGAATAAGTAAGATTTGTTCTTATTTATTCTTATTAATTATTATTTATTACTATATTCTCATTTATTCCTATTAATAAATAAGCAACTCCTCTGGGGAAAGACCAGACATACAGCCACCAAAGCCTGCAAGTCTGGACACCAGACTTGTGGTGGGAAACAGCCCTTTTGCAAAAGCAAGTGGAAGGATATTCTCCAATCATTTCTAAGCCTTTCCTTCCAACTGCATTACCCCAAAGCCTTTTAAAAGGCAATGTGATCATTCCCAGGCAGTTTCAGACTGCTCCAAGCCTTGCCTTGCAGCTGACTCAAACCAGAGTGTTTCCACATGTGTGGGTAAGGGAGAGGACACATCCATTCCTCCTTTCTACATGTGGGGCTGATCAAGGCAAGCCAAAGAGTAGCTTGTAGCAGAGGTACTGAAATCTGTTATACTTTGCGCAGAATAGCGCCCTGAATGAGCAAGCCACGTGGAGGTCCTCAAGGACAATGAAGGACCGGGGACTTACTGCAAGAATCCAAAGCGGTCGGTAACTTTATACAGCGTGAAGTCGGCATCTTCCCACGGATCAATCTGAGTTCCTTCCTGCCTGCCCTGCAAAACAGAAGAGATACCATGAGCCACCCCGAGCAAAGGAGCAGTCCACCCAGCATCTGCACTGTGCTCTTATAGATGGGGATAGATGGGAAACTCTGGGAAATACTTTGTGTGAGATGACATATGAGCACAAGCAGACAGGGAGCTGGGCAGGCCCAGCAGGAACCAAAAAGGCTGGTGAAGCATGAGGCTGACTCCATGCGTGGAAAATTCACAGCACAGGAATGTGATTATCCTAAGGGTCTCCAAAGCACTAAGAACTGGTAGCAGAATGCCCAGTAAAGGCCTTGGGTTCTTGCATGGCAGCTAAAAGCATACCCAGCTGCTCCTTTGGCTGTTACTCAGAAGCCTAATGACTGGAGTGTTACTCCATGGAACTCATGGGAGGCAGAAGCTCTTGGTCAGAGCCCTCCTGCTTGACTAGGCACCTGCGTAGCTCCAACCTCAACAAGCACAGTAGGGAAAACACATGAGGTTGGTACCTTCTCATACTTGGCAACAATCTCCGCTTTTTCCCGGGCTATGAAAGTGTCTATATCTTTCTTCATGTCAGAAGCTGTAAAGCAGAGAGAGAAAAAAAAAAAAAAGTAGATAAGCAAATGTATATGCAAGATGGGAATTATTTTAGGAAAGTGCTAATAGAAAAAAGCTCTGCTGACAATTTTAACTTCCAGCCTTATCCCACAGCTAAGGTTAGAACCGATTGAAAGACTCCACACAAAGCACGTGCGGCGCTCCCGTGTACGACATATGCCTGCCAGGCATCGCTCTCAGCACAGGGAAGCAACGGAGCTGGAGCAAGCAAGAGTTTTCTGCATGGAATGGGCTGCAGGACCAGCTGCAGTGCTGTTGTTCCTGGGCACACGCACACCTCTACAAAACACACAGAGCTTTTAAACAGGTGTTCAGAGAAGCCGTGCTCAGGATGGAGTTCTTGTGTTACATAACAAGGCACAAGCAGCAGAGCCAACTCAGCGAGGAGCTTCCACGAACACCCATGAGAACCAAGCATCGGACAGCAGCAAGGGCGCCAGCCCCAGCTGCGGAGTCTGAGATGGACCAAGCTGTCGGCCAGACAAGACCCGAACTAGTTCCCAGGGATCTAGGTCGGATCCCTGGGATCGGTTCCCACCGCTTCGCTTCAGCCCCACTTCCCATATCAAACATGACAGGGCGGGTACAGTGCCACGGGTAAATGTGAGAGAAATTCACTGAATCCCAGAATGGTTGAGGTTGGAAGAGATCTCTAGAGATTATCTAGTCCAACTCCTCTGCTCCAGCAGGGACACCTACAGCACGTGTGGCACAGGCTGGCATCCAGGCAGTGTTTGAAGATGTCCAGAGAAGGAGACTCCACAACCTCTCTGGGCAAACTGCAGAGAACAGCGGTTCCCTGCAAAGAGGGATGCAGAGAAAAGGCCCGTGATTTCCTTCTCCTTTGACGCTCCCGGAGACTGCTCCATCGTCAGCGCTCAGTGGCTTTTTCAAGTTCTTCTGGGCTTATGGCAGAAATTACAGGCCAAGATGAGCCCTCAAGCAGTAACGCTACAGTATCACCTACAAAGCAGAGCCCTCCAGAGCCCTACTTGCTCGCCCAGGCCAACAAGTCTCGCGTGGAAAGAAGGTATTCCAAGGACAGAAAGGGAACTGCGGACTAAAACTAAGTAGCTTAGTGTTTAGAAACTTAGATTAGAAAACCTCTTAGAACAGCTTGCTAAAGAGGAAGGTGACGTTTTGCCTGCTTTAAGGAGATTTTGCCTTTTTTGCTTGCTGCAAAAGGTCCAGCAGAGTTGGGGTGGGGATGGAAAGGGTGAGATAAAAGAACTGTTAAAACCTTAAACAGTTTTCCCCACTGCCACATTACCCAGTGATTCACCCTGAGCACCCGAACATTACACTAACTTTAATATTTTATTATTACAGTCCGGAGATTTGATGGATGGCTTGAAAGGAGCTCCCGAGAGCACAGAGAGACCCCAGCAGAGCAGGCCTCAAAGCCTGCTACGACAAGACACAAAAGGAACCCGCAGCCGGTACCCAGAATGCATCCGCGTGACAGGAGTGATGGATTTCACCGTGATGACCAAGAGGAGCAGCTGCCCAGCTACCTCTTCCTCCCTTCCCCAGGCAATGTGCTCCTCTCCTCTCCTTTACACCCCATGGCCAGTATTGGGGAGGGTCGAATGTGAAACCTACCTCCTGAACTCCCACAGGCTGCAGGCAGCTCCTGAGGGAAATCACTGCCCTGCTCACTTGCACTTGGTGCAGCAGGCACTTACACCCAGCTCCTTTTTCATCTGCCCACGTGGCCTTCAATGGTTTGAGGGCACCATTGACCAAGGCCGAGCAAGAGGTGCCCGAGCAGCCAAGGGCTGTTGCACTGGGGACAGGCTGGGGACATGACTTTGCCCAGAGGGCAGCCCGTCGGTCGGCCCTCAGACACCATCGAGCACTCGCGGCCTTGCACCACCAGCTGCCACCTCAGCAAACCTCATCTCCCTTGAGTGCTTCTTCTCACAAGTTGAGCTCAAAGGCATCCTTGCTCCCTCCTTTCTTATGTCATTTTTTTGCTGTCGGGGAAGAGGGGCCGTAGGATTCAAATTAGGTCCTTTAGGAGCAGATAAAAATACAAACATTCTGCAAGCTGGAGGAAAAAATAAACTATGTCAAATTCGTGTGCAACTTTTCAAGACATTCATGAAGTGGAAATTATTCTGCATGTTGCTGACCACAAGCTGCACGACAGCAACCAGAGGAAGAGCTATTCGGTAACAGGGGAAGGCTTACAGAGCAGAGACAAGCAGCAAGACCACATATATTTTGGCTTCAGTCCATCTGAAAGGCTCTCTGCAGACAGAAACGGGGGCACAGTAGCCATTTTTGCATCTCACATCTGGAAGGGGCATATTTGTTTTCTCTTTACAGTGACAATGGTCACTGGGTTGAAGGAATGCCACCAACTCACTGCACAACCTAGAAAAGCTACAGCCTTTGTTAGGGGAATAACACTGTGCACATGAAAACTATTTTTAAAACATTTATTTTCTGCAGAGTTTGAAGCAAGGCCACCTGCCAAACACAGTGTGCAGGAGACTCAAATGCAAAGGACAACTTATATATTGCAGTAGCAAAGAGAAGCAGGAGTTTCGACTATCCCAAGGTATCTGCACGGAGCCCCAAACCAGCATCTCTTCCCACAGAGGTGATAATGAAAAACGCAGGGCAGGAGGCAACCGAAAGGCCCCCCACGAGGGCTGGTGGCTGCTTGCAGCTCATGTTCCTCCTAAACCGCGAGGCCGCTGGGCAGCAGTGTCGCACGATGCCCGGGGTGCCCGGGCAGGCTGCAACTGTCACGTTTCGGGGCACAGAGCGCAGTGCGGCCATCTGCCCCAGCAGTCTCATGGCCCAACGAGGGCAACACGGTCTCCATTGCTCCCGAGGACGAAGGGATTTCTCCTCCTCCTGTCTGGCCGAACTGTAGAAACCGAAGGTAACACAAAACAGGACAAAAAACAAGGCTAAAGGTAAAGACAGCATCTTCAATCCAGGTGAGAAGGGGCTAAGAGACATTCGTGCCGTCTCTCTGACCTCCTACAAAAACATATGCACCTCCAACAAGACACATCTCTAGTCCACAGATGAGGAATCAGAGTTAGATGAGCGAGTACTTTGATCCAGGTGTAGGGTTGCATCCTGGAGTCCTCTCGCCTGTGCCTGCCAGCCCAACCAGATCTTCGCTTGATGCCTTAGAGAAGTGACTCTCTCTGCGCATGCTGATCTCCACAGCGGATGGATTCCACCTTGCATTCCACTCCTGTTCTTTCCAAAGCCCAGCAAAACGCCTTTCCCATCCCCTGCTGATCTGTGATCCCCCCTGCAACCTCTCTGCTGTCATGTGCCCCATCTACCAGCAAGGGCAATCTGCTTTCTCACCAAATAAATGACAGCTCCCTCTGGGCTACTGCTCAGAGAAGAACCAGGCAAGGCTACCTCCTGCCAGAAGAGCTGCTTCACTGAGGCCACATCTGCAACCCTCTGCACACCTGCAGTGACCCTCCACCCCTGGGGTGAAGGTAGGTGCTCAGCTTCTACAAAAAAAAAAAAAGGACAATTTCCCTGAATGGGGCATATGCACGCAGGGTTTCTTCTGCCAAAGATTCAAATGGCTGTGGTGTAAGGACAGGGATCAGAGCAGAGGGAGCCAAGCAGAGGAGCTGTGCAGCGCTGAGCAGGTAGTCTCACATCAGCATGTCCTGCGGTACCCGACAGGGAATTCAGTTCAACCATGAATGATGACAAGATCCAGCTCCTCATGGAGCTTCCCTCAAAGCAGTGCTGCCCAGGACAGAAAGCAATTCCTACCTCTTGCACTGAGCAGCTGCGGTGATGCTACATTCATAGATTATTCTTTGCACCATCAGGCTGTGAAGAAATGAGGAATTTATCTTGGACCTTCCCATTTTTACCACCAGTAACAGGCAGCAAGCAGACCCTATTCCTGCAGGTACCTTGAACATGCCCTTGAAGAGTTACAACTTCTTGGCAAAGCCTCCTCTTTAAAGTATCAGGCTGCTCTTAGGCCATCAAGAAACCAAACCTCTAAGCCCACTGCGCCAACCATTAGAGCAAGTGCACGGCAAACAGGACACGGGTGCCAAGTTGTGAAACCTCAGCAGTCACTTCCCACGAGCAGAGCCGTCTCAGCTGCCTGCATGTCTCCTCGGCGTGCTCCATCCCCAGGGCAAAACTCGTACAACTTGCTTGGTTGCTTGGCCAAGAGATGGTAACTTCTTCCAAAACCACCAGCTGACACTGCACCCAAGCTCATGGAAATACGTACGGTCTGAACCAATTATCTACTACTAGAAACTGTTGGTAGCCAAAAATAAGCAGACGTGAATGTACGTATGTGAATGTTGACATGCTGCCACAAAACAGCACGCTGACCTGTGTCAAACTGAAACTTATCTATGGAATAAAGTCAAAAAGGTAGTGCATGAGACCACAAGCACAACCTGAGAAGCTTAAATCTTTGTTCCTGTTTCACAATCTACTTTAAAATAACATTTTAACACACCATTGGTAAGCTTTTAACTGTCTATGCTATAAACTAATCCCTTTAGTTTTCCTTTGGAGAACATGCTTAATGGAGCTGACCTCTAAGCATTTATTGCTTAGCTGAAACGCCTGTACAGCAGGTGCTAAGGGAGCTGAGGCCCTCAGTATGAGGTTCAACTACAGTCTTTACCTGCCTCCTGGCTGCTACGCTTGCCAGGTACCAGCTTCCACAGAGCAGTTAGTGCATTTGCAGGGCATGGAACAGGCAGCACAGTTACAAGAGCGCAATTAAAAGGAAGCAAATGGCCACAAGAACTTAAATGGCCCTGATACGATTTAAGTACATGAAACGGCTGCTTCAAGCTAATAGTGCTGTCAGCTGGCAGCACGTGATACACGCTGCTTGTGGAAGGCGGGGGACACAGTGATCATCAGCCAGTTACTAGACCAAGGGCAGCCTTAAGCAGAGGCTCTTCTGCCTAGGAAGGTGTTCCAGCAGAGAGGCTGAAGGGTTAAGAGCCACCAAACAAACCTCCCACCTGCAGGTGACATCAGCAGAGCTTTGGATCTTCCTGCACTTCCTTGTGTGACAAAATCCTGAAGCCTCCTAAGATACCTGAGAAGTCAAGCAGAGAAGCGGAGGAGCTGCCGCGCTGCCAGCTGCCGTGACAGACACTCACCTACAGGTTGGCAAGTCCAGTAGATCACAAACAGCTTTCACTGCCTGGGAAAGTGCCGCATGCTGCTGGCTACGAAAAGAGCTTCTGCTTCTTAAGATCCACGTTTTTACACGAAACAGCAACCATATTTCCTCTGGACGACTCCAGAAGCCAAGCCACACACCTGAGGTTTTGCTTAGGCTGTTCATCATTGCCACCTCCAGTGTTACAGCTGCCTCAGCATGTTTATTAGAAATCCAAGGTAGCAAATAGTAATTCAAAATCTAGAAATCCAAAATCCCTTCATAGGGCTGTAATAGTGGCTTTTGGAAAGTCTCATTCCCAAACTTCTAAGACGCTTATAGCAGACATAACTTAAATGCCAGCCTGAGCGATGTTAGGGGTTGTGAGCCCTGCACTGTGCCCTTCCATCATGGACATCCAACAAGGCGTCCCCATCTGTAGCTACTCTCCCATTAACTCCCCCATTAATGAAGCCAAGCATGGTGGTTGTAACAGCAAATGTCTCACAGAAGCCAAATACCAACTTCAAAACAACGTCATGGGGCTACAGGGGCAGACAAACACGCTACAGCAAAGGAAATCAGACTGGCACTCGCACAGCCAATTACGCCCTCAAGAATGAAATTACTAGCAAGCAGGATGAACTGAGATACAGGAGATCCTGTTTGCATGTTTATTTCCTTGACTACAACAGAAACCCAAGAGTACACAGGCTTTAAAGGAGAAGAAAAAAAAAAAAAAAAAGAGAGACCGACCACAGGAGTGCTGCTAAGGCAGCCAAATATACCTATCTTGGGGTCGATGAAAATCATTGCACAATGATTATTTCATTGAGTCACCTGACACGCTACAAAAAGTTCAGATAAGCTCCAAATAAGTAAATAAGTTTTCATTGTATTTGAAACTGCACTGCACACTGAACAGGAAAATTATTGTGATCCCATCAAAACACAATCATCTACTTAGCAGAGGTTTTAGAAGTAGTCAAGCAAGAACCTCTGCTACAGGCAGGTTTGACAGGACCAGCAGCATCCCCCAAAGCCCCAACGCAGAACATCCAGACAGGACATAAGGTGCTGACGTGAATCTGAACCATTTCACAGTGAGCAACTGCACTCAGAGTGGTTCGCGCCAGTTTTTGTATTGCTTTTGCATCAGGAAACCCCAGCCAGCCCAAGCGCGCGGGCCCTTACCCAAGCCTGTATCAGGTGCCAAGAGGCATCAGCTCAGTCGGGGCTGTTCTCTCCCTCGGGGCATCTAACTGGCGGGAAGCTCTCCCGGTGCCGAGCCGCTCGCCTCTGCCATAGATCACAACAGTCGCCCGTCCTCAGCCGTCACACCCTGCTGGTTCCAAGCCTTGTCCTTCCGGCCGGCTTGCGCATTCCCAGATCAGCGTCGTGGCGCTCCCCTCCGCTGCTCCTGTGGACCAGCGCTCACAAGTGCCCCGGAGAAGAGGCAGCCTGGGAAGCTCTCTGCACGTGGGCTCTCTCCACCTCCAGACTCACTGCAAAGGAAGCAAGAAGTGGATAAGCTTCCCGTTTCTCACGGGCATTGCCCTTCCCCTCCACTGGTGCTGGCTGCCTTCACGAGTAAAGGGTTAAACACACTTTTCCCGTTGCAGTCAGAGTGCCCGGGGCTCAGGATGGCGGCACTCCCCTCTGCTGCCCCAGCATTTTAGGGGCATGAGGTGCTGCCCGGGAAGAGACGCACATGGGGACAGCTGCAGACCACAGAGAATAACAGCGCGGCAAGAGAGCCCCCGGGCTGCGACGGCACGGCCATTTCCACGTGGTGTCACCGGCAGCCGGGCGAGCTCCAGGGGAAACCACCGCGGAAGCCACTGAGGCAGTGGAGAGAGGGGCAGGCGGCGCACGGGGAGCAGCGGCAGGTCCCTCCCCGGCTCTCCCACCAGCCGCGGGCAGGAAGCGCGTACAGGTTGGCTTGTCCCAGGACACGCTGGCTCAGCAGGGAAGCAACAGGCTGCAGCAGGAAGGAATCTCCGGCATCAAGTAAACCAGGCTCGTCCGCACCGCGAAAAGGAACCCCGCTCCCCAGGGAAAGCGCATTGCTCCCCCGCAGCACCAGAGCCGCGGAGCAAGGCCTCAGCCCACTCCCCACGGCTCTCCTGGGCCCTCAGCACTTACGTCTGCTTTCTAAGGCGGTTTCGCAGGGTGCCTTTGAGACGGAGCAAGGGCGCTCTGCTCGGCACCGAGACGCAGGGAGAGGCAGCAGCAAAGCGGAGGCCTCAAGGAGAATTACTCTGACAGCGGCTCCTCCCTGCTTATCCGACAGCAGACAAGAGCTGAACTGTTGCAGCATCAGAAAACGGCTTTAAACATGCGCTAAACCCCTCGGAGCACAACTGCTCTTCTGCAAACACTTCTTCAGCAGCTCCTATTTTTAGCTCTCAGAGGGAATAAAGCCATAGCCAAACATTTGCTTTGGGCTCTCTCTCTGCCTGGAACTCATTTCCACCAAACAGCAATTTATTTAAACAAAAAAAAAAAAAAAAGGAATGAATTTTTCAATTTTTCCTTTTTTAAAGTCTCATTATTTCATTATTGCAACAATTTCTACCCAGCCTCATTAAAGCAGGGCAGGCAGACTGGAGAATGCAGAAGGCCGGATGCTGCTTTGCCTTCCCTCCTGCCACCAGTCCAGGGTCTAACCAAAGGCCCGAGAAGCCTGAAAAAATTCCCCTCCCTTTGGGCTACCAAAGGCCTGGAAAGCAACTAGAATGACAAGAGCATCAGAAATGAACTGCTCGTGTTGCTTGAGGCTGCAACAGAAGTTTTCATTTCTTTAAGTGTAAACTACAGGCATTTACAACAACACTGCTGCTCCCTTCAGGTGCCGACCTGGTAAATCCGAAGCGAGGTCCCACTGCAGCATCCAACTGGGCAGATTTTAAGGAGACACTAAGTATCCAGGCAAAATGACTTACTGGCAGCTGCAGGGCTGTTAGCATTAAAGACTAATCCCGGCTGAATTTGGGATTTGGAGCTGGAACGCAGACAATCCTTCAGCACAGCCGGAAGAAGGAACAGCAGTGCTCAAACGCTGTGGCCAAGATGTGCCAAACCGCAGCGCTTTCATCCCGACAAGGCCTCCTAAGGAAACGGTCCCTAGTCACGACCCAAAGGGCAGGAAGGAACGAGGATCAGGCGCCCTGGAGCAGCGACCTGTGCTTGCGCTGCTGGTGCGCCTGGTCCCCTCATGGCCCACTTTCGCACAGAGCTACAGGAACAGCCACTGCAGTAGAAGTGCAGGACCTTAAAAATCCACTGACACAGGAAGAGACAACTTGGCTGCGAGAGCTGGCATTATCGCACATTTCCATCACCTTCAAACAACAGCTTGGGATACTTAAAACCACGCTTAACGTCTGTTCCGCCACCAAAGCCCCGAGCAATCATGTTCGGCAGGAGAAAACCTTCGGAAAACAGGAAGCATTTGATCCAGCACTGGAAAGGGGCTGAGAAAATGTCTCCCAAAGCACGGCAATCTTCTGCAGCCTTGAAGTATGTGTAGTGCAATATTAGGAACAGGAAATTTTTAAGAAGTATCAAGGCAACATTTTTTAAATTGCGACATAACCTTGTCCTTCTTTTCTGCTTGCTGGTATCTCCTAAAATTACTTAGCCTCAGCAACTGTAGGAATTTTTGCTATTTCATGCAAATGCAACATTTTACTTCAACAAGAACATTTAATGGTTAAGCTCCCTTTGCACAAATCTTGTGCACAAGAAGTCCTCCCTTCTCCTTTAACGGAAAACATGGTTATAAAACCCAGCTGGCAGGAGGACTTGAGGCAGATGGAACCCTAGGGACACTTCTCTGGGGACCCTCCTTGGCTTACAAAGCTGCAGTGGCACCAAGGTCATGGACCAACTTGCTAATTTTAAGATGGATATAAAAATAACTTGATTTTTTTGACAGTGCCCGTGCTTTAAATACAGCCCAAACAACCCGGGGCTGTGGGGGAGCAGCACAAGCACACCTGGGGCTCCTGTGCGGGAGCACAGCCGGGGCTCCTGTGCGGGAGCGCTTCCCTATCGCGCACAGCGCTCTGCAGAGCGGCGATATCGGCTCCCACGAAGCCCGGGAAGAGCTGCGACACACACGCGCAAGGATGAAGTACCTTACACCCATTCACAGCGTATGCTGTTCCACACTGCTAACAGAACACGTATTACACAGCTAGCTAAGCCCTCGGCCTGCCTGGCTCTCTTCAGAGGCCACTCCAGATAAGCACGGGCCCAAAATTCAGGTTTGCTGCCCTTGTTACTTCCCCAGCCCGTGCTTTGAAACCTCCTCCAATAACTGTACAGTTGGGCTAAGACAGAGACCCAGAGCCACCCATGCCAGGACTTGGGGTTGAGCTGTAAGACGTGGCAAGAGACGGCAATAACCCAAGCTCATTACACTGGACATTCACAATTAACTGAACGAAGGAAATTCCCTATGCAAAGGCGGGTAGATAAGCCAAGTGACTCAGGACAGGTGCCAAGCCAGAAGCCTAGGGATGAGTGCGAGGACAAGAGACAATGTCTCATCCTTCTGTTTTTCCAAGCGGTATCTTCAGCCAGACATGCCTGAGAAGGCAACCAAGGAACTTCACAAAAACCAGCACTCAAAATCACCCTGGATCTATTACTTCCAATTATTTTTTCCACATCCTCAGCATTTCCAATGGGAATGATGTAGAGCAACAGCAGCGGGGTAAAAGCTAGGCAAGGGGGACCACAGCAAATTTATTATGCTTGAGAAGCACTTTTTTTCCAGCATATAGGAGATAGATAGCTGAAACTGCACATGGAAGAACTACAAAACCTGAGGACCATCTTCCTCCTAGGTGAGGCAAAACGCACAGGGAGGAATTTAAGCAGATGAGAGACTGACACTGATAGAAAGTCAAGTTCTTGGTAAGAGAAAGGGATCCATGTCCTGTGCAGTGGGTACCTGGGCAGACACCTCTTTAATATAAATAACTATAAATAACTATCCTTGCTCCAGGGGCTCCCATGCTGTGCTCAGCAGAGCCCTGGAAACTCATGAATTACACTGTGCTGCTTTTTTTTCTTTTTCTTTTCTTTTCTTTAAGACACCCAAGAAAAGAGGCTGATCCTTACAAAACACACAGGAGTCCCTAAACTGAAAGGAGCTGAAAAGGCGCTGCGCAGACACTGAGTGTGCTAAGGACTCCAGTCACTGGCGAGACTGCCTGTAAAAAGGAGCAGCCGCTTTCCACCATGTTGTTTCACCCAGGAAGTAAATGAAAATAATTCAAGTACTTGCTGAGTTTCAAAAGGATTGCGAGAACAAGGCAGCTCAATTTAGCCAAACATGTGCAATTTGAATTCGAAAGATTAAATCCACTATGATGTGGACATCACACCTCATAGTGTTGCTATGTTATTCTGTGCAGGTGAACATTAGAGCACTTTTAGGAACTAGACAGTTCACTTGAATGCACATATTCACATATTAATTTGTTTAATTGCTATAGGAAACATCTGCAAGCAGGGTGATGATTTCTTCTGTAGTTTGGCAAGAGACAGTTTAAACGCCAAGACCAAATCCTGGGAGAGCTGAGTGAGTCTTGGGCGCAGCAGGATTTGCACTCTGCAAAAATAGCTCGAAATAGGAAAGTTGTCAGTCAGTGGCAATCTGAGAACAGTGAAAGATTTTTTTGATAGGAGAGGCATAAAGAAATCACTGTTACTTTTCCTGAAGTAAATGACTAGGCCTGAGCTCCAAGTCTGAGTTAGAACATGACTGCAGGCCTTGAAGCAAGACTTTGAAATAGAATAGCAGTGGCATGGGTACAGGGCAGGGAGGAGGCTGCTTTTTACTTTTACAAAACATGCAGGGTAGAAGCACTGCCAGGACAGTCCTCTTTTTAAAGCACAATCACTTCAGCCTTGTCCTGGCAGGGTACAAAAGAATGAAGTTCACCCTACCTGGGACTCACCGGGCTCACACAGCCGTCACTGCCCAGCTGCAGAAAGCGAGACGAGATGCCGCTCTGCAGCAAGAGCCTGATGAGCCAGAGCCAGCATGCTGCCCCTTCGCCCGCGCCAGCCTCGCCTCGTGTGAGAGAATCTCACTCGTAGAGCTAAGAGTTCGAACACGGATAAGGAATTTGCATGTTCAACACAATTCGCCAGAGAAGCGCTGCTGCGTGCAGCGGGTTGCATCGACCGTCACAGCGCGGCACAGTGCCTGCAAGCGCCGCTCTGTGGCACCCGGGAGAGGGAGGACGAGCCCACGCCCGAACCAGCCACCAGGGCAGGTCACACGCTACGAGCGTGACCTATGGGGCTGTTTTCATAGAATCACAGAATGCCTAAGGTTGGAAGGGACCTCTAAAGGTCATCTAGTCCAAACCCCCTGCACACGCAGGGTCACCTAGAGCATGTGGCACAGGGTGGCATCCAAGTGGGTCTTGAAGATCTCCAGAGAAGGAGCCTCCACAGCCTCTCTGAACAGCCTGTTCCAGTGCTCTGGCACCCTCACTGTCAAGAAGTTCTTCCTTAAGTTCCTGTGGAACTTTTGATGCTTCAATTTGTGGCCATTTCCTCTAGTTCTGTCAGTGGCCACCACTGAAAAGAGGCCAGTCCCATCCTCCTCACTGCCTCCCTTGAGGTACTTATAGACTGATCAGGCCCCTTCGCAGCCTTCTCTTCTCCAAGCTGAACAGGTCCTGAACAGAGGGAGCAGGGCAGAGGCCTCTCCTCATAGGGTAGATGTTCCAATTTTCTATCAAACACAGCGCTTCAGCCCCATTTCTCCAGATTTCCATCCTTCCTCCTTCGCTGCTTCTGACAAGACACCTGGCTGCAGCAAATGGCCCCTTCCAGAACCTGGGCCTTCCCCAAACGTGTCTGGATCGCTGCTGTTCCAAGCAGCAGATCCGCTCTTTTTGGGTCTCTCCCCTAGGGCCCATTTCCAGGCTCTAGCAGACAGGTGTCTAGGTGGGCCCTGAACAATCAGCAATACTTTCCGGGTGTATTTAGCAAAGGTCAAAGCTTATTTGCAGCATTAAAGTCCATAATGCCCTAAAGCTATTACACGTTTCTTTCACTTCCTTTCACTGACAGAAAACAAAAGCTTACAGCCTTGCTCACCATCACTAAATATTTGCATTTCCCAAGGCAAATGTTTCTGCCCTCGTTTTGGAAGTTATTTTGGTAGCCCCAAAAAGGCAAATCCAACCAGGTCCATGTGACCCCTTCCCCAACGCCTCCTCTGCACTCCACCAGGTCCTGCAAAGATGATGCTCCCAGGGTGTCATCCGTAGCGCCGATGCTGCCTGTGCTCCTTCATGGACTGTTTGCGAGGAGCCTCTCTGCTTTCTAGCTGCATGCTGTGTTGGGACGGTATCTCACCTGCTCCTGAATACCTGCCCTTGCCATACTGAGTTGCGTTTCCTTCCTGTCAGACCATCATGCTTTACGTAAAAACCACGGGGACAAGAACTGTGCTCTTGCTGATGCTTGCCGCCTGTTCAGGTGCTCTCTTCTTCCACCCTGGCGCTCACGAGCCCCACAGTGCGGCTGCCCATCAAGGCATCAGGATTAAACATGGGTGTCACATGAAAACACAGGTCCCATTGCCAAGCTTACAGTTCCCCAAAAAACACAGAGTGCACTCACATGCTCAGTCGTCTTTCATATTTACTTATTTTTTTAAGCAGCTAATCAGAGTATGAACAGGTTGCAAGAAAGATTCAGCTTGGATGTTGAGGGAAAGCAGCAAATACAAACAACACAGCCCTGCGGCAGGCACCCTTCCTGCCCCAGGCTCCGCTTCGGGCAGCTGCCCCAGCCACTCTGCTGCGGATGCATCTCCCAGGCAGGGGAACGAAGCAGGGAAAGCGCCCGCAGCAGGGCCACCAGCACAGCACAGCCCACTAATCCTTCCCAATGCGCCGTATGCGGCGGGGGGCTTATGGCCGAGAGGCAATTCAGTGGCTCCTGTCACACATGTCATCAGAGGCACACAGAAAGAAAAGCTGAAGGGAAGCAGCCTTCTTTAAGCTGCCCAAGTGTTTCCGGTAGCTACGAGCAGATAACATCAGCAAGCCTAACCTGAGCGTACTCCCCCGGCCTCATCACAGCACTTCTTTTCAAGAAGCTTTTTCAGTGTCGCTTTGATGTCCCCAGATGCCCAGGAATGGTTCGACCCACTGCAGGGATCTGTGAGGACTTTTCAAGTCATGGGCCTGAGAACAGGGATCCTCTGCCCTCTGCATCATCACCAGAAAAGCTATTTGCATGGAAGGCCCAAACCTGCCCGTGCAGCCAGCTGCAGAGCATGCCGCTCCGCCAAGATGGGCGTTTATTACTCCTCATGCCTGGTTTCCTACTCAGGCCTGCACAAAGTCACCCTGTTGACTTTGGAAAGGGCCTTTATAAAACATCCCCAGCTCTGGAATTGCACTCTCTCAGAAAGGGAAACAATCAGACAAATGCACAGGAAAGCAGATATTTCACTACTACTTCTGCCTATAGGCAGCTACTCCTTCTTTTCTTCCCCCATCTTTGGTTGTGAAAACTGGAACTACAAAAATTTAAAAGAAAATATTATAAAAAGTTATTATTAAAAGAAGGTCACAGGAGAGCAACAGCTTGAAAATAGCTTCAGCTAAAAATATTTCAACCCCACACCCATTCTTTAGAGAAAATGTTATCAGATGCTTACTTCCCAATGTTGTCATCAGCTTTATTTATTTATTTTTCATTAAGGTAGTACTTTCCTAGGAAACTTTAAAAACTGTTTTTTTGTTTTTAAGGCACAAGAGTAGCTCTGGAAAGGACCCTGCCTGCTGCCTCAAAGACCCATTTCTTCCTTGCAGTGTAATGACAAGATGCTGCCTGAATCTGGCAAGTGCAAACCTTAATTTTCTTCTGAAGTCACTTTATTATGCAAAGCAGCTTTCTAAAAACAGCAAAGTATTTCAGCCACCCACATCAGGTTGCAGAGAACTTGTGCAATATAGATTTTCTCTCTTTCTCCCTTCCCCATGGGGCAGGGCATGGAGGGCAGAGAACGGGGGGAAATGAAAAGGTCATTAAAGGCAGCGGCAGCAGCACGGACCAAGCATCACAACACCCACCATCACGGAGCACACTGTGTTAACCACAAACCCCATTCTGGGCAGTTTAAGAGACTTTTTTTCAAGCGAGGTGCTGCCTTACCCGCAGGTGCAGGGCAGGCTGGCGGTGGCTGGAGCAGGTCACGCGCAGCGGAACCCGAGCAAGGCTGCAGACTCAAAGCGTCAGCCCGGATTAAGCAAAGCTCCACTTCAATCAGAACAAAGAGAGGCAGAGTTCAGTGTAACCCAGCAGGGCTTTGTACCTTTTCAGTGCTTAAAGTTCATTGAGTGCTTGCAGAAAAACTAGGGAATTATTGCAGGTAGATTAGTGAAAGCCTCCACTAACATGCAATGGTAGTTAGCAAATCAAAACCAAGAACCAAAATCAATCTTTATATCCAAAGATATGAATAATTGATAGTTTCTCCCCCTGAAATCACAATCGGGCTGCATGCTCTAGCCTGCAAACACTGGTCACTGCGTGCTGTGGAGGTGCTGCATGGAGAGAGGTTGGAAAGCTGCTCCAAAGTTACACTCACAGAGAAAGGCACAGGCTGCTTATTTTGAAAAAGAGTAACAAACAATGGAGCAAATGGCAGAGGAAAAGAAAAATAAGTAGCAGCAACCTTTTCACCTTAGCAAATTTACATCTCAACCCTGCCACACCTTGTTTCCCTGCATGTCTTACCACCCTTTAGGAGATGTGTCTGTAACTTGCCCTTTTTCCTCAATACCAACAACAACAAAACAAGTCAGCAAAAGCTCTGGGAGGCTGCACACGGGTGCTGCCCCTCGCAACAAGCCAGGCTCACACCAGCTCCTCCTGCTTGCCCCTGCCTGCTCCTTCCCACCTGTGATATGCTCCGGACTCGGCCTTTCTCTGGTCCCCTCGTGAACAGCTCGTGGCACCGGAGGCCTATTCCTCAGCCAGTATCCGCAGGCAAAACAAGCTACTCCACGGCCAGCAGAGCTAACAAAATCTTGCCTATAAAGGCTGCACAACCTGCAATAAATCCACACATCATTCTCAAAAAAGACGAGATTGCACTGAGACACAGCAAAGGCCACATAAAACTGAATTCAACCAACAGGTGTTTTGAAATGAGTTTCTCCCGTTTCAAGCATTCCCAAGCCAATGGCGTCCACGTGACACGCGTTCCATGATCTCCAGTGCTTCTGGCAGTGCACACCCCGGCTGCACCACCATGGACTCCAGCACACCTAAATCCTGATCTTTACTCCAAATGCTTCTCTGCTAACGCTCGTTGAACCTGGTCCAGTTCAAAAGTGGCAGCAAAGACGCAGAGCATGCGAGCACTACTTTTCCTTAAGGAGTCAGGGTAAACACCTATTACAAAAAAAGAAAAACACAGAATTCAAGAACTAACCTGAGAATTACGAGCAGAGGAACAACCACAGCCATGTTATGCAGACCTTAAAAAAAAAAAAAAAAAAAAAGAAAAGAAAAAAAAACAGTTGCTTCAGGGGATGACGGAGGCCTAGGCTCTGTGACAGCAAAGGAGGCAGCAACGTGCTGGGCTCCGGGCGCTCCTGGTCCCAGAGGTGCGGGATCCCGGTGCCACGGCCGCTAGCCTGTCTCCGTGCGGCCAGCGGAGATGAACTTGGCAGCCCTGCCCGCGTGACGTTGCTGCTGGGCTGGCTTCTGAGCAAAGCAAGCTTTTTATAGCATTTCCCACTGACAAATGTCATCTGTAAACCCCAGTCGCCGTAGTTGAGTGGAGGAAAGGGAAAACAGCAAGGCGCTGTCGCAGAGGCCGAGCCTGGCATCTCCAGAAAGAAACCAAAACAAACCCCGACCCCGGGCTGACTCCCTCGAACTGTGTCTGGGCGAGGCGCAGGACACGGCAAGGCCAACTGTGGCACGGCCCCGCTCTGCACCAGCACGAGGGGAACAAGAGGAGGACGAGGAAAAGGTGGGGAGGGAGAGAAAGGCTTTGCTTCGAGTCTGAAGAGCCACAATAAGGGACGGAGTTTGTAGAGAGCACTTCCACGGCACGCGGTGTTCCCAGCTTCGCACGGCATCGCTGGGTGTCTGGGACACAAGCTGGGGGGTTCTGCACACTCAAGAGACCAGGGAAGATCCTTCTCCATAAATATTGCCAAACTCTTAGCAAGCAGCATTTGCGGGAAGCTCTTTCAAAATATTAATGGAAGCAAAACCACGCAGCACTTTGGTCAAGTCCCTGCACACGCATGTGTGTCATCCTTTTCTTCGCAACTGCGCTTGGCGCTCCCACGGTGCTGCAGAGCGGTTCCCCTTCCCTCCTTGTCTGCTTCTTTCTTCATCCTCAAGCGGGCACCCACGTGGAGTGAGCCGAGGCGATCGCCAAGTGACTCACGCGGCAGCAATGTGGGTGGGAGTAGCTTCCATGCCCAGCTCCTGAGCATGAGGCCTTTTATGGTATTTTTGGAGTGGAGGCCGTTGTGGTTTGCAGCACTTTGCAGTTTGTCCCTGGTGGAAGCGGGCCGTGCTCCGCGAGGCCACGGTGCGGCCAGCCAAGAGGAGCCAGCGGCGGCTGCCTCCACAGCACTGCCCGCAGGAGCCAGCAAGACCGAGGCCTCTGGGGCGCCCGGACGCCACACAGCAGCCACACGGCTCGAGTCCCACCAGCCTGCAAGCTCCTCTGTGCACTCCTTCGCTAGTAAAGCCCAGTTTTCTAAAGATTTGTTCCCTCTGTCGCCCGAGTTTTCCCTTCTACACACACCTCCAGGAAGGGTACATTCAGGAACACTTGCCTGGACAAGCAGACACCCATATTCCCCAGGCCCTGGAAGGGATGCCCAGCTCACGTGAACCAGCTGCAGCAGCCAAATCTCATCCATCTGTCCGTCCCTCCATGGGACGTCTACCCCGGGACGGCATATCCCTTCCTCGCTGCTTTCCAGGCTCACGGAGCACAAATGTGGCACAGGGACAAAGCCATCGGGCTGCCTATTGAGCTGCGCCTCGCAAAGCCAGTGGTAGCACTGGCCACAAGAGCAGCATCACCAAGCACTGCCCAGCACGGTGTAAAACAGGCCTGGGGCTGCCAGCGCATAGTGACTCCTGTTGCAGGACAGCTCTCTGCCCACACTTCTGCTTCAGAAGAGAAGGACATGGAAGTTCCTGCCACTTCATGCCACAACTCCAGCTGCCAGCTGATCTAGTCCTTTTAAAGCTGTTAAGTATCAGAATAAATTCTATTATAAACTACAGATACATAAAGCCACCAAAAAACAGAACTATCAGAACCAAGGTAAAAAAAAAAAAAAAAAAAAAAAAAAATCATCANGAACGAGGGAGCGTCCCCGGGGCAGGTCAGCCCCTCGGCCAGGCCGCACCGCAGACACGGGGAGAAGGGCTCTGGCGTGAGCGTGCAGGTACGGCAGACACAGTGGAGGGAAGCAGGGGAGAGGTTCATTTTAGCGAGCACTGCCTCGCCAGCTCCAGGCCTTGGAGGAGAGCCAGAAACACTAACCCGGGCCGGTTGCACGCTGAAACCCTCCAGCCCCACGATGTGGCGACCCGGCGTGGCGAGGCTGCAGCTCCCCGACGCGCCCGGCCAGCTCCAACCGGGAGCACATTTCTTCTTCACGCTGTTGGAGCCTGCAGAGCATCCCTGGGCTCACGTGTGCCAGGCACTCACCGCCGCCTCACAGCCCCGCGCTGCAGCCCTTGCTCGGTTCACAGCCTCACGCGAGCCAGCGCACAGTTGCTGTTTTCAAGAAGGCAACTCCCCAGACAGGTCAAGCCGAAGGCTACTTCTCTCCAAGCAAACATTTCCAAGCTCAGAGAACCTTATTGCTATTAGATACCAGATTAAGATTACAGAATTCAAGTTAAGCAAGTATTGGAGAGAGGCTCCGTCCTGGGCAGAGGAATACAGCAGGTTTCCTGCAACCTTCAGGGACTGCACAAGGGAGCAAGGTCTTGTCTACGCAGCTTTCCTGTCCCCCGTAGCCTCCCGACGGGCTCCAACACGTGGCTTTGCAGTCATTTTGATGCTTCTGCCCATGAACAAGAAAGCTGCTTCAGCAAAGTCAAAGCAGCAGAAAGTCCCTGCTTGGGGCGGAAGCGGCAGAGCCTCCACGGCACCTGCGCTTTGCAGCCGATCACAGCTCTAAAGCTGCAAATCACACAGTCCCTCCTTGCGTTTAGAGCCATCTCCTCACCAGGCAGGTACTCTGCCTAATAAGGGCTGAGCAATGTCAAGACCTGCTGCGTATCTTAAAGCTCCTCTCCCCCAGGATGCACAGTTTTGCAGTGCAGAAAAGGGTGATGGGTGGTAAAACACCAGCGCAGCAGGGAGCCTTCCTTCCTACTTTCATGCTTAGTTTATTTTCCTCCCTTTCACCACACAAACATCTCTAAAGCTGCAATCAGGAACCGGCCCACAGCAAATCCACGAGACGCATATACCTTGTCTCACAAAATGATGCCTTTACTGCCTCAGGTGTCCACATTTCACAGAGAGATGGATGATCCTGAGCCTCCTTTTCTCTCTTTTTTTTTATTTTTTATTAAAGGGGAAGGAAACTGTTCTGACTCTGAAAACCTATGCAAGGAATTTAAAAAGAAAAAACTGCCTCCTTTCCAGGATTATTTTGCTCACAGCCTTGGCAAACTGTTTACCAAGAGGGGGAAGAACCTTCCAGCTGAAGAGGCAGACGTCACACAGCGGCAGCAGGCCCCGGGCAGGCAGCACACCATCCTTTGAGACAAGAGGGAAAAGCTTCATCATAATCTCTGCCATGCGGAGAAAAAGGAGCCAGAAAACATAATGCAGGCGATGCTTAAAAGCAAACTGTTTGTTACCTTCCAGGGAGGGGAGGAAAGCAGAGAAGAGCAGCCGCAGGAGCCGTCATCTCCGGCACGGGTTGCGGGGTCGCAGCTGTGGCCAGGAGGCCACTTGCTTTGGCAGCACGAGGACTCCTGCCCAGCGCGCGGGAAAGCGGCTCCAGCACTGGCAGTAATGGCCTCTCATTAATTACTAACCACGGCGTGTGTGCGCGCGCGGGAGGCTGCCAGCAGACGGATTACAGGGGCCACGGCGGTGAGGACAGATTGCTTTTTCTTCCCCCCGCCCTCTGAATCATTAGTTCACTGCTCATCCTGCCAAGTAAGGATTTATCCTGTGTGCTGCTGAACGTGCCTGGCATGGACTCACTGGATTCAACAGCCAGCTCTGCTTCCCTGGAACCGCTCTGCAAGTTAGGTACTACCTGGAGATGTAAAAAGCCTCCCCATTACCAGCTCAGCAGGAGCTTCCCCCTGTACAACTGCACAGAGAGCTGAAGCGTGCGTCAGCCCTGCCAGCAGCGCGCACCCAGCTGGGAGAGGCAGGACGCGCCTGGCGCCGACGCTCCGGGAACACCCTCCCCACGGGCTGTTCGCCCAGGCACTGTTGATGCAGTCACTGTGTGGAAGCACATTTGGGGCTCAGACATCACCTGAAACGGCCCCGTTCTCCTCCCACTCCACAGACACAACCCAGACGAGGTCTCCTCCCAACAAGAATCGAACACATTCCTTCGAGCGGGGGACACGGCAGTGACATAATCCGTGCCCCTTCCTCCTCCTTGCACCGCAAGCGCTAGAGATGTTTTTGTACCTCTGCTGAAGGGCCCGTTTGGAGACCATGGCAAGTAGGGCATGGCGTGCAGTTGCTCCAGGAGAGAAGGCATCCTTTCCTCCCACCAGGCTTCCAGAAGCCTGCTCCTATTCCCCACCAGAGAAGGGAAATAGGAGAATCACTCTTCAGAAACGTAGCACAACCGTATGAAAGCATGGCCCAAATCCAACTCGGTTGGACCAAGGCAGTAGATATTTTTAAGTTCTGGAGGTTTTTTCTTGTTCCTTTTTAATGCCCCAGAACTTTTGATGCTTTTCTGTACTGCAGAGTTTGGACATTTGTCTGTGGCACCTGTGGCCTCCTCCCTTCTGAAATGGAAAAGTCAAGAAGCATGGGCATTGGAACCACATGGAAAGAACAGAGCGGCTTCAACTAAAGGGAAAAAAAAAAGGAAGGGAAGAAGCCATCCTATAAGAGACATTTGTCAAAAAAAGAAAGCTTGTTTTGCTTGTTTTTAAAACAAACATCAGTAGTTCAGCTTTCACACAATCTTGTGCACCACTAGCAAAAAGTAGAACTGAAGCGTGATCTAATGGTTGTAATATTCCTTGTATGTAATTTTAAGGGATTAACTTTTCCAAAACCTGCCACATGTTGTTACAGAGCCATGTTCCAAGATCTAAGCTTTTATGAATAGAAACCTAGAGCATCAATGACTGAAAAAAAAAAAAAAAAAAACTCGTGCAAACAGAGAGAGCAGCATATAAAACTTAGAGAGAGTCCTATCGTGTTAAGTAGAGACACACACTTCCACAAGGCATGCTTGGGTTCAGCTGCTGCCAGCTCTCGAGATGCTTCTGCCAAAACCACTTCTGCCAAAGCAGCACCGACGCTGTCACAGAGGGGCGAGCTTGTAGGAGAGGGAATTTAATATCTGTTTAAAGCACATGCTCTTCTAGAGGGAAACCAAGGCCCAAAACACTTAGCTGGTTTCTCTGGCGTTCGACTGAAGCCCCTAAACACCCCAACTCGCAGCGGCCACAGGGCGTCAAGCAAATGGATAAAAAGCCCCAGGAGGGTCAGGGCATCAGTCTGTTTTCCAAAAGACACAGAGGTTACAAGCGCATCTGTACGTTGGTGCTGCTGCAGTCTAATACTCATCGAGAGCAGTTTCCTGGCGCAAGTCAAGGGGATGGCCCAGCTTCCTTGAGGGAATGCAGGATGTGAGGCTGTCCTCACACTGAGATTCCTGTTGCATCTCTGCTCTATCCAACTTTGAGCGAAGCACCAAGGCAAGGCACGGCTCAGAGCGAGTGGCAAGAGCTAAGCACTTCAGTTCTTTGCACTTGACCAGGGCAACTCTCACATCCAGGTGTTTTCCACTTAAAAAGAAATAACTTCTGGCTAACAGCACCACCTCTCCAGACAGCTGTGGAAAGATAAGTAAGAGGGGTGAATCGAGGACAAGGTAATAACTTAACTCTGAAATTACCAGTTTGACTCCTGCCATAATCTGCAGCGTTACTTTGAAGTAGGAGGAAAACAGGAGTAAGCTTGAAAAGAGGAAAACAACCTGGGGAAACTGAGCAGCCTACAGTCAGCCCCACAACAACCCGAGATACTCAGTGTGATGACTTTGGTAACAGTTTGTTTACACAGAATGGAGCTGCACTCTTTGAAGTGCAAAGGCAGACACAAGCTCAAGCCAGAGGCCACAGCGACTCTTGAGTATTAATCAGAGCGCTTAAGTCCTGGCCACCAAGGAGTCAGGGGAAGACACTAAACTAGTGTTAGAGGAAAACATTACTTCAGAAGAGGCATTCGCTTCTCCTTACACTGAGTGACGAAAGACAGTGTGTGTTTGGAGATAGCACAGCACTTGAGTGGGACGGCAGCACGGGCTGAGCTCGTGCTGGACAAACCCAGCTAAGCCAGGCACCTGCATCCTTCTGCACAGTCCCTCAAGGAAGGCAAAGACTGAAGGTGTTTGGATGCTGAATGGTGTTTTAAATGCCCCTTTATAGGTTCAAAAGTAGAAACAAAACACTTCTTCTCATGCACCTTATGGGAGAGAAAAAAAAAAAAGGGAAAAAAAAGAAAAAGCTGCCCCCCAGTTCCTCACTGAAAGCAGTGGGACAGATCTCCATTACGAACAGAAGACAAAAACTTTTCATGGGGATGTCCAGCTCGCAGCCAGCCAGTAGCTGCCCAAGCTACCACCATAAAAACTCCAGAGGTGTGCTGAGAATTAATGCATGGGAGCAGCACATTCCCAAAGCCGTTTTTGCAACCCCTCAGAAGGAGCAAGGCAGCTCCTTCTCTGCCTCCACACGCAAACCTGGAGGGTTTGCTCCGTGCTCGAGGTCAAGCTTGCGGGTGCTTCAGCAACTGCCACCTCCATCAAACAACTACCCAAAATGTTACCCAAAGTGGTCCCCACTGCATTACCTGGCTGCCTCAACTAGTGACACAGCCTGTTTGCAAACACAGGGAAGGAGGAGATGAAGAGACAGCCCTTCACCAGCCTTCAACGCAGCTTTGCAAAGCCGAGCTGTGCCCACGTGGCACCTCGCACACGGCCACCCCAACGGCCTCGCAGAAGATGGGCTCCCAGCCACACTGCTTTAAGCATGTGTGTGTGTATATATATATATATATATATATATATACACACACACACACACACACACACATACACACACACATACACACACACACACACACATATATATATAAATAAAAACAGGGCAGGCTTTGAACTTTGCAACACCATCTCAAAACCACCAGGAATACCAGAAATACGAAGAGGCTACCGTGCCCCATTGCCCAAGATGCGTATAAGCTTTGCTAGACAAACACCAGTGCTCATCACATACATATAAGGACATCTCCGTCACCTCCCCCAGTACTCACATCCCCCAGGGGCAACTCAATGACTCAAACCCATTTGTCACCCCTTCCTAACGGTTGGCCAGGTCCACCTGTTTCACACACCGAAGGGTTCACGTTTGCAGGCTCTTTCTGGGGCGGCTGCCACAGCACTACATACAAAGCCCGGTGGGGAGAGGGGGGGAGGAAAAGTCCTTCATAGTAATTGCAGCACTGCTGACTCTAAATCCTATATCGTGATGCAACTGTGGATCTTCTGTATCAAATAACCTTAGCTTCAGCTAAAGGCACCATATATATTAACAGCAGAGCAAATTTTCAGCATTTCTGTAGCACCCACCACCATCTCCAAGCCCCTGTATGGCAGTTGATGCAGCACCAGCTCCCCAGAAGGGGGACAGCTTTTAAGCAATCTCTTTCTAAAAGAGAAGACCAAAGGCACAGGGAAGATTTTGCCAAGATCAGTCACTCAGACTGTTTCTTCTGCAATGCTATCGATGCATCTTCAAATCCTTTCAACATCAATCAGCACAGAGAAAAATACAAGACTTGACATAAAAATAGGAATCCGTAGGCTTACGCTGCAGCCCGTCTCAGTCTGTAGCCTCGAGCCAGATCTCTCCTCATTCACAAGATGGGGCACAGCTTTCCCTTTGCCTCTCAAGTCAGTGCACTGAGCAGTACCACTGTCCACACAAACCTGAGATCTGTCACCATGCAAGGAAACCCCAAGCTATAGACAGACCAAAAAAACCCAAGCTCACACCTAGCAGCAGGGCACACACTGCCCACACAACGGAGTCAATGAAGCTGCCAAGCACGTGCAATATGACCGTGCTCCAGGCTAACTTCCCCCACGCAAGAGCCAATGGTCAGTTTGTACTGCACTGCGTGAGGCATTACTTTCATCAAGCCATGATAACTAGCAGCATTATTGCACTGCAGCTGCAAGTCAGCACTGTGTATCACCTTGAAACATTAAGCATCAAGTGAACGGCTCCTATATGCTGTGGAAGAAGCTAAACAGTCTGCAGGAGCCATGGGTTTCACACAGAGTATGTCTGGAATGGAGAAGGACTCCTCAGAGGAAAGCCATCAGGCATCAGAGTAAAAAGATAAGTAAATAACCTTGTGTGTCACACACAAGTAGGCTATGGTATGTTTTGCTACTGAGACAAGGTGTAGAAAGCATCTAAGAAGTAACAGGACAAACAGCAGGAGACCAGACTATCTGCAGCTACTAAAGCCAGCGACTCCTCCTCCTCCTCCACTAAGGATCTGCTCTGGTTGTCACCGGGTCTGTGCTGGCGCCCACCCGGAGGCAGCTCACCCTTCAGGACGGAGCTCCCAAGTGGGCCGCCCGCACAATCAGCACCAGCCACCACGATCTAGGAGCCAGCAGCTTCACCGCGGTGTGTGTGAGCGCGAGAGGCATCTCCAGCAGTCGCAGCGTCGGTGCCGCAGGAAGCGCTGTGAGCTTGAGCCACTGCAGCCGGCAGCTTGTGCTTACGGCATCAACTAGGACAAGCCCGAGACAGGCCAGGACAGCCTCGCTGCACCACGGCTCTTCCACAACCAGCCCTTACCAAACCCCTCGATCAGGAGGTCATGCTGGAAGGCTGTGAAAACCACAACACAGACAAAGAAGGGAGCAGCTGCATATCATGCTGCTGGAGAGAGCTTTTTAAAGCTACTTTATTGCTTCTTCTTTTTCCCCCATGTCCTCTGGCTGCTGAAAGGCCATGACACTGAGTCCATAGCAAGAGCCCAGGATGAACCCAGGCCAACCAAGCCTGCCTGGCCACCCCAAAGTGGCTTCAGGGACATTTTTCCTTCAGCACAAAAACTCTACTTGTTAACAGCAGCAGGGAAGTTCATGAGCGCCAGGTCAGCGTTGCTCTGTTGGAAGATGCCTTGAAAGTAGGTTACCAGTGTGCATGGAGCCAGACATCTGTGTCTTTCTTAAGCCAGGAGCAGACGCAACACCAGTAACAGAGCAGAGAGATCAAACATCCCTACACAACAACAATTAACCATCCAGGGCAAACTTAACTACAACACCTTATTCCAGAAGGCAGTCCCTTTTTCACCTTGTCCTCCAAGGACTGAGCTGCTTTGCCAAGGCACCTCGTCAGTCCTCTGCCCCACTGGCTGCATGTGGGCAACAGGGAGGTGACCAAACCTCCCTACACTTCAACACTTGTCACAAGCTTCCTGCTCCTGCCAGCTGCCCCAAGCACTCATGTGCATTGCAGGCAAGCAGACCACCCACCTCTGCACCCCTGAATGCAGGGGAACAGAGCTAACCCATTTCTGTAGGCTCTAAGCCACACAAAAATGTCATGCCTGACAAGCACAGACACTAAAACAACTGGAAACTGAAGTGATGATCACAACTGCTTTCACCTGCAAGCTCCAGAGAGGTGAAAATAAACAACATAGCATCAGCCACCTCTAAGGCTTGTAGAGACAGTTCAGCAAAGGGTGTGAAACCTTTCGCAGTTGCAACACGTGTTGTGTGGGTAAGGCAGGCACTTTCGGCACACCTGGCTCCCAGAGCAGCACCTTCCTCCCCACTGCTCCACGTGCTTGCCCAGAGAGTGCGCACTGCCTTCCCACGCATACACAAACAAAAGCGCTCTCCTTCCCCTGCTGACAAACGGAAAATGCCCTCCTTTTCCGTGCCCACATACAAAGCACATCCAAGCAATGTGAAACCATATCACAATTCCTCCTGAAGCTTTGTCTGAAGGTAGAGTGGAGGAAGAGCTGCACTCAATCAACCCAATTCCCGCCAGCAGTGCTACTGGAGCAGCGCGCGCAGAAATGCGCCATGCTTCAGGGCAGACAAATCCCCCAACAGCGCGCGTTAAAACCAGGGCATCCTGTCGATAGGGCCTGTTTATTCGTGGTCTCTGAACCATGAAGAAATGAGAGCTGACAGCAGTGGCAATACAAGCAGACTGTCCTCTCTGTTGCTCACTGGCCTCGTGTGCTGGCAGAGCACCCCACGGGCACTGGTCCTGCTCTTTGCATTTGGCATCCAACCTTCAGGCATGCAGCAAAGCCAATGTTTCCTCTCATTCCTTCTGCCATCTTGGACCAGCAGGAATTCTAGCAATAAGGGAAGCAAGCAGCAAAAGCAGCCCTCCTTCAGCTGTACGAGCAAAGCATCATCATCAGTCTGGCAAGACAAGCAGAAGCTGCACTGATGTAAGTGTTAACCTGAAGCACCCAGCCAAGAGCTGGCTCTCATGCCAGCCCAGATGGACTGCAAAACAAACTGCTTTGCTGCACTGATGACTACCCCTCACAGCCAGGTCATTTTTCTTTTCTGACTCTGTGTTTATCAGCTTCCTTAAGGAAGCAAAGGGGTCTGCAGGGCAGGAGCATCGCATTTGTGCCAGCCCTCCTTGCAGAGCATGCTAGGCAGCAAACCCACCCATTCATCAAGCCAGCTGCAAAGGGAAAAGGCAAACAGCCCAGAAACTGGTGCTCCTACCTTGCCCCTGTACATGTGCTGCATGATGGGGCTGGCAAGAAGGGAATGCAAGTTCTGCAACCACTTTCCTTTCCTCCTTGCTGTATTTTTCACTCCATCGATACTACAAAGGAGAACAGAGCTGGAGCTGCCCTGGAAAAAGAGCATTTAAATTCACCTAAACAAACCCAGAGCTAAGACACAACCTTCCTGCATCCCAGTTCTGCATCTCCTGCTGCTCCTCGTTAGTCAGCATTGTCCTGCTCGGGATTGCGCAGTAAAACCTGCGGTGGGAGCGGCTGCAGTCCTTCTCCGTGCTGTGCAGACTGCAAAGCTCATCCGCTTCTGCTGTCTCAAAATGGCAGGGTTCTGGTTAAGTAGCAAGACCTCTGGAGGGCTTGTCTTTTCCTCTCTCACCTACAGTAGTTCATTTATAGAGCAGATGCTTCCTTTGTTAGTTTTGCTTTCTGTTTTGTTCAGAGTTATTTCTGTTTGCTTGCCTTTTTTATTATTGTTATTTTTTGAGTTGCTCTTAACAAAAAAATCCAGCTCCAGGCTGCAGTGCAAGTGGTACATGAGAATGGCTGGCAAGCTGCCCTGCCTGATATCCGATAACAGCAGGGTTTTCATCTTTTCAATTGCAGAGTAAGTGAATAGCTCAGCCTCTGGGGAAAAGGTACAGTAACTCTGAATACCTCTAATGAGTAGAGCATTTAAGTGCAGATGGTGCAAAACATGCACCTGTGATTCACTCAGAGCCAGCCTGTGCCTGAGTGCACTTCAGGGATGAGCTTAACTGAAGGCAGACAGCAGCTCCTTGCCCCTCTTGTGGGGAGGGGGTCTCCACGGCCTTTTGGTTGGAGACAAAGCTCAGAAACTTGGAGTAGCACACAAGCATCTATTTCACCGCGATTCTGACTAATGCTTACAACAAAGAAACATTTGAAGCTGTAAAACACAGCCCAGACACCTGCACAGGCCTAAGCATCAGCTACCAAATTTTGGACCAAGTGGAATTTCAAGGCCACTGCTGGCACAGATGAGTTGCCTTCAGTCTGCGCCAGCCTGCACCTGCAGCATGTGTATCATGCACATGATGCAGGCAAGTTCCTCATGAAAGTGTGTGATTTACTCCTGCAAAAGAGCAGCCTTATTAAGCACCTTGAACAGCCAGAGAGCAACACCTAATCGCAGATGTGCCCAGTTTCATTGCACTCCAGAAATAGCATCTTCTTGCAGAATAACATTCACTGCATGTGCAGAGTATGGTTCAGATTAGGTTTTGTTTTCTTTTAATACTGCCAACTTTTCTTTTTGAATTCAGAACAAGAGATGGCTTCTCAGTGTTTTGCATTCATTTATCTTGACAATAGGCACAGGGTTTCTACAGCCCTCAAAAGAATCCCTCCCTTGCAACACTCACAGCTAAAGAATTAACAGCCATTAGACAAGAACAGAAGAATTAGACAGTCTGGCCAGCTGCATGTTTTAAAGATCCTTTATGATTTTTTAAGGCAGAAACAATCCTTCAGATTAACCAAGATTATCATTTCTTGCATAAAATGTGATTCTAGATTTTGAAGGGGAAACTATGTGCAATAAGAATCAATAAAAAAAACTTGTTTTCAATAAGGTCACATTTCCCAGTAAAGAGGAGGACTTACAGATCAATACACCTCAAAATATCCAGGAAGCATGAGCACTTTGCAAGTTTAGTCCAATGCTTAGAGCAGTCCTTCATTAGATAATTAATAGCTATCAATAACATGAATAATTATGCCTATAAGGGTAGTTTTATATGGCTAAAAATTCACATTCTATGCATTGCAAAACTGTAGAACTGCAGCTATTAAGAAAATGCTACACATCTAACTTCTACATTACTGACACCAACTCCGTTTTATTTGGCTTCATCCTTGCAGCTTTTTTTCAGTCATATTAAAGGATAGGAGGGGATCACTTTCTGCCTTTTTTTTTTTAATGGGGATGCCATTCACCATGGGGATGCAAATAGATGCATACAAGTGCTTTAAAGCTCTGTAGCTTGTCAACTTGGAATGACAAAACCAAAACAACAGGGAGCCATGAGTCATCCCTAAGGTGGAGGCGCCCTGTGCACTGCACTCTAATTCGGTTTACATAATCCCAACAACACAATTTGCATGGTAAGGCAAGCTTATAATGATAGGTTCCTAAAAGAGCAAGCCAGCTGCAAAGACAAACCTTTTTGAAAATGGGTTTTCAGGCAGATTCTCCAGGTTAACCACTTGCAGGCAGAAACAGCAGCTGTTTTGTTTCCATGCACAACATCAGCTGGGCACCCTCATAGGCTTTTCCAAAGTCCTCAGCTCAAAGGAACACGAAGCATTTCCATCATGAAAGCAAGAGCCTCTTTCACAACATGCCTGTGTCCCTGCCACGCCAAACCTCTAGGGTCCCATGAGACTTACTTATTTCAGTACAAGGAATTTGCAAATATACTTGGCATTGAGCTACTTTAACAAATGTTCTCTGTTTCTAAATAATTATCCACAAGAGCTTCTTAACTAGCATAGAGGATCAGCTGACTTAAAAATCAATCCATCCTCCATTGTGGGTAGCTCTGTGCCGCCTCAAACGTCAGACACAGGGCAGGGCAGAGAGCATCACGGCAAGGACATGTCTCCTGGTGGATGTGTCTCCTCCAGGATCTGAACTGCGCATTCAACACCAGGGCAGAAAAGGGAGCAATGGCATTTTCATTCAGAAATCACCTCAGTATTCAAAAAACTGTCAATTAAATACCTTTACTAAAATGATATATTTTTAATTGTCTCAAACTTTAAATTATGCACACCCTGGATTACACTCACCTTCATCTGCCTTATCCACCCTGCACCTGCAAATATCCTGTCAGACTTGCAGTGTGGAGCAGTGTAATCAACTTCCTACCTCACAGTTTTGACATCTTCGGGCACTTACAGCTAAACCTATCCAGGAGATGCTTCACTGGCATGCCTAAGTCCTGCTTGCAAAAGTATTCCTGCACTTAATCTGCATAGAAAGCCCTCTGACAACCGAACATCAGCGCTTTTCACTGATATTTGTAAACAACTATAGAAACAGTTGCTTATGGCAACCCTAAGTGAAATGGGTTAAACAAGGAAAGAAAATGTTCTTCTCTATACAAACAAAAAAATTACTACCATGATTAGAGTATTATTCCAAGTCAATATAAGCAAGCACTGCATAATTTTGGAGAAAAAAAATAATATCTTCCACACCCATCTCCAAGCTTCCCAGGGAAGCTGATGCAAGGAGTTATGGCTCAAAAAGTGGTCAAAGGCTGGAAGAGAAGCATTATCTGTTGTGAGGTTAATCCATTGCTGACGGCAAGCATGCAAAATACAGCTGTCCTTCCACAAAAATCTAACCAAAGAAAGGCATCACCACCACCAACAAAAAGTTTTAATTGGGATTAAAAGCACTTGAGTTTGCAATTCTGTATGTATGACCTCAGAAGAGAGGTCTGAGAAATGCTCTTCTCTTATGTGGTTACTTTAATGGCATCTTCATTACAGTATAAAGGGGGGAAACAAATTCATTCAACATGCATTTGGCCTCTAGCTGCTTAATCAAAACATTTTTCTGCAACCATTTAATAGTTGGGTCCCACTGAATCTGTTTTGACTAGAAGCAGTACCACTGGTTTCTCACATGTGGATTTATTGAACAATTTGGGGTTGTACTGGAAAAAAAGTTAATTTAAAGGAGAACTGTGACTTGAGAAAAGGGCAGGAATCTTTACATGGGTCCTTCATGCACCCCTCCCTCCCTCTTTTTTTTTTTAACCCTCTTTTTCCTAGTTTAAGAAAAAGGAAACCTACATCTATTCAATATTTCATATATTCTGATGAGGAGCAGTGCTGTGAGAGTTGTCTCAGAGAAAGGTATTAGCTAAACAAAAGGAGAAAAAAAAATCCTTTTTTCTTTTCCCACCAAATAAGACAAGGCACACATTAAAGGCTCTTCATTCCCTGTAGCAAAACACTAAAGACCCCCAGGAGCATGCGCCTCTCTGTGCTCTGGCACATTACAAGCAAGAATGAATTAAGAAGTCTCAAAATATCCCAGAGTTTTTGCCAATGCCTATGATGCATAGTCGGGCTTGCTGCACACCTCACGTCCTGCTGTGGCAACGGGCAGGGTTTGCCTGGTGCTTCTGCTTCCAATTATTACCTGAAGTGTAAATATACATTTCTTACATATATGAGCCCCAGTTTCAAGCCACGCGCAGTTCTCGTGCAGTAGCTGATTTACATATACAAGTGAGCCCCGTTGCACGAATGCATTTACCAGGATCCCTTTACATCTCATCAACATGGGATCGCAAGCTAAAAAATCTCAAGATCTGGGCAATTATTTAGCATTTCAGGAATGTTTGGGGACCTGCTATAGTACTTAAGTGACCAACAGGGAATTGCAGATGGACACAACACTGACATGGGACCAGCGTCTAGATTCAAAACAGGTAGAGACACAACTTGTGCACCCGGGGCTCTCGAGCCCGCTAGCGCACACGCCTGTGGGACTGAGCAACAACCTGTCATTCCTGCCACTGCGCAAGGGGAACAAACAGACCTTGGGCTGGGAGGGAGGTGCAGACTTAACACACAGGATGCTATTCAGAAACCTGCAGCAGCAGAGTGTGACACTGCTAAAAACTTCACATTTAAGCACAAAGCCAGTTCCATTAAGCATACGAAGTCCAGCTTAAAACCAAACTTGGCACCATCTGAGCTGAAACCTGGCCAAGAAAACAAACAAAAAACCCACAAGCATCACACTGTCGGAAACTCGCACTCTGGCCAAGCCTAAGCGCCACAAAAGGAGCCTTTCTGCCCAGAGCTTTGAATCCAAGATTCTGCAAAGGGAGAAACTGCTCCCATGTTCCTGGGGAGTCCGAGGGCATTGAGCAGGCTGCTTTAGTCAGAGTCAAAAGGAAAAAAGGCCATAAAACTGGTGGACAATGTGAACAATGCTGAGCTGTTTGGTCAAAAATGAAAGCTGATGCTGTGAGAGAAGGGGAAATGCCCACAATAGCTCTGGGAAACACTGCCCAAAATCCTCAGGAAAGAGAGAGACATACTTTTAAAACATGAGCAACACTCAGAAGTAGCACAAGCAAGGTACAGCAGTTTTCTGCTTGAAACTAGAGTTAAAAAAAAAAAAAAAAAAAAAAAAACCACTTTGCATTCTTATACCAGTTTCCACAAGCTCAGTTTTGGGTACTTATTCCAGCTTCCACAGGCTCAGTTTTGTCTGATCCATGAGCACAGCTTTCTGGTAGCAGCTCTACACATTTCTGCAGCTTGCGCTGGGCAGGGGAGCGTCGGCTGCAGCCACGCAGCCTCCCCGCCCCATTCCCCAGCGCGACTCCAACCCCACGCGGGCCAGGCCGCACGCCAGGGCTGTCGGCACCGCCAGCACCGCTCCTTGTGCACGAGTCGGAGGGAGAGCGGGAAGGAGAGCTCCACTGCGGGCACGGAGGGAGGCGGCTGCCGGGCGAGTCAGGCTCAATCCTCCGCAACTCTGAAAAATGGAGTCGACGCTGCCCCCGCCATGAGGAACATCTCCAAGCAAGCAGATAGAACTTGAGATTTGTATAAACCCACACGAAACCCAAATCCAGCAATGCTGTCACTCTGTCTGCTGTTTCAATTGCAGTTACTGTGGTATCAAAGGCCTAAAAATACTTCTTAGGGTCTAGGGAGCAAGCAATTCCTTTGAGATCTGCCTGGGCTGGAGGCGAAGCTTATCCGCTGAGAGCAGGAGGGCTCTGAAGCAGGTGCTAGTGCTTGCCTGGGAGCGGGGGCACCATCCAGACAATATTGAAGCATGGAACAAAGCACAGCCAAAACAAATCTGGATGAGAGCTGTATTTTATCATCTGAGGAAAACAAACAAGTTAACTGAATAGAAACTCAGCCAAAAAGGAAAAAGCAACACAATCATTTGCTGAACTGATAAAATATTTGATGGTCTGCTGTGTTTGTAGCTTAAAGAGAAAATATAGAATATGCTCAGTGTTTTTTTTCTTTTTTTGTGGGACATGGATTTTGGCACCAAACCTGTTTTTCACCTGAAGGTAACTAATGCAAAAAGGAACATAAAAAAGCCAACATGAATGACAGCTAAAGAGCAGCCATCTGTGTGGGTGTTTCTCTTTCCAAACCGAGCGCAGAGTGAAAAGGGTTTTCCAAAGGGCCGGCCAAGGAAAGGGTAACTTCACAGAGCATCGCAGGAGGATCCGACTGGAGAATATGCCTCATGCAAGCACCATGCTTAAAAAATGAGTCCTGCTGCCCCCCCAGCAGCCCTTCCAGATGTCCATCAGTGTTTCCTTTCCTTTCTTTTCGGAGGTGCAGTTGAACGGCCCGGAAGCAGGGGTGCAGAAAGGCTCCCACCGCCCTAGTGCCTCTGCACCCGCTCACCCAAACGCTACCCAGAGGGCAGCCACCGCACGATGCGAACACAAACAAGCCAGTTTTCTTGCATTTTGGATTTCACCACAGCCATCAAGCACCATGTTGGCAAATAACTATATAGCAAAGCAGGAGAGCAATGAGAGCACACCTCAAGGGATAAGTAGGTGTTTAGGCAGGCAGTGAAGAGATGCATTTCAATGGAGACACACGAGAGTTTTGCACCTGAAAACAACTTCATTCCAAGGTTCCTACACTTGCACTGTCATAATTAGAGCGCTGGGTAACTGGGAACTGCTAAATGCAAAAAACAAACAAACAAAACAAACAAACAAACAACAACAAAAAAAACAGCCTTGTGTCAAAACTGCTCATCTGCTTTGCTCAAAGCCTCTTCACTTTCAAAGCTGTGATCCGAACACAGGCATGAGGCAGCTCTGCCCTTCCCTGGACAGTGAACCCGACACAGCCCTGCTTGTACTGCAGCCACACACGAAGGCCAAGATCGCAAAGTCTACCCCCCACGGCCACCTTGTGCCTGCCAGACCAACTAGAGCAAGAGGTTAGCGGCCGAATTAAGTTCTTGTAGTGGCTGAATTAAGTTCTTGCCTGGCTCAAAAGCCAGGAAATTTGCAAAATAAAAATGCAGCCTGGAACAAATTGTGTCCTGACCTTCCTCAAGGGTTGCGTCCATCGCATGAGCTCTGCGCCTCCCAGGAGGATGGGGAGGCTCCCCGTATTGGTTGGAAAAAACCCGTAACCCAACAGAAACCCACAGGAAAGGTCTGGAGCACTAGGGTAGGGGCAGCCAGAAGCTGTGCCAGGCCGGACCAGAAAATGTGACAGGAGATGGACACCCATGTCCACTGTCTTGCCTGTCTCCCTGGCACCCCTTCCAAAGGTAGGGAATTCACAGCCCCCCTAGGTAACTCGTTCTAGGACTTGTCTCTCCACCAGCCAAAACGTGCATCAAAGTATTCATTAAAACAGCCAGGCAGCACCATACGCATCATCATCGTGAAGCACTGCTAATCTTAGCACAAGGCATTTGCAGTATTTACAGTTTCAGGGAGTTTCAAAAGTCACAGGACAGGCACGGAGAAAACCATCCACCCATGACTTTTAAATGCACAGGCACACACATGGGCTCTGAGAGTCAGTGAGTTTGTTTTCTCTGGAAACTGGGAGCGTATTCAGCAGATAACTTTATAACCCCTTGCACTCCTTGCCCTCCTAAGAAACAGACCAAGAGGCACAGGCAGCTTGACCACCTTGATGCAAGAGAGGAGTGTCACTAGCAGGACAACACTTCCAGCTAAAACTCATCAGAGACTTAAGATGATGGCCAAACCATCATCCTGGGAAACACGGAGGAGCTCCTGATCTCCTAGGCTCTGACACATGGCCCAGTGCAGAGCAGAACTGGGCTGCTTAGCTTCAGTCTAACTTTTTGCAGAACCGTTCTCCTGCGACTGCTGGAGGCAGGGTGTTGGTTTAGATGTACCTTTAGTCCAACCCCACATGGCTGTTTTCACAGCATCTCAGCCAGTAAATTACAGTACACACCCACGTACTCCTAGTGCAGTGCAATAATACCAGCAAAAATTAACTGACAGGGGAAATATTTTCCTAATGGACTACTCAAGGGCAGAGGCGGATACCTCCTCCCAGCACTAAACATCTACAGTGAAATCCTCCTTGCAGTCTCAAAGCTCAGAAGACAACATTGACCTATGGATATCCTGAGAATTTGCTCATTTCATAACGAGCTGCTGCAAAAAGATATCAAACTGAACTGCTCAAATGCTTAAAGTCATTTAGAGACTTACTTGCCTCTATATAAGGGTCCTTCCAGCATTCAGACGGCATGAGACAGACAGCAAAAAGAAATGTTATCCAGGGAGAAGGTCGTGATATAGGCATTCCCCTGAAACAACTCCCAGCACCAGGAAAAAAAATTATACAAACTTTCTCTAAATAAGTTATTCAGAATTACATAATCTACATATCCAAAAAGTCAGACTAAAATACAGTTACACTACCAGAAATCTAATCCAGCAATAGAGAAAACAAAAACATTACTTTTCAGGATTGTTTATTTGCTTCAGCTGTGTTTTCGGTTAATCACAGGATCAAACAGGCTATGGATGGGAACTGATTTGCTACTGATGAAGTCGATACAGCCACCACATAGAATCAGGGAAAACCAAGTAGCTGAAATAATCCCAGCTCTCCAGCAGACACAGAGGGTTTTCTAAAGCAGATGATAAAGCGTCCTAAGAACCCATAATCCCTCCCAGGGAAAAAAGGAGTCCTTTTTAGTGCTTAATTGCTCCCCAGCTTCCCAGGAGCTAAGTAGGAAATAAAAGAGTTCCCTCAAATTTGCTATGAGGTTAAACTAGGTTAGCTCCACCAGGAAAGATTACTGCTCTAGGCAGCTAATGGGTGTTGTGCTCTGGATCCTCACGGTGCTTTTCCCTACACAACTTTAAAAGTCTCATTCTCTGTTCCTTCGCAGAGAGCATCCCCGCTATCTGCGGGCTGAACTGTTCAGCAGAGCACAAGGGAAGCAAAGTGCATCCACTTCGAATGGGCACAGAAAATCCTAGTGCTACTGGCCCTTTCTTCCATTTCCAAGTGTTCAAAAGAAGATTGAAACTCAAAAGCTTCCTCTCTGTTTTGTTAATGAAACTATAACAAACCCGCTGTGCAATTCCCTGCGAGAGGCTATAAAAAACACAACAAAGCAAACTTCAGGGGTTAACCTGCAGGGCAGCTACTTCAGTAGAAGCAGCAAACAAATCATTTATACACACATGGGGCCAAGTCTCATTTGTCAGAGGAGCAAGTATCAAAGGCTTTGAACATATTCATCCATTCCCTAATGTCAGCCTTGGAAGTCTTGTTTGCAGCCTTTCGACTGCCTGCACAAAGATGCTTCTATAAAAGGGAGAGGCTGCAGCACCAGGGAACGTGCCAGGACAAGAACTGTGAGGGCGAAAAGACCTCCCTGTGCCTCTGAAAGGTAGTTTTTCCATGGAAAAAGCTAGTTGAAGACCCACCATAGTTAAATGCATGAGAAGCCAAGGTACTGGAGAAGCAGGAGGGCTCCCCTTGGCCTTTCAACAAGCCACTCAGGCGGAGGCATCGGACACCAAAATGGTAATGCCCCTGGCTGGAGCTGCCCATGCTGAGCTGGAGCTGAGCCCATGGGGCTCAGCTTTGGACTGGACCTTGGGTCACAAACCACACGTTCACCCACGCTCACCATCCACGGGACAACTTGACTTTCACCAGACAAAGGCTGCTTGGCTTTCCGCAAGCAGATGCATCCCTATAAAATATTCCAAGAGAACAGAGCAGACCCAAGGTGCAGTCTTCGCTGTCCGACGGCTTCTGCAGCAGCTGACACAAGGGAAAACAGCAGCAGTTTGGGTGAGCAAGCCCCAGGCCCCCAGCTGTTGTCACCTTGCGGGCAGGCTTATGAATACACACAAGCATCCACTGCTTGACGGCTCAACTACTTAACTACCCATTGCTACACACACAACATCGTTCTGCACTTAAATCAACAACCCTCGGACTCTACAAGCATCTCAAGTTATTTTTTCAAATCAGCAGTTAGATTTTTGATAGCTAATGCAACATTTTCTCTCTACTCCTCCTCCCCTTCCCCAAGGATTCAATTTTGCTGCTTTTGCCTCCTTTGCAAATTGCTCTACAAATGCTCAACTTTTCCTAATTAGACAATGAAAGCCTTGACTAAAAATAAACAATATTTCAGAAGAAAAAATCCTTTCTAATAAAATGTTGTGAATAATTAAAGCAAATAGACATAAAAAGAAAACAACATCAACCTACAGAAGTGTGTAAGGATCACCAAGCTCAACAGATAGTGATCTCCAACCACAGTAACTTACACAAAAAAAAAAAAAAAAAGAGAGAGGAGGAGAGGTAGGATTGTGGGGGCAGGAGTAAAATCAAGTTTCCATCTGCTTTTTCAGCTTCCCCTCACCTTCAGCTTGCAGATTTGTGACTGCCAAGCACAGCACTGCAGAACTCCCCCTAACCAAATCACATTTGCTCCCCGAAGGCTCTGCCTCACAGCCCTGTGTTGGCCCCTGTTCCTCCAGCCAGCCAGGCACCAGCTTTGCCCTTCTTCCCAAGTTCAGTGTGTTTATTGTTCTCCTTAAACGTTAGTTCAAGCATCACTTTACACAATCTGGGGATTATTCCCATATCACATATTGCCCACGTTTCCTCTAAAACGAACTGCTCATTTGGTGTGAGAGGAAATGGATGAAAAGCTGCTCCCACAATGCTGCAGAGAAAGCAGAGCTGCTACAGCACTTCAGGCACCCATGAAAACCCAGGCTCTCCCAGGAGCCTGCGGAACGGATTCAGCACCATTTTCCCTAAGGCAGGCACACTTGAAGCAGCTCTGCTCGCACACAAAAGCGACTCTTACCTTTGCTGTTCCCCTTTTCGCTATAACTCTGTCCTTAAATGGAGGTCTTGCAGTCAGAACAGCATTTAATTAATGGAAAGTACAAGCAGATGGCTCGCACTGGAAGCACACACTCCGCTACCTGGCTTGGCTTTCAGCTCAGCAGCAGAGGGACCATCCTCTCGCACGGTATGCTGAACTCAGTGAGCGCAAGGGAATTAAGTGGGAACGGCTCCTCCCCAACTCCTACTAATTTATTTCACTCTTGAGGGAGGCTGGACATCCTGAGGGGCATCCCACTGCACTAGCTACTTTTCTCTGCAAGGTTCAAAAGACAGAATCTACATCTGACAAACAGGAAAGAAAAAAAACTCCAAAAGAAAAAAAACTCCAACTCATTTAACTTCTGCTTATTAGTCACGACCAGCCCAGACTTAAAATACAAAAGACTGGAGGATGGACCAGGAGACAAAGACTTGCAAAAATCTTTACACTTTCTAAATCTTGCTAATGCTTTCTAGTTCACTTTATTAGGCGAGTTCAGGACTGTGTTTTCCTGCAGTCACATGGGCCACTTTAGGCAGGCCAAATTGAAACACTGTTTTGAAAAGGGAGTCACTGGGGATAGACCTTGCAAAAAAGCACCAATCCTTGGAGCAAGCGGGAAGCTCAAGCTCAGCAGGCCCGGCTGATCTCTCCCATGTCTGTTGAAACTCCCCCGGCAGCAATTGTTCACATACTGCTCAGACCTCCCCTGAAGTACCACAAAAGCAAAATATTCCACTTCAATTCCAATGGCCATATATGGAGCTTTGTCTGGTTGGTGGGAATATAATTCCAGTTATTAAAAAGCAGCTGTGACCCAACCCCATCTTTGCTCCTCGTCAGACTAATGCCTTTTATCTAAAACAAGGTACAAGTGGACCTGTTGCTAGTGTAACAAGGCACAATTTCTGAGAGCATGTTTGGCACCCTGGTAACTGCAAGCAACTCGGAGAATCCACTTCTACAGCCAAATGGCTTCAGAGAGCTCAAACGAGACTTTTCAGCTGAGCACTGATGCCCTAAATCAATAAATATACTGAGCAACTCAAACAAAAATATGCACTGGGCAGCATAGCAGAGGCATTACTCCACTGCTGCTGATAGCAATCGGAGGCAGGGCAGAGCAGGAATTACCCAGGGAGGAATAAGCTGCTACAGGCTGTGCCGGCTCTAAGTACAGTAACCTTAAGAACACAAAAGCAGATCTGTTCTCCCCGCAGCACCAGGATGAAAGCTGCCTGCTCCCGCTGCGACACAGGGCGGCAGGGAGCCACGAAGGGCCAGCAGCAGCAACACAGAGCAGCAGGCCGTGACAGCTCGCGTGCGAGTTAGCGACGAGGACGTCTCTCAGCTGCCCGAGGTGGCCAAGAGCCCCCTCGCCGGGTGGCCAGGACCTTGGTGGTGCCAGGCGCGCGGCAGAGCCCGCACGGGCAGGACGAACCGCAGGGAGTGGCAGCCCCTCGCAGCTGCGCACGGGCCAGCTCCTCCACAGTCACACCATGCTGCTGCCCTTGCGCAAGTGCCAGAAAGATGTAGTTTCTTCCCCTATCTCCAAGGGCCTCCCACACTGAAGAACCTAAGGCCTTACCCAGAGTCAAGCTCCAGCTTGCAGCCTCATCGTGTGTGATGACGAGGACACATGACATGCACAGCCACATCCGCGCCAAGGTGGGGGACTGAGGACAGTCCTGTGCTGACAAAACTACAGTTCCTCCTGCTCTGCTGTCCGAATCTGTCATTAACAGAAAAAGCCACTAGCACTGAAGAGAAACAAAGACCCGCACAGCGCTGCAGCCTCACTGAGGACTTGCGCTTTTAGACATTCATCAAACCCAGGCAAACACAACAGCACAGAGACAAAGGCCAATTTCCAGCAATTGCTGCAATTAAGTTTCTGAAAAGAACTCAGTTCCCAGAAAGCCCTTCTTAAATGGTGTTACCTCACAGCCTGAGACCGGCTCTGCACACAAGGGCAAAGGAAACTTTGCCCTTTCCTCTTTCCAAAGCCTCCTTCAAATGCACTGGTTGTGCCTGCAGGCTCCAAGCTGCTCTCAGCGACTGCTGCAGGTTGTCTGAAGCCTCTGCGGCTGCTTCCTGCGCAGGAACATGCAAAACCACAGAAACGCTGCCACCGCCAGCGGGGAGGAATGGAGAGCACCGACGCTGGGCCCCCACTAAACCCTCTTCTCAGGTGACACTGGCTGCTTTTAAACAACTCCTCTGCCACCAACTTACACACCGAGCAGCAATGCCAGGGCAGCTACAGTGCTTCGCAAGGGAAGAGAAATGCTGTGCCCCATCGGCCAGCAGAGCAGCCGCGCAGGAGCGGAGCGAAAGCCTTGTGCTGAGGCCACGCGCTCTGCAGCAGAACCAGCGTGGCCTCGCAAACCAGTGCGTGTCCACCAGCAGTGCAGAGAGCACTCGCCTCTCAGCTGCACCTGAGGGAGTCCGTCTGCGTGCCACAAGACTGCCCTGCAACGAGAGCCAGAGCTCAAGCATGCTCCTGACCCACACGGAACCTGGGGCACATGTACCCAACCCTGCAGGCTCGGGAGAAGCAGGGAGGAAGCCTGCAACCTGCACTAAGAGCTGCCTGCAGCCTTTCCAGACATCAAAACCCTTCAGTCAGCCAACTGAGCAGTTATAATGTGTTTTCAATCTGCTGAGAACACTGTCAGCAGAGTTAAGTACAAATGTTACCTTCTGCTTTGGTATTTTCACACTACATCTGCATGGAAAAAACTATTCATCGCACTGCCAGAGCGGCTCTCCCACACTACTGTCAACCAACACCCACAAGCCAAGCAAAAGGGCAAGCTCACAAGCAGACCCTGGAGGCTCCCAGCTTTCCATCTTGCCATGGGACCACGGAGAGCAGGAGAGTCCGGTACTGTACTACACGGGTCCTAAGAGTTTGCTACCACCTTGCACTCATCTCGGCAGGAGAAAGGAAGTGTCCAGAGTGAGATGAGCTCCACGTGCTGTAAGCTGTGCAGACAGCCTGCCAAAAAGGTGGCCCACTTCAGTAACCATAGAAAAAACAACTCTTATTGATTGACAGTGAAAAACCTTCTCCTCCATTTCCCTTTTCTTTAATATTTAACATGGGCAGTAAGCTGAGGACAATTCACAATCAGAAAAGCAAGCAAAGAAGAAAAGCCTGAAGAGACAAGTAAATAGAAATGATCCTGCTCAAGGCCAGTCTCCACTGCTGGAAGGCCACACATCTCTAGTAGCATCATCCTCCTTCTAACATCAGATATTACTTCTGCACACATTGCCCTCAGACAAACACAGACTCTCCCGCTCCCCGACAAGCGAGCAGCAGTGAATACTACAAAGGTACCTGCTCTGAGCGTAGGCGTCCCTCACAGCAATGACAACGAGCCTGAACACCGTCCCCATCGGCAAACAGCAACTGCCAAGTCCTGCAAGGATCGGAAAGGATATTAATTAGTGACATTAATTAAAAAGAACAGTTGGTGAAGGGAAAGGAAGCCAAGTCAGCTTCGTGAGACACTTAGGCTGGTAGGTCTTAGCGCTAAACAGACTGTGCCCATTCCCTGTGTCACAGTGAGGTACCAAAAGCAGGGGAATTTTCCCAAACTCGCAGATGGAAGCCAAGACAAAACAACAGGATTACAAGTCCCAAAACACCACTGTTTGCTCAGCAATGATTCCTTAATAAACAACATACTGATGTTAATTAACATTTAAGTAAAGTAGAGGCTCATAATCTGGATACCACTGGTCATCTGCTGAACTGCATTACTCTTTCCTTAGGTACTATTGAAGATCTCCTGCACTATCACATTTCTGTATTTTTTTCCAGTCCATGGAGCAGCTGAAGCCCAGGTGATGTCAGATTTGCACTGCTTCCAGATTATTTTTTAATTGAGCACTGATCCAAATGGTTTTCTGTTTCTTACTACGTGCTTTATACAGTTCCTTGCACAGTAGTCATACAGAAGAAATAAAGAAACCTAGCAAGCAGCACTAAATGTTGTGACCAAAGTCTACTCTGTTGCCTGCAGAAACACTTTCCAGAGTTGCTACAAAATGCAGGAGATACTGAGGAGGAGAGAGAGGGGGGGGAAAAAAAAAAAAAAAAAAAAAAAAAGATGTTTTACTGGAAACATTTACAAAGGACTATAAGCAGACATTCTTCTGACCACACAACCAAAGTGAAGGTTACTGTGCATGGTAAGAGAAATCCAACATGTCTAATATGGTTTTACTTTACTGATTTTGTTCACATAACAGCCTGGGGACCTCAAGGGACACAGTGGCTGCATAACTGTCTCCAAGCACATTTTAACTGAGAGTATCTGGAGGAAAGCAGGGAAACAGACACAGCGAGACTGGGACAACTTCTCACTGTGACACTTCAGTCCAAGTACCAAAGCGGGGAGGCGAAGGTCCTGGGTCCCTCACAGCAACTCAGCCCAGGGCCTCGTCACAGATGTCCTGCCAAACAGGCCTCTCCACAAGCTGCAAGAAGATTTATTCCAACAGCGCAGCATGTGGCTCTGGATGGAGAAAAGAGATTCTTGTTTTCCCTTAGTCTTGTGGACAACTCTCAGATATTAGCAATTACCAGCCCATAGTTCAGAACCAAGAAAAATCATAGTCCTTTCAATGCTCCACTTTCTCCATTCTCTTTCCCCAGTATGGAATGGACAAAGGTATTTTTAAAGAGAGGAATTAAAAAAAAAAAAAAAA
>VWPW01023560.1:649-19454 GCA_013389825.1 Crypturellus undulatus
CTGCCTGCTCTAAGGCTGTATCACATTTCAGCATAAATAAAATGCAATATTCTGTAGCGGGCGTCGTTAGCTAGCGATTCTCCAAAAGCACAACACTGTGCAGCACCGAGGAACACTGTTTCCTGGGAAAGCATCTCTGCAACTCAGTGCATCAAGGCTTAAATTCACTATTTGGTATATTTTCACTGCTAGCTAGAATCCATGATCATTATCTTATAATAGGAATTAAACAACTGGACCAGCCTAAATTCCTTCCTTTTTATTACTTCTAACAGTGTACCTGGCTCCTATCGGATCTACTTTGTGAACAAGTCTTGTATTTAATGCTTCTTTCTGTGCATCCTTCCTGATGAATCTGGGATGAATCCTGATAGATTGAGATTGCTGAATCTCAGGATTCCTGGACACGTGAACTTTACTGATTTTTTTATATTCTAACAGGCAAAAGATGACACAAAACGACATAAAACAGACGACATATGATTTTGAGAGTTTACCCAATTAAATTTTGGGAAGCCTGAGATCTCTTCACAGATGCATACAGTGTTATACACAGGCATTCGAAGTAGGCAAGACCCATAGAAAGAGCAATGACAGAACCAAATTCACTCTATCCTGTATGTAGAGCTGCTTTTACAAGCTAATCAGTCCAATAGACCTTTGTTTGAACCACAGATAATCCCCATTTACTCAGAAACAAGAAAGGAGCCGTATACAAAGCAGCCTGGGTCAGGAAATGGCTTTCCAGAGCTCTTGATTGAGATACAAAGATATGAGACTGAGAAAATACACCGGCTTTATGAACAGGGTGAGCACTCTCAGTAATAGAGTATCTCACCTTTGCAAGAGCTTAAAAGCCATTGAAATGTGAAAAAGTCACATTAGGAACAACAAACCAAGCCAAAATCTAATTTCAGGCGGGAGAATTGGTCATTTTTAGTGTTGAACTACTTTCCGCACAAACGGGAGCATGCTGTGTGTTATTTATGGGTGCCATTTCTCTAACTACAAAGCAAAATAAGGCTCTCATATTCCTCTAACATACGTTCCGCTTTATTGACCTCGAACTTCCCTGCGTCAGCATATAGTTAATAAACTTTATTATCTTCCTGCATCATGGCCCAACACATCAATAATCAAGAATCTAATGCACAGCAGCACTAGTCAAATGTTCTGATATTAGTTTTTTTGTATATTTTAAAGTTACTGTCACTGGCATAATAAGCATCATCCTTGCAGTGTTTTCATACTGGAACGCACCTCACTTTGATTGAAATGACTTTTTAATTAAAGATGCACAGAAATGACCATCAGGCAGGATATACTGGACACTGGTGTCTAACCAAGTTTTCCAGAATGGATTTCAAATAAAGAAAAAGGAATTTCCACTGCGAGACTCAGAAGCTCAGTAGATGCTAAGGAATCTGACTTCTCTTTATAATGCTAATGGATCTTTGAGATAAAAGATAAAGACAAAATTTTCAAAATAAAATCTATTTTGAAATTCAGATAAGTCAATTTCTAATTCCTTCAGTGGATTTTTTTTGTCAGACTGCAAATTTCATTTTTGCAGAAATATATTTTCATTTTACTTTTCATAGGGGCTTTGATGATTTCTGCGTGCACATTTGTAAGTGACTTTGCAAACACTTTTTTTTTCCTTATCAGTGCAAATTAAAAATATCATTTTTAACACTTTAGGGTAAAATTTGCCAATGGAGATATTAGTTTTAGGAATGAGAGATTTTTTTTTTTCCAGATGTAACTTTTCAAAAAAAATTTCAGCTCACTTTTGTATATTGAAAATTATGTGTTTATAACTATTCTTCATACAAGCTTTTTTTTAATTACAAAACACATAGTGTCAGGCAATATCTGTTATTACATGCATTGTATTTCTGATACAATATTCCCTCATGCACCACAAATACCTCTCTTTTAAAAGAGATAAAAAAAATAGTATGCAGATATGCAGGACGTGCAGTAAGTATGTAATTCATAGAAAAAAAAAAACCTTTGCAAGTATCATGAAAGTATATTGAAATACCACCTATATTTTAAATGTAATGAAGTAATTTTTACATTTTTTACCCACAGAATGTAGCAATTACTTTGTAACACTCTCAAGCTAATAACACTTGCTCTGAAAATTGGAATTAATTTTTTGAACTTTTACCAGTGAAAGAGAAGTCGGTAGAGGTATGAATTACGATCACTCCCTCTACCTGAGTATTTTCCCCTGTCACAACAGCACACAGCATTGCAGAAGATAAATTTTCAGTAAAAAGATGCAGGGTCTTAACTTAAAGCAGAAATTTTCTCCTCTCTTTCTCTAGAAATCACTGCCCATTAGAACTATTATGATATTTAGCCATGGATTTGGACAGAAATCGTGAATTATCTATGAACCTGAATGTTTTGTACAACTCCATTTTCAGGCGCACTGTAAATAATTGGACAACCCGTCATTACCTTTTGGCCACAAATATTTTCCAGTTAATTGTGCTGATTTGCAAATATTGTCTGTCATAACAAAACTCTGATCTTTATCTGCAAACACTGCTGCAAATTTATACTCAAAAAGTATCCCAGATCATCTCTTCTAATGAAATCTGGCCATCTAATTCTGTCCTTTACATTCTCAGAAATGAAACGTGTAAATATTACATTTTACTTTCTATTTCTTTCAAACCACAGACAAATCTGAGTAGCAGCACTGCCTGTAGAACTACCTGTATTGTTTTTTATCAATGTGACATATTTAAGGTCATCCATTTGTCCACTCTTTGCAAGAATGATCACCAAGAACTCAAAGGAACTATCAGAAAATGGCTCATTGAGTGCCTCTTTCTCTCACTGTAGTAACTCTGGATTTGTTTAAATTGTATATTGTTGGAAACTTCTTGCCGGCCCAAGGAATCGGGAGGGGATCACAGACGCAGACTCCATGTGAATTAGCTTCTGATCTGTGAATCCTTTATTTAGCCCGAATAGCATACTTATATACACAAGCAGAAGCAAGCTCTCTACACGCGTACAGCTATGATTGGTCACAGGCTACTATCCATGCATTTCTACCGCATTCAGTTGGTCATGGATAACGGCGTGTATTCACACCATAGGTCTGTGCACCAGTCCTTCTTTCTTACTGACAAGCTTAATCAAGGTCCTGTCTCGCCCAACTTTCTCATGCCTGCTGTTCAAGGACTACTGTTCACATTCCTTTAACTCAGGGAGTATCCGCTATCTTCTTTAAGCTCAGCTCCCTGCAGCCACTTCTCGTGGGAAGGCCTCTGTTCCCTGGATATGTTCCTACAGTATATATCCTCAATATACTCAAAAAGTAGCTCTTGAATTTCTTTGGGGAGTTTAGCTTAATTCCACCACTCTCTCACTTAATTCCACTTGCACCACTGGAAAGACAGTTCTCCTCCTGAATGCTGTAAAATTTATATTTAGTCAATCCCTAGCATGCTAAATAGAGCTTGGTAGAAGAAGTATATTTCAATGTAGACATCCCAAAAATATATGAGTTTGGAATATTTCATAAAGGAAACCAGTAAAAATTACAAATCACATTTCTGGGGCATCTAGTTGAATTTAACTTAGTATTTATCCAAGATTTGCATGATCTTGCATGGTCTCAAAGAATAAATCTTATTTTCCATCCTTGTCTTTGCTCAACATGATAAAATCTGAACGCCTAAGCTGTAAAAGACAAAACTAAAAGGCCACAGAAGTAAATTATTAGGATAGAACTCCTCTGCGCATACTTAAACTGGCAAAATGTGTCTCGGTGTGAGAGGTCCTGGTTAGCTTATGTTTTGGGACCTAAAATTCAATGAGTATAATAAAGTGGAAAGTAATTTGAGAACACTTTAAGTTCTCAAGATAAAATGCTCTCATACCTACCACTCCATATGCCGAACAGGAGTCCTACAAAGTAAAATAGTATTTGGCAAAAGAAAAATCTGTCAAAGTAATATTTAATAAATGCTAGATTCACCATAATTTAATTAAGGATGCAGTATCTTTTTTTAGCATTTATATTTTTGCCTCTTTTCCTATCTATTTCATGTTATTTTACTTTCCAAATTGTCTTTCTTTCCCTAAGAATTATATGTTTTTATCCTTGCTTTTCTTCTCTTTTATTTTGTAAAAGGAAATGGAGAAAATGAGCCAGATTAATCCACCTTCTATATCTAATGAAGCATTAATTGGAGAACCTAGACTTTACAATCTCTTCGTCTTGGGAGATCATTATTTAACTATCTGTGTTGAGATGTCCCTCATTGCAGAGCAGGAAACTGCAAGAACTGCAGAGCTCCACCAGCTCAGAAGACAACAGTGAACAGAGGTGAGGAAATTTTCGGTACAGACAGCATGAAAGGCAACCATAATACTTTATGTTATGAAAAATGACCCCGCCTGTGAAGCCGTAGTTTTTGATGGCTTCACTGCTTGAAGATGTGCAGAAAAACAGCAAAAAAATATAGTAAAAAAATTATCTATCCCTGCAGCATGTTGCTAAGTCTGGGGGCATATTTCCAGATTTATTTTACATAACAGCAACAAAAGCTATAATAACAAACTCAAATGACATATATATGTATATATATGTATATATTCTCCATGCACTAGGTAAACATCATCTGCACTCTTGAATCAAATTATAGATCTACTTTCACATAGATGGAGGTAGGTCTCATCTCCTAAATCCAATAGTATTAATTGTATGTGTTGAAGGATGAGTATAAAATGTTTTGGAGAAAATTTCTCCCCCAGAAATATAAAAAAGATAAAACGCTCTATGAATTAAAAAGAGAGGGAAAGAGAGAATTCAGTTTAAGACGTATATCTGATCTGTGAATCAGATGTGAACACAGAATTGCACCGAATCTGCATGTTCATCGATGTGGAGTCCTGTATTGCTTATCTACTCCTACTCTCATGATAAAAAACTAGAATTTAGAATTCTAGTTAGAATTTAGTTATAATTTAGAATTCAATTAGAAGCCCCCAGTAAATGGGAGGAAGACGAAGGAGTCTTTTGGTTGAAGGCAGGGAAGAACTTTGGAAGTTTCCTGATTCCTGCCATATTCCTCATATACCCCTGATATTTTTTGCAGATTTAACTTAATTTCTCCTTCAAAGGGAATAATCTCTTTATCTCTAGTATCTTTTAAATAACGTAATGGTATCAATAAGCTGTGATTATTTAAGAAAGAGGTCCATCCAAGACAAACTCTTGAAAGGAAAGATTTTACTGATGCTCCAACACATCATCCTAGGCAATGGCAGAGTCCTATCATCCCAGGGGACGTTTTCTTGCTGCTGGTAGACAAGGAAGCTTGCCATGACCATGACATTGATCTCTGCCACAGTAAAACATGAAAACTCAGCAAAGTCTGCGAGATCATAGACATTTCTGTGAATCCCCAAATCCTGCCAAGGTCTCTCAGATGCAGACGGTGACTCCTAACACTATCAGAACTCTTCTTCTTCAGAAATGGATAAAAGTGCCGGATCCAGGTCTCCGTTACTTTGATTTCGTGTCTAATACGTTGCCACTGCAAGACCTGGCCTGTTCTCCCCACCCGGCAAGTGTCTTGAAACAAGTCCTCCCTCTCCAGCACAGAGTCTCCAAGTCTTGCAGGGACAAATCCGGCAATCCTGTTTTGAAAAAGAGCAACAGATGGAAAAGCTTCTTATAAATCTATTGCATTATTATTATTGTTATTGTTATTAAAGGCTCCAAATCGGGAATGCTGCTCTCTACTTTATGTCAGACCCAATCTACACCACAAGGCAGGTTGGTTTTGGCCTGTGGGGCTTCTACTGCTCCACTGATGCTCTGGCCGCTTAGGTCGTATATTGCTGTTTAGGGTGAGTGTCCTGGGCTCACCTGGCTGCAAACTGCCAGGGAATGAGGAACCTGCACCAGATTTAAAGCTCTTGGTGTCACTGTAATAAAAAGAGCCATCCAAACAGCATCTGGATATATTTTAGGAAGGAGTTTTATTCATTTCCTTATGCATTTAGATTGTTATTTCTTCATAGATCGGAATACGCTTTTGCAGGGTTTTACTTTTTTTCTTTTCTTTTTTCATTTATTTGAGAAGGTTAAATGCAGCAGAATGTGGAGACAGCTTTATTTTTGTTACCTGTTCTTTTTAAGTCCATATGGTGTTAAAGTTCTTATAACACTCCCATTGCAGTCTTGACTGAGCCTGGTATGACCTATTGTGCTCGCTGAAAAGGTAAAAATGGCATTTTATAAAAGCCAAGATAAGCTTATAATTAAGGACAAAACAAAGACTGAATAAAAAGTGAGAGGGTAAAGTGACTCCTCCCATAGGGAGAAAGTAACTTTGTTTTTTGCCTTTTTTCCTGTGGTTCCTTGGTGTTAAGCAATCTGCGCTAGTTGTGAAAAGATGAATCCAGAAGTTGTTTCTGCAACTTGCTTTATTAATAAAAGGATACACCAAGCATGTGGATTACAAGGTGCAAGATGTATCCTGGAGTCTAAGAGTTAAACTTCTAAGGAACAGAATTTGCTGTAGCTTTGCTTTGAGAAAGGGTAGGTGAAAAGTTGTTGAGTCAAAATATTCTTAATCTGAACATTATTGTCGTGTCTGAAGTGTGATTTTTACTTCTGTTACAGAAAAATATATATGAAATCTTTATTTAAACCTTAATGTGAAACCCCAGCTGTAGCAACAAGATGAATTCACCGTAATAACTTTCTGTTTTAACTAGCGTGATTTTGTTATGAACATGTCACATCAGAACATGTAAAAAGACATTTAACTCGTCCTGGTGTATGTGACAATCATAATTCAAAACCGGTCGCTTGTGAAACGGCTGCACATTTCAAGCATTTTGCAAGATGACAGAAATTACCGACTTTCTTCTTTTACTACTCACCTTTTTTTGCTCGGTCATTACCTGTAATGTCAATCAAGGTGTCAATCATCGCATGAAGGGAACGTCATTACTCTTACAGTCCTATTTGGCAGCCTGACATTAGAGTCATTTTCTTGCTATGAAATTTGTAATTTTCCATGGGAGACATTGTCCTGAAAAGTTTCTCCCTGACTGGAATATTAGTTAAATCTTGCACATCAAAATCTTGGTAATGAACTTATCAGTTCCTGTCAACTGCTGAAGCCTCAGGACAAATACCCTTTTGCTTTCTTCCTTTCTGTGCACTTTCTCCATATCAAAATATTTTCTTTTTATTATTTTTTCCTCCATTAGTTAGAGAATTAAGGGAAAATATTCCATTTCCTTCCCACTGCTATTAATCACTCTGGAATGAACTGTCAGGCACAGATACCTGCAGAACATCAAACAAGGTGGAAATTGTAACATGGTGGAAATTCCTCTTTGCAGGAAGGGACCCCAGAGAAACGCAATGCATTGGGCATCATCAACACCAGACAAAAGTGTGTTGGAATATAGACTGCACTGGGAATCTGTGCTTATTTATTTAGCAAATTCTTTCTTGCCAGGACAGCGGGGAGAAGCTTCATCACCGTGTGAGACTGTTGAATTAGAATGTTGGAAAATTCTAATTCTAAATTATGGGAAAATCGGTTGTCTTGGTATTTTTAAAAGACAAACTGCTTTCCCTGGGGAATTTTAAGTCTATGTTTATTGGATCATAATAGCCAGCAGGACCTGTGATATTGCATCTTTGTGCCTCTGCAGACATTTGTGAAGTTGAAATAAAGGATGTTCCTAACGCTCTGGAGCGTAAGACCTATTTTTCATTACAGCTACTACAAGGAGATTGTTGTGACTCGCTGTGATTATGGATCTCACATTTTCTAGGTGTTATTTTCAACAGCATGAACTCAGTGGAATCTTTAGCATGTCTGCAAAAACAAACATTCCCCAGAGATTTTCATTGCCTAAAATCCTGGTTAACATTCCTCACAGGCTCAATGTAGATCTGAGCATCAATGGTCACTACGGTTTTCACTGCCAAAGTGAAAAGTTACAAGAAAACAAACCCTAAGTAATGTTTTCAGGCTAATGAAGGGAGCACATTTATTTCTTGTTTAGATTAAGATACATCTGTAAAAGTCTCGAAAAATATCTCAAATCAACAAATCCTTTCTCCAGAATCTGCACTAAAAATAATTATTGAATGTTTCATTGTCTACAGAAATCCAAAAAAATTGATTTGCTTGTCTTACACAGCACTTAAAACACTGATTTACCTTCCGCTTCCTTGTTTGCACAAGTCTCTATGCTGACAAGTACAAATGAGCAATCAGCACCTGCTTGAAAAGAAGTAATTCTGTGCAGTACAGGCACATTTATGTTGTTTATTTAATTGTTTATGCAAGAGAAATACCAGGGCTGTTCATTGAAATAGCAAAGGGGAATAGGACTTTGATGTGCCAAAGTGTTTCTAGGCATGTATTTGTACTAAAACTAAAATTACAGGAGTTATTCACCTCCCAGTCCAAATAGAATATAAGTAAAATATAAGAGCTATATCTACCCCTACTTTTCTTTCTCTTAATTATTTTATAATTAGACAGAAGGGCATGCCTTTAATTAAACATACCAAAAGACAGTGCAATCATATTTTGATTACTGATACATTTAAATAGGATTTGACTACAATGTTCTCTCTTTGATGGTTTGCTTCATTATTAATATGGGATCACATAAATTTATCTTTCTGCTTCTTTTTGCCAATACTGTGACTACAAATTATGAAGTAGCAATAAAAATGAAGCTTATTAAAGAAAAGATATTACATAGCACTTATGTGTATCCAGCAAATAAAAACCGTCTTGGTTTGGGCCATTAAAATATTTGCAAGGCAGGCTTACCAGATGGTGGTGAACCTTGTACCATTTCAAAACATATATTCATTTTGTTTTAAAAATAAGAAAACTTAATGTGCCCAATCATATTTGACAGCAATTATGATTCAATTGTGTTGAATTCAAAATGATCTGTTAAGCTTTGGGATAAAATACTGCACAGCAGAAGCCAAACTTCTCAAATGTTCTCCTCTGTACAGTTGTATTCATTTGCATGGCAGGAGTTAAAATTAATTATATACTTTTCCCATTAAATTTGCAAGGCAGGGCACAGCATGTTGATTTTGATGACCAAGTTCCTCTGTGTAGAAGGATCCGTGTTGTGATTGCATTGCAGAGCAGTTTTGGAGCAGTTGCAAGAAGAGATCTTCATATCATGGTGGAGACACTTTGGCCTTTGACTTTGGTCTTTGACAGCAGCCGCTTTCTGAATGTTAGTTGAAGCAAGAAAACCAACTTTTCTTGTCAAGATGAAACATTTTCCACCAGCTCATCAAAGAGGAACCCACTCCGCTCCAGGACTCTGCATCTCTCACATATTCTTGCTTCACTTTTGCTGCTGTTCTACACCAGCGGCTCCCAATCCACCAGGAGAACCTCCATGAGGAGCATTGTTCTCTACCCGGTGGGACATGATCAGGACAAGGCTCATCCTCTCATACACTGTCCCAAAGCCCCAAAAATGTGTGTGCATAAATGTATTTGTTTCCCCAGAAGTAGCTATTGTGCATGGAGATAAAGCTCACTATAATCTCAAGGCCATTTTTGTCCAAAGTAAAATGTCTATATTTGCATTTCTGTCACCTGGGATTTTATATATCTATACCAATAGATCTGTACTGGCAAATATGCCACATATAAATCAGTATGTACTTAGCCAAATGACTTCCTCTCCCCGACACAGACTTCATTTTCACTGCACTACCAGTACTGTTCTGTAGATAGGGCTGAGCTGTCAAAACTTTTAAACATAGATTAGATCTGCAGGTGTCTTATCCTGGTGCCCCTGAGTAGAAATATCAGATGTGCTTAGATTACGTTGTTCATTACTAAATGCTTTTGATTCCTATCAGAGAACTAATTAGGACACTAACCTCTCAATGGCACAAGGACTTAGCTAATGACTAGTCATTAGCTAATGACTTGAGTTTGTGCATCAGGATTTGCTCTTGCTGGAAATTGAGTCAGTTGGAGAAAACATCTCAGGGGCAACTGTTGGGATACAGAGGGCTGGATGCTCCTTCAGGTACATCTGAGGGCTGGTGGGGCTGAGATCCACCTGCCAGGACCTGTCCTTGAGGGGGCAACCAAGAGCCCCAGTCATGGTCATGGGGCAGCTCTGAGTTCCAGCTAGGAAGCTGCTCTGCAGGTCACGGTCAGATCAATGGACAATACAATAAATGTAAAATAAACCTCTCTCCATGCCAAGACAGGGTGCTGAAGAACGAATTAAAAGACTTTGTCGTTTCCTCCAAGAGAGATTAAATACATCTGATTTTCTGATTCCCCAATCCAATGAATGCATTTTTATCTCAAATGGAAATTCTTGATTCATTCATTCGTTCATTTCATTGCACGACACTATTTCATGTTTCTCATTAATATAGCTCTTTTCTGATTGTGACGAATTTGAAATAGAAAGGGGAAAATATAATGAAAGTGCATACAGTGTATAATACTATTTATTAGACTAGAAATTTTAAATGTATCTTAAAGTTATATTGGAGAGCATTAAACTCTAAGATGGAATATTTCTGAATTCTTATATATATTTTTTAGAAGGGAATGAAAAATGAATGTGTGAAGTCTAACTGATAGTAAAAGATCACCAGGAGCAACCATAGCCATCTGTTGGCTAAATATGAGAATAGCAGGAAAAGTGGGAAATGGAAATGTAAGGGTTGGCTGGCAGGGGAAAACAGAACTGCTGCGGTTAGTTTGGGTTGGAATTAGCAGTCCAATGTGGTCTTTCTCCACAGTTGTTAGGAGATCTAGGCTTAACAACTGCTGTCTCTACTGTAGGGTCCTTGTAGGGTCTAATTCAGTGTGTCTTTATCTGCCGTTGAAATACTAAAATAGTCATTGCCTCAAAAAGCCATCATTTTGCTTCAGAAGCCAAGCACGGGCATGAGTTCCCTCATGTAGTATGCATGTAAGTTCTTCAGAGTTTGCTGCCCCCTCAAAGAAGCGAAACGACTTGTAAAGCGCAGGTAGCCTGTTGCTAATAGCTGAGTTTGTGCATGTGCATGTACCCAATTTTTGAGGCAGTGCTTGTGAGACCAGGTTTTCTCACCCAGGACAACCAGGAGTTCAGGTAAACACCAGACTAATTCTTTATCCTAACTCTATCTGGATGACGAGAACCTGAGCTTCAGATACTTGTCCAACATAAGTCCAATGAGCACCCAGTTACGTATAGACAATTCAATTTGCACTAGTAAAGCAGACACCCTTCCTGGTTTACTCTGCACCCATTCCGTTTGCAAGCAGCTTGGTCACTCTCTGCCATGTGAATTACTCAAAATTGATCAAATCTACCCCAATTCCTCCATGACTCCAGAGCAGCATGACTGACTTCCCTCCCTCCATTACTCTATTTTTATAGCCTGCTTGCATTCGTACTATCTCCTTCTCTTTCATTTGGCTTCTCCCAGTCTTCAGTGACCCTAGATAAGGGAAAGCTGAATCAAGTTCATTTATTTTTGGGTCTCATTCCATCAAAAAACAACAAAAAAACCCACAATAAAATAACAAAAACAACAACAAAAAAGATTGGTAAGCTTTAAAAAGAGAGTGAGTGAGATTCTATGAAGAGGGATTCTTCTTTTTTCCCATTACATTTTAAGAAAACCATTACAGCTTACGAAAATCAATTGATTTTGCACCCAAGAAAAGTCTTCCAGAACTGTTACAAACTCATATTAGTTCTATTAATTGCTTACAGTAACCCGATTAGTAGAACTTTCCTGCTTCGTTAAAACTTCTCTTTTCTAATTTATTTTTCCCAGGGTTCCCGTCTTGACCACTCAGCCTATGGCTGCTCCAAATGCAACATGCTAGTGACTTCCCTTCTCAGAAACTCATTATCCACTCAGAAATTCAATGTTTTAAATGGGAAATCAGCTTTTGACTGTCAATTTTAGGAATCTGACTTTGTGTTGACACATAAGGGATATACATCACATGGGACAGACCTGTTCTTCAATATCAGAGCAGCAGCAACAAGGGTCTCCTGAGTGCGTTCGTATAAATGCAATTAAGCTAAACAACCAAACGGGTATTAGCTAGATTGAATAATGCACAAACCGAAGAGCATCAATACTAGGGAATTAGTAGTTAAAGCAAAATGTTAAATTTTAATTAACATTTAACAAAGCAGAACTTTCCCATTGTAGAGCCTGTCTTGAATCACAACAATAAAAGGAATACTACTTTCTGAATAAATAATATTTATAGGAGGATATGGAGCATATAGATCCTTTATAAGTCTTTTATTAGAAAAAAAGCTATTTTCATTCTGGAAAACTTTCAACAAATTCCATCTCAGTGCACCCTAAGGAAATGAATTGATACGGAATCTAATCCAAGTGCTCAAATACCTTTTGGTAGTTGATACTTAGACCACTTTAGAGTGACAACACAGGACAAAACACAGCAGAGCATGTTGAAGCAAATTTTTATAGTTTTTTTGCACATCATAAACAGCAAATGAGAAAGAAATAGTCAATTAAAATATCCTATTGGAATTATGTATGGTTCCCTAATAGAAAGGTCTAGGAAATCTCTTATGCTAAATATGCAGAGGAACATGTGTACACATGTGCGCCAGTAAACAAATGAACAAGCTATTTTACACACCAGAAATAGGAAAGGGAAGTATTGTTGATACCAGGCATGCTTTTCCTTATTTTATCATCAACAAAATAGACTTCATATAAATATTATTATTATTATTATATATGATATGATAGCTTAATATTATGCAATAGATTAGAAGTATAATATAATAATATTGAAGTTAAATGCTTGTATGCTTGTAATTATATTATATGACATAATATATAAATTTAAACATCAGATTTTGCATATATTTGTATAAGTACAGAAGCATTTGATTAATACTTATGACTAACGCATTAATATAAGGTTTGGTTTCATTCATTGCACAATTAATCATGCTAGCCCTATTTTACATTTCTAAATTAGAGTGATCTCCTCTAGCCTGTTCACAAATAGATATATTCAGTTGTTAAAAGTAGAATATGGACAAGAATCTGTAGATAGTTATGCAGAAGTCACAGGTGCCAGCCGAGATTCATTTTGGTGCCATTCAGACACTCTGATGTGCATGCAAAACTGCAGAGAGAACTCAAAAATGGCATGAAGATAGAAACTACATGTGCAAGAATGCCAAAAAAAACCCGGTAACCCAGTTTCATTAATTTTATGCTTCTCGATATAATGAGTTTAACTATAAAATTGTGGCACGCTGCAGTTCACTCCTTATGCTGCTTTGTATTGAATCGTGGTCGTGTCAGTGAAGTAGAGGAGAGTACATGGAGCAAAGAAGAGCTTATCAGAGTGCATAATTCACCCTTTTGCAGAGAAATAATATATCTTTTACGTTCTTTTCAGGGAGAATTGCACAAGCCTGGAAATAAATATCATGGGATAAAGTGAAATAGGTCTTAAAAATAGTTTAGCTCTGTCTTCAGTCTTCATTGCAGTAAGTGAGGACAGAAGAGGTGCGTGAGTTGGAAGTATGAACTGTACCTGCAAAACATTGGCCACATATTTGAAATCATAGGGCGTCTTCTCTTGTCTTAAAGAGAAAATCAAGATTATTCTGTATCCAAAGCAGAGCTCTGTTAGCATCCATTAGGTAGAGGAAAACTAAGCAAGATATAATTATTATCTGTTTGTCTTTTAGCCGGATATGACACACCAAAATAATGCAACTGACCATGTTGTGTTATATTTTAAAGGTGTTAACACCATGTGCAGCATAACCTTCAGTTTGTATTTTGTAACTCAGCTAAGCTTAAACATAGAAATAACACATGATATGAAAGGGGCAAGCAAAGACCTGTGGCAGAGCTGTAGAAACAGGGTACATGTAAATGTGCACAGGCAGAAACCAAAGGATACAGAACTGCAGGAAAGGAATCTGGTGAAGCCAAACCATCTTGCCAAACATACAGGAAAAGCAGCCAGTCCTGTTTGCAAAAATAGTAGCTATGTCATGAGCAGATGATTGTAGCCCCTTTCTTTGAGTGGGAAAGAAACATAAAATACCAATAAGGAGGGAGGAAAGATGTTGAATATCTCTCAATCCTTGGTTTCCAGGAGAAAAACCACCAGGGACCACAGCCGTCAACACTAATGACACAGCAGCAACCTCCTGGTGTTGCATACTCAGAGTTAATGTGAGACAAGAGTGTTAAGGGCTGATTGTTCGAACATGTAGACATAATCTTGGGTACTAATTAAGAACTAGCCACTGGCAATATGTATTGTTAATGAATATCAATTTAATAAAGTGTTTTGAAATTTGATGTTGCTGTGATTTATCAGTCTTTTAAACACTCTAATCACCACGATCTCTAATTCTCCAGCTAGTACATACATATATATACACAAGCACACGTACATATTATCTATACTCCATTGAAAACTTCTCTGAAATGATTTTGGCTCCATAAACTAAGGTTCAGGTTCAAGACATTTGAGACAAACAGTCAGGAAATATCTTCTAATTCTTTACATACATTATCATGTACACAAGCATGTTCCCTACTGAAGACTTAAAGCACTTCCAAAATTTCCAACCTGAGAACAAAGAGATTAAAGTGAGGCAATTTAAGCAGCAGTCTTTTCATTTTAGGTCTTTAAAATTCATAGAATCCCGCATAAAGTCCCCCATATATAATTAATAACAATGTGTTTAACATAAAGATAGAATATTCCTACCTTTTTGTTTACTCTTCATCCATTCAACAAAAGTTGTGTAGTAAAATTAATTTTATTCTAAATTAAATTGGAGAATTTTCCTGGAAGGAAATTAAAAAAAAAAAGTGGTAAATCCTTATTTTTTTCCTAATACGATCTAGAATAATGGCTAAATAAAATAAATAAAGAAATAAGAAAGACTAAAGAATAGTATTCTTTTTTTTCTAGTAGGAACAGTAGGAATTGCATTGTTAGACAAAATGATACTTCTTGCTCATGTTTCATCTGTTTGTAACATAAAAGTACTTTAAGTAGGCAGCAAAGCAGTATTAACATCTGCAGTGTTATAAAATAAAAGAACAAATGACCCTGTGACCAGCAGGTCTGACAATTTTATTTCCAACACCCCCTTATTTATTAATACAACTCCAAGGGTTATGAAACATGAAACAAACGACCAGCTGGATCACGCACGGGGAGGAGCTGTAAGTTATGAACCCTGTTGAGTTCAGTAGGTCAAAAACGCTCCGTTGTTATTTCTTTGACCCATGGCTCTGAGGTCTTGAGAGTGAAGGGGAGGTTATCATGAAACGAAGCAAACGACCATCTACATCACATGCCACGAGGAGCCGGAAGTTATAAACTCTGCTGTGTACAGCAAGCCACAGCTGTTTGGATGCTGCTTCTTTGACCTGGTGATCCTGAAGTTTTGGATCATCCGAGAAACCACTCTTTCTAAAAAACTTTAAATAAGCCTTAGATACTACAGAGGTTTCAACTCATAAGTCACATTGCTCAATATATTTGAAGTTTGAAAACTTGTCCAATATATAAAATAGAGCAGAAACATTCACTTGATTTCTGGTTGCTCTTTCCCAAAGCAACCCAGAGCGAACCACAGCATTTGAATGGTGATTTTAGTACTTGTTTTTACTTGCTGATGTTTGCCTCTGTAGAAGGCTGAACAAAGGATGAAAGCAAGCAAGGTAAACCGAGGATTAGCAAATGACTAAGAACCAGGATATATAGAATATAATACTGTCTTTACTAGCACCACTTTTTATCAGCACAAACTAAAAAGCAAAACCACATGCAAATAAAAATGCTTCTGTGTAGGTCTGTCTCTAATGAGGAATCTTTTCTAATATATGTTTCAAAGTTTAGGTTTACATATCCGGCACACATCGGGCATTGCAGTGCAAAATGTAAAACTTAGTTTCTCCTAGATTTGAGATTTTTTTTAGAAAAAAATTAATAGAGATTGGCACATAGAGATATTAAAGAGATATAAAGGAGTTTTAATGTTCACTTCTTAAAAAATGTATGCGCAACCCCCAAATTTCTACTTCCACATATTCAAGTGTGCTGTGACTATAGCAGCCCTCATTTCCAAGCCTAATTAGTGCACTCTTCCCCAGTTCCTGCTCCCCACTGCTTTTACAATGTATCTAATGCCTTCCTCTTGCTCTCTACATTCAACTGCTGACTTTTTATATACAGAAAGAAAATAAAGACAGAATCTATTCACAGAAATAAATTATGTAAAACAAAAATCTAATCATTATGAATCATAATTTTCCTGTCTAGATCATGAAAATGCAGGAATGCAAGCTGGCCTCCACACACCTATCCAATGAATTTTAGTTAGACCTTGGAATACATGACACGCCATTGGCTAATAAATTTGCTCCTGGTGATTTTGATTTTCTGTGAAATTAAGACTGGAAAGTGGTCTACATTTATTTATTTTCCTTTTTTTTAATGTAATACATCACAGCAGCCTTTGACTATCCTAACCTGCAAAAACTAACTGTCTTTAATGCTAATAAAACAGAAATATTGAACTTGTGGTAACCTTCATTACAAGACATTTTCATGTTCATGTCTTCTTTCCCCCAAATATTCCTTCCGCAGAAATAAATCTGGCCTATCAGACTAAGCTACAGAGGTTTAACATTTTCTGTTTTGCCCATTCATGCTTCATATATGTTCTATGAGGTGCTGAACTGCTCTTATTACAAAAATGAACTCTTTAAAAGTGAAAGAGTCACTGGATATTCCTTATATTATTCTATTGCAGAGGTAGAAGGTTCTTGGAAATGAGGGGGGAGGATCTTGGTTGTTGGAGGAGTTGGGTTAAATTTTGCCCTACTAAAGAAACCTCTATATTCTTCAGCTGGGTTATTTTTCTTTAAAATAGAGGAATTCATGGAAATTAAGCCTTTAAGCTGCCTTGTACCTAGTCCCTGTACATTTTCTCTGTGGTTTACCTCTTTGTCTATCAATCCAGGCAAATCTTTCCCTACCCTAGAAGCTTTTATTCATCATCGTGGTTGACAGCTCTGGACTTTGAGGCTGCTTTGTCACTCTCCTAAATGTTAGCCCTGGCTGGGAGGCATATGTTATTTATGCATTATAAATGTGGCTTAAAAAAAAAATGCTCCAAAGAGAGTTTCATTGTGTACTGTACGTCACAGAGCTTCGACTAGAAAACTTTTTTCCGGGTTAGGAAGTAAAGATAAATAAAATGAAAGGAAGTGTAAACTATTTTTATGGACAGTTTTCTTTTTTTTTTCCTCCTCTGACCTTTGAAAATGTCCATAAAATAGTTCACTAAATGTTAGATGGTCATATCCATTTCCATAAGGAATTGGATATTCCAGATGGTTTACAGCACAGGTGATCTGAGCCATTTAGAAAGCTGTTCATAAACATTTGACATTTTGAATTTCACTATTATTTTTTTAAAGGATTTTGTCTACTTTTGTCTTTGGTAAGGACTTTTGTCAGTTACACAAATTAATGCACTTAAATCTATTCTTTTCTTCCATAAACTCATTGACTTTATCTTCATTTTCATGGTAAAAATGCCCATGGAAATTATTATTATATAACTTTGTAAGGTTTCCCATTCATTAAAATTTCAGTTACTGACTATTTCTTCAAGAAAATAAATGTGGACATTATCTACTTCAGAAACCATTTGTCAGTGTGTATGCAGAGAAGTCATATTGCTCGTCTCTTAAAGGACAACATCATACATACCCGAAGTTACATCTTCTATCTGGAATGGTTAGTAATAATATTTACTGTAGCAAAACAATATACTGCTAAAATGTGCTTCCATGTAAAGCATTTAGGTGAAAAATTATGGTGGCTGCACATTTTTTTGCTTTCTTGAGGCAGATATTGAACCTTTCCAGAAGATCACTTGACAGTGATGGAATCTGTTATGTCTAGATTCACAAAATATTTAAGAGCCTAAACTGTGTTGGTAGAAATGAAACTTTAGCTCATAAACGCCTCTCTGAAATCCAGGTCACATATTTTTCAATTCTGAAATGATTATTTTGAAGTTTGCTCCTCTTGCAAGATATTTGCTGTCCTATCTTGCAGACTGCAGACTGTCATGGGGTTGTTGATCTTAAACCACTGCCATTTTCAAAAATAAACAGCTATTTTTAAAGTGTTTATTATTTCTGTTAGTGTTTCCTTCAGTTCTTTAGATTAGTACAGAACAGCAGAAAAGGAATATTTCTGGAGTAACTTTTAGTTAAGGCAAAATAGGCCAGAACAAGCATGTTTCCTGCATGCAACAGTCCATACATGTTCCCTCGTCTGATATTAATCAACAACAAAATCACATAAAGAACCATTGAGAAGGAATTTCCCATATAGGAGCCAAAGGACTGCATAAAAGAGGAAAAAGCCCAGCAAGAAGTTTTGCAGCATCATTGGTAGGTGTTCCACAGCTACCGGAGAGCACGCACAAGGAGAGCTGCCTATCAGAAAAACATGGATTACTGATGGCAACTTCTAATATATTTCTCAAATAAAGTGTATTTGCCTTGTAGTAATTCTCTTCAGATTAGTGTGACTGCTAACAAGGTACCCATGCAGTTTCCAGCTGCCCTCACACGTGAAGCGACAGTGTCAAGCCATTAATATTCAACATTTCTCATTAATTGGTGGGAATAAAACACGCTGTGTTGGAAACTTCTTGCCGGCCC
>VWPW01023562.1:1387-52608 GCA_013389825.1 Crypturellus undulatus
GGGGGGAGGAGAAAAGGGGAGGAGAGAGGGTGGGAACCTTCTCGGAGCCAAGCCCCATTGGTCAGGGACCCGTCGCTGGGCGGGCGGCCAGGAGCAGCATGCTGCTCCTGGCCCCCACCTCCGGGGTTCCAGGCCTTTCTGGAAGGTGCCCTGCATCACGTAGACAGCACAGGTACTGCCACTGCACAGGCGCACCCCCCGGGGGGTCACCCAGCGGGCACCTTGACAGACAGAGACCCCCCTGTACATTTTCACACTGGGCATGCTCTATTCCTGGGTCACCCAAGGGGCACAATTAGCCCCTATGGGGACCCTGGCCTCCATTCTGTTTCCCAACAGTGGCCTTCCTTCCTCAGGAGGGTGCTGCGGGCCCTGCAGTTTTCTAACGGGGCAACGGGAGCAATGGGGCCAGGATACTCATACCAGGCAGCTCCACTAACATCACGGCTGAGCACACTGAGGGAGAGCAACAGAGAGGCATGAGAGCTCACCCCAGAGCATGTGCCGCCTCCTTCCTCAGCTCAAGGCGCACAAGTCACAGAATCACTAAAGTGTTATGGTTGGAAAAGTCCTTTTCAGAAACCTCCAAGTTATTTTGCCCAGGATCTATTACGATTTGAAGGGGGGATAAATATGGTAAGATATGAATCCTTGAATTCCAGCTAATGCTCCTAGCTTAGATGGTCTGAGTGTGACCGGATTTATCTCTTGATAGAGATGCCAAACACTGTGGTAGCTAAAAGTGTGACTCTGACAGCCCCAGATTCATGAACGGTCTCTCAAGTAGAGGTCCGACTGCCTTCAAAAGTTAGTTGATTTCACAAATAGTATGATTTATTCAAATGCAACATTTACAAAGCAGGTTTTGTATGTATGCCATTACAGAAAAATCTCTACTACAGCATGGGCTTCTTAGCTAGCTTTTATGTACAAACGTGCAATAATCACTTGCCCCAAAAGATGGGAGAGGACTCTCAACCCCAAGGAGTCTCCTCAGGAGTGACTCTGGTCATACTTTCTTTCCTTATTGATTGGTGTAAAAGTCTTACTTGTCATTAAAGGTAGAAGATTTAGAGTGCATGTTCAGTAAGGAGTGGTCATACCTTGGAATGGCAGGTAACTTTTTGGATGGCTGTGTGTATTAGCATTATAATGAGATTATAATGAGTAAAGTTCAAGCAAATTTCATCCAAAGTGAGTGATTTGCCACCCTTGCTGGCCCAGCACCAGGCATCTTATCATATATTTCCCATTAGACAGCTACTGTGCGGCTTATTAGCTACATGGCACCCTCAGGTCACCCACCACCTCCCCAGGGAATATAACAAAGTTTGGCCACGGTGTCTTCACTCTGCTCCACCCTTCCTTACTCCTCTCTGCAGGTGCTAGGAGGGCAGGTTGTGCTACCTAGGGAATGGTGGAGGAGCAGAGTCCGTACACACCAACCTTCCTGGAAGTGGCAACTGTGCCTCATCCCAAGCAAATCATCAAGTGCAATCGTAAACCCAACCCTAAACCATGTCTCCTAGTACCTCATCTACACATTTCTTGAACACTGCCAGGGATGGTGATCCGCTACAACCCTCAGATCTTCCTTCAGCAGTTCCCTCCTCTTCTCCAGCCTAAATAATCCCAGCTCCTTCAGCCGCTCCTCATAAGATCTGTGCTCCAGCACCCTCACCAGCTTCATTGCCCTTCTTTGGACACACTCCAGCACCTCAATGTCTTTCTTGTAATGAGGGACTCAAAACTGAACATAGTATTCAAGGTGCAGCCTCCTCAGAAGTGAGTACAGGCAGACAATCACTTCCTTAGTCCAGCCATAAGGAAATAAAAGAAACAAAACCAATCACATAACAACAACAACAGCAAAAAAAACCTATGAGAATTGACCAGGCAAGTCTCTGAGAAGCCTGCTTGAACTTGGATGTTAATCCTACTTTGGACAAGGCCACGGGTTCCTTCCAACCTAAATTGCTTTATATTCTATAATCTTTGCAGAGTTTGCAACATTTGCCTTAGAGATTTCCTATCAATAAGGAATTAATCTATTTTACAGAAGAGAGGCAGTTCTAATAGGGATGGTAACCCTTGCTCCATATCACATTACAAAACTGCAGTAGAACGGAAATTAAATTAGAAGAATAATAAAGATGTTAATACCCCATCTTTATATGCAAACATATAGCTAAAGTAGGGGCCAGAAACATAAATTTAGCTTTATTTAGATTTAGCTTTGCATATTTCATGCATTTAAATAACACACACTTAAAAATGCTTACTAAAAATTATTCCAGTGAAACAATTCCTAAAGATAACTATAACTTCCCTCTACTAGAAATTACACAAAATTAGATGAAGGCAGAATAGTAGAAGGACAGTTGTGAGAATACAGCAAGCTTAGAGGATCAAAAGAGAAAGAGCTGTTGGGAATCGTGAAAAGGAAGAAATATCTCCCATTTGAAATAATGGTGACCCTTTCACCACCCCCTCTACCGGGCATGCCCAGATACCCTCTGTACAGGGGGGTCTGGATGTCCCCTGGGGGACCTCTTGGGCCCGCACATGCTCAGGCCTGTTGGCCTGGCTGAGCATGTGCTAGGGCCTTCCAGAGGCTTCTGGAAGCCCAGGGGAGGGGGCTGGAGCCCTGGAGGTGGGCGCCAGGAGCAGTCTGCCCTGGCAGGCTGCCCGCCCACCGACAGGGCTGGACCATCCACCTGTGCCCCCTCATTTGCATCCAACCTATCCTGCCCTTGCCCCTCCTTAGTTCCTCCCTTTCTCCTCCCCTTGGTTTGTCTGTTTAAGTTACTGTTTTTTCAAATAAATGGGTTTTCGCCGCTAAGACCACCAATAGCGCTAGGTGTGTCTTGTCCTTTCTGTAATCGCCTGATCCTAAACTACCTTGAGCGGCGCATCCTGGTCGGGGCCTCTAGGAGGGCGCCTCCCGGCTCAGGGTGAGGGGTCGCCTCCCTACCACCCGCTTCTCGCCTATCGATCCTGACTCCCGAGGAGACTCCCTAGAGCCTGTCCGCATCCCCTTCCGGAAGCCCGCGGGAGTGGTAAGAGGGGCCTACCCTCGGGGTTGGGGGGGAATAAAGAATCAACATCTTCTGGGGTTACAAAGGGCGCGCGGTCTCGGGCCCCTGGGAAGCCGAGCTGTATTGGGGGTTGGCCTGCAGACCCGGGAAGCCGCAGCTCGGGGGAGCTGGGGGCCACTAGCCGCGGCAGCGCGGGGCGATCGTGATCGGTTAGGGTTTAACGCATTCCATCCTTTATTAAAGAGCTACTGGGGAAAGGAGCTGTAGCAGACTACAAAATGAGCATGAAGACTAGCTGAGGTGAGTAGGGCAGGAAAATCTAAATTTGGCTGCGACCAGTACATTTCAATCGGTCTTGTATAAATATTAGTTCTTAGCTTACATTTTTCTCTTTCCTTATTTATTCACATTCCCCCCCGATATGTTTATAAAGCAGAATCATATTTCCTGTTCCCTCTCAATCTTTGTTTTGCAAGAGTAACGCTCTTTAATCACCCTTCAAAATAATACACTCTCCACTTCTCTAGCTTTACTGATAGCTATTCACTGCATTTGTTCCATTTTTTTTAAATGTAGACCAGAAATACATGAAGTCTTCTCAGACATTTAATTATGCCTATGTGATAATCTGTGTTTACTGAATTCTAGCAGTCCTCCAAACTGTTGTGTCACACACCAATTCTATAAAGACACATTTACTTTATGCATCAAGCCTTATATGTTGAAACATTTGACAGGTTTGTAACAACTCTGATGATAACGACTCTTTCAATAAAAATCTGTATAGCGTTATTATAGCTCTGTGCTGGGGCAGTCTTCAAAATCTGTGAATATTTTTTAGATCAATGACTCAAACTACTAAGCTGTTTGACCAACTACTTTTCTCTTTTTTCTAAATATAAATACAATGCTAACTAGTCTCTAGTCTTCATTGTCACCTCAATTGACAATTCACTTAAAATAGACTTTAAATTTAATATGCCTATTCTTTCTGGATGAAGACCTCAGTAAGTCATACTTCCTTGAGAAAAGCTATCTGTGCGTTTAAATACATTGTGATCTAGATTAAAAATTTGAAATATCCATTAAGTATTTCAGTAATATGCACCAACATTATCTGTAGTATATATATATATATATATATATAATATATATTTAAGAAGAATCCTTGTTTGTCTATATTTTCTTTATAACATCAAGGTTTAACTGTCTGTTAGGTATTTCACTCATTTCCTGACCCTTTTAATCTTCAAAATACAGTTCTGCTGTTAATAAATCTTTTTTTTCTTTCCTTGATTTGTCTTGTCTTACCTTTTTTCTTACCTTTTTTTATGTTCTTTCTTTGCTTGTTAAAGTGTATATTACTTTTCTTAAATCTAATGACGATAACTTGAAGCTGTTGCCTATTCTTTCTCCTAAGCCTATAGCACTTTCTTACATCTTATTATAGATTTTTTGGGGGGGGGGTTGTTTGTTTTTCATTTGACATTATTTTTTTTCTCCATATTTAAACCTTAGAACATTTTCAACTGCCAGTCTAACTAATCAGTGCTTTGCTAATACTCACTCTTCTGAAATCCAAAGACATCATTGTATACTTTATGTCCCAAACTTAGTCTAAACCTTTGAATGACTTAGTTTCAACAGACAAACCAGAAACAAACTGTAAAGATTATTTTCAATGGGCTTATCTAAACTTTGCATTGTGTCTCCCCCTTTGAGTCTCCAGGGGCATATGGTGTCAAAATAGTGACTGTCTGTCAGGGCAAAGTCTAGGTATCGATCATGTCCATGCATGATGGACTAAATCTAGTACTCTGTTCACTGGAGCACTCACATTAATCATGAGAAAAGTCAGCCATTGTGACTTGTACTGGCAATTAAAAATATATACGTATATAAAATAAGAAACATAAAAAGAAATCAAAAGACACCAAAGAAATTAAAAACAGATGAATTAAAATATTTGTTTTCTTTTTATGTCGAAGCGTGAAACAATATGATATTATTATGATACACAAATGTGATAATATTATGCATGTAAGTATGGACATGGACATAAATGTAAAATATATAAAAATTATAGTATATAATTATAAAATATAAAAAGTATTATTGTGTTATCATTTTTGTAATGATGTAACTGAAATTATTCTTGTGTAGTGTGGCAAATTTAAACTAAGTAGAGCTAGTAGTAAAATGTTCTTTTTAGAAATTTATGCCATATGGAAGTGTCTCATCATCAGCTTGTATTTCAGTGAGTCAGAACAGACCAAAGGGAAAAAAAAAAAAGTTATCCATATATCTAATACTGTTATTTCAACACGGGAAAATAAACAAATAGAGTTAAAAGCTGCTTCTGTAAGTCAGGTGCTGAATGCACTGAGGGACTCTACAGCCTCCCCTCCCACCCTGGGGTTTCAGCTGTGATGACCAAGTCCAATGCTACTTTGGCAGTGAGCCCAGATGAGGCTGCAGGGAAAGATCTGCCTGAGAGAGGGCAGGAGAAGAGCCCTGCTGAGCTCTCCTCTTTTTTATCTGGGGAGCTACACTACATCTATTTTGCATCCAGATTCAGCACTGGGTGATGCTTCAGGGCATCCAGATCACATCCCATCACAATTCAGTAACTGTGGTGCAAAAAGTGCAACAGCAAAACAATATATTTTTGATAAATATTTCTTTAAAATGTAAATATAGCACAACAGAATCCTTGAAGCACATATGTATATGATAAATGTTTAGGTATATATGCACACCTATATTAACAATTGTAAATATCCTCAAAGGACAAGTTTGTGTGTAGAATAAACATGCTCATCTGACATTCACTTTTTCTAGGAATGGAATTTATAGTCATTTTGTAGAAAATTAGTATTAATTTGGATTAATACTGTAAACTGAAACCAACAGTTTGTAAACAGTTAAGTATTTATATTCCTAAAACTTATTAAGAGCCCTAGCATACCCGCAACTCTTACTTCTAAATCTTTTTAGAAGTTTAAGTACTTATGGTGTTTCCTTCCTACAAAGGATGGATCTGTGTATTTAGAGTGGGGCGGGGGGGGCGGGGGGGATGAAATTTCACCTGAGAAGTAAAGGCCTCTCCCTGGATATTGGAATAGCTAAAAGCCTGACTAGTAAAAATGAGGAAACAAGGAGGAGTAATTTAAAGTGAGATAGAAGATATATCAAAAGGTACTGGCATCCATAATAACCCTGGAGAGGTGAGAGAAAATTAGGAAGTAGGGGCTTGGATATAGATGAGGAAAATAGATGGGATTAATGGCCTTTCCTCTATCATCTCCTTTATTAGAATAGAAACATTATGTCAGAATTTTCAACACAGAAAATGGCATTTTGGCCATCTTGATCTTTAAGCATTAAAATCTATGCTTGCCTAAGACTGACCATAAACATCATTCTAGTTTTGAATTGCTAAGTTTAATTTTGCTCCAATTTAGCTACTCTGATTTTTGGTTTTCCCAGGTATGACCATAAACTTTCAGAAACTATTCTAGTGGGATTGTCATAAAATCTGACATTTGAGCTATTAATGGCCTTATGGTAACTTTAGGTACCTAAAGGTTACTTTGTGAAGAAATGATACAAAAACTGGCTTCTTACCATCTGGAGTATGCACAACTCAATTACTCTGAATGAAAAGCCCTCATCAAAAATACAAACTATTTCTGATCTTATTCTCAGGACCAGCCATAAAATACATTTAATTCACAATCTCAGACTGCCCTTCACTTCTCTTTTATGCATAAAATCTATCCACCAAAATTTCTAGTTCTTCCCATACAAAATTCAAGATACATATAGCCAGAAAAAGGATTTGTAGAGATCTGAGGATAAAAACTTGGACAAGCCTAAAATGAAAGTTGAGGGAAAACTTCCTCATAGAAACAGAAGATAATGTAAATTTATATATTCTTTAAAAAAATGAGAAGCAACATATGCACTCCTATATAATGTATAACACCTCACAGTGCACTGTCTATAGCATCAGAGTGGGAATAAAAATCAATGGTTCACCATAGAGTTCAGGTCTGGTTTGTCTGACAACATTTAAGATATTGAATGCACACTGCTCATTTCCTGCAGTTTTCTGTGTAAACAGAATATCATTTGCTATAACTGAATATGAAATGCTCTTTGCAGGAATAAGACCATGATTTAAAAGAAACACTTAACACTGCAGGAACAGAGGCTGTGATTTAAAGAAAAATAAATCATACACATGAAAATTCTGTGTAAGAGACTGTTATGGACTGTGTTTGTCTCAACACTGCTGACACACCATTTACCTGGACAATGCCCTGGTATCTTGACTCTGGGAAAACCAGCTGAAGACCCAAACAAGGACTTTATCTCTCATCATTTACACTTCTTAACCCTGGCATCTTGTCTGGGAATACTGTAATATCAGCTATCTACCTGGCTTAGCCATGCCATTTCTTGGAAGATCAGCACAAGACCTGACTCAGTAGTGCCCACCAAAGCAGCTCGCATTCCAGTTTGGGTGAAGAGGAACATCAAATCATACATGTGAATGGCACAAACAACATGTACCAGAAAACTTCAAGAAAGTGGGAGGACTCTTTGAGAAAGGGGACATAAAAGGAGCACATATTCCACAGCCTTCTGTCCCTGAAGATCACCTGCATCGAGACATCTGCACCTGCACCGAAGAGGCGCCAGCAACACTTAGCCCGACTGGTGGTGGTGGTAACTATAATCTTCTCTCATCTCTCCCACTTGGTTGCTTATCTTTCTTTTTCCCTTCTTCCCTTATTGTTTAGGTATTTTCATTTGTCCATTTAATGACAATGAAAAATAATCTTGTAACTCAAACCCTCTTTTAGGCACCAGTATTTTCATGATAATTTTAGGCTACTCTTACTGATTCAGCTCAATCCTGTGTACATAGAGGTAGTAAATCAGAGAGAGATGGCTGTTCTTTCTAAAGCACCCATAAAGACTATGTATTTACTTATGCACTGTACAAATAAACTTCATTGTACGAGATTCAGATTTTTCAAATCTGTATTTCAGATGCATATTTCAGATTAATTATAACTAATAATAAAACTCCTCAGGAATGATTTTATTACTGCACAGCTGCACCTTCAGATTGTTTATGAAAAAGCATTTTTAAATAAAGTTCAGTTGAGTAGTGTCTTCACTTGAGGATTTAAAATGCATTAATCAAATATTAGTGCAAAGTTTATTAAATGTAATACAAACATCTTTTCAAGTACCATGTTTTTCTTGTTGTGGAGTATCATCATCTCACCTATCCTAGTCATAAATGTATTCTTGCCTCTCCAGTATGCAAAAATAGTAATTCTTTATGTGGAATATATTCACTGGCACAAATCTCTTTTGCATGAAAGACCTGTTAAATTGCTCTGGCAGCACAAAAGGTCTTAACCATAGTGGAAACATCATCCACTACCACTTCCTTGTCTATTAGTTAGTGGTATAAATTAAAATTAGCACCTTATTTCTGCATTTTTGTTCTAATCAAATTTTAGTGTTTGAAAGAAAAACAGCAAACACATATAAACATCCTTCCGGGACCTGGGAAATGTTCCTCAATTTACCTGTGTGAGAGAGATTTACTTATAATATCACGTATAATCTGAAATGTTTTTATTTTTTTATTTAAGAAAAGATCATTGCAACTATACAATAATACCAATGCATCTAATTGAGATTTAACAGCCATTAATAACATGACCATTCAAAATCCCAAACAGTTGTTAAAGTTGAATTGGAACTCTCTTGGCAAATAGTGAGAGGAAAAAATCTGAGAAGTCTGTTTTTTTTATTCTTTTTTTCCCTATTAAAAACCAACATGCAAATTATATTTTATTAACTTTCCAATTCATATTTGTTTCACTCATATCTATTATGTTGCCACTCATTCAAATTATTTATGCTCAGATGAGCAGAAAGTTACTACTAATTTAGAACTCAGAAATGTGTGTTCTGGGCAGCACAAATCACCAGTAGCTCCTTATGTCTCCTCAGTGCTCTGTTTTGATCATTGATTTTCCCAGGAAGCTATTCTTCAATTCCTCAAAACACATTTCCAGGAAGTAGTAGTCTTTATATTTTCTCATTATCTGTACCTGTGGTTTTCTTCAACCCCAATGTCTTTTTGAGGTCATTGTCCATAAGACATTCCATCTTTGCAGGAGACAAGTTCTACCAAAGAGCCAAACACAAGGCTTCTCAGACACATAAGAGAAAAATACCCCATACGTTGACTTCCCTGGGAAGAAAGGCTCGAGTTGGGCTTTCTATGGGGTTCAGAAATTGAGGAATCAGAAAATTGAGGTAAAAATGGCATAGATCTCAGAAACATTGTTTGCTGCTCTTACTGTCTCTCTCCATCCTGTGCCTTCTCAGCAATATACCATCCCAACACCTTCCTGATTGCTCCTAATAGAGACAATGCTCCCAGCTTTCCAAAGCTCTGTCACGAAGTAGGTCTGGCCATTAGTCCCCATCTGATGGTCTTCTTGAGCAATTGTCTATTTTGCCCACTTCTAGAGTTGTTCATTTGCCTTTTTAGTAATATTCATTCTTTTGTGACACCTGGGCGTAAATCAGTGAAAATCATAAGAGTTGATGGGCTTAATTTAAAAAGTTGAACATCTGAGTTTGAACAAAAATGAAGATAATTTACAAACAAATTGATTATCAATATATATATTTATGTATATACTAATTACACTATATACACTTTTGCTGTGGCAATAAAATGAATAATCAGTATTCCCAGGTGTGAAGTCAGCTTATTTACTTCTTATAGCAAATATTAAGAGAAAATCTTTGTTTGAATACTTTGATGTGAACATTCAGCTGGTTTATTCTGATATTAATTTAATGTTTTACAGTAGTACCTATAGTAGACCTGTCCTGATGCCTTTCCAATGGATATTGGGAATTTGAAGAGTGATCTGATTTCAGAATCATGGACTTCTTAAGTAATTTATGCAATTTCTTTAATTCTCTCTGTCTATTCAGTTAAAATAAGGCAAAACATCGTTTCATAAGTAGAAGAGTGGCTTAATCTGTTAGAGTCTGGAAGACTCATTAAATTTTTCACATGTAAAGTACAGCTGATTTGTGCACTGCTTACACAGAGCTGCACAATTGAAAATTTCTAGCTATCTAAGAATTATACTGTTTTTTTTTTTTCTTTCCATATTTCTCTTGATAAAATATTTCTCCTCTCTTCTTGGAATTGTGGCAGCTGGACTGTGTTGTCTGTGGTATTTGAATACTACCACAGGTGTAGTAAAATTGCTTTGCAAGAGAAAGCAAGCATCAAGATAGCGAACGTGATGAAACAGTTAATAAAAGAATAAAAGTTCTTCCTTAGTTATCTTTCCAGCATGATACAAAAGAATTTGGAATTTAGGATTCTAAAAGACTTCTGTCTTTCAAAATATCTTCTACACTAATACTATGCTAAAGAGATAACACTGAATTATGTAAAATTTTAATTGCTGGTTACCTTTTACATTTAAATTGGATTTACACAGAAAGAAGCACAAATACAAATACTGAAATTTAGGTCCTGACCATTATAACTAATACTATACTTAATTCATACAAAACATTTTTTTAAAAAAACAACAAAATAGCAAGTTTAGATCTAGAAAAAAGATGGACTTTCCTTCTGGACAATTATCATATAATTCTTCATAGTTATCATGTAACTAAAATTGATAGAGAAAAAGAGAAGATACAGAAGAAAAGCAAGATCTTGAGTGTGTTAACTTCATGTATCCCAGAAGGTTTCAGAAACACTTATCTCCATTCTTGCTCTTTGAAAAATGAAACTTGAGATCTTATAAATTGAAGCAAAGCAAGAAAACTTAAAAGCTGTGAACTGTTTCTTCACTCAGGCGCCTTGGAATAATGAAAGGTTGAGACCAGTGATCATCTGTCTCCATAATTTCACTCACAATTGGCAAACACAATTTAGTAACTGCCAGGAAGTGAAATTGATCTCACTCCTCAGGAAAGGAGTAGCTCTCTCTTAAGATTTCTTTACTTTGTGGTAACAACAAAGAAATTCAGCCCTATTTGTAGCTATTCCTCTGAAGCAACTTGCATGGCAATCTGTTTTTAAATGATGTTCATCTAAGCTAAACCAAAGTTTAATAATATGAAACCTAGCTATAAGAAATGTAACAAAAATAAATACAATTACCTTTGAGAGTAGAATTGTGAGAAGCTTGTGAGGATAAATACAGTGGAGTTGTGACGACATTGATAGCTTGGTTTCTAATAATATTTTATCAATTTTTAGCATTGAATGACAGTTTTTGCCACTAAAAAAAAAATAAAATAAAAAAGGAATTTTGAAAAAGCACTGTTTTTTTAAAGTAAAATGTTTGAAAAAAAATCTCAACTATGTTCTTTTTTTCCTGTTGAAAAGTAAGGAGTTTTGCATTAATGCACGTTAAATGAAAGAGAAAAATAAACATAAAAATATAGAGTTCTGTGTATGTACTACTGGAAAAGTTAGTCATATTAATTTAATTTAGGGTTATCCATCACTTGCTGTTATAATACCTCATTGTCAGCTGTTTATCACTTCAAACCGTTTATTCACATTTACCATTTATTCAAAACCATTTATTCAAAAACAAGCTAAAATTGGGTCTGATATCTCCTTAAAACCTAAATCCTGGTGGAAAATTTTAGCTGAAATTTTCAGTCACAGTTCCAGGATAAAAATTTATTTTAGGAAATGAAAATCCTGAAGAAGGTATCAGTAGCAGAAAAATTGAAATCTAGCAGGTCCCATTAGACAGCTCTGTCCCAAAACTTGTCCAAAAACTGGAAATGGCAAGGTTGTGGAAATGTGAAGCAAAGAAAAAAAAATGCTAACTAGAAGCTAAATAGAAGCTGAATAGAAGCATTTAAACAGTCAAAAGCTAGAAGTCTAATTCTGAGTTATTAACCTTGAATTTCTTTTAGAAGAAAGGCACCTCCAAAGCATGATTTGTCCAGCCTGTCTAAGACGGAGATGATTCAGTCTCTAGATAACCTTTCATATGTTTAAAGTGTGGGAGATTAATTTTACCTATGCCCATGCTGTGCTATAAATTCACATTTTAAATTATTAATACCAACATTCATGTTCAGTCACATATTATAATTTCATCACATTGCTCTTGTCCATTACTCTGTCACTGTGTTGCTGCTCATGCTGCTATTTCAAAGGACAGAATTTTAGTCTGTGGTTATGAATTTTGCAAATCTAAATAAATTATCTATCTTACATAAGATAAAATTATGTATTCTTTCTGTTTTTTATCCTTTAATAGAAAAATACATTAAAATCAATAAACAGAAAACCTATGAATTGGAGATTACAAATGCAAAACTAAGACGTTAGAGAATACTTTAAAAAGATATCTATATAAAATCGTGGTTGATGGATATCTGTCTTTCCCTTGATACTGAGTTTTTCTGTCCCCAAATTTCACTTAGTTAGGGTGCTAAGGAACAACTTGGAGGTTTTATTTTAGATTTTGCAGGTAGGCTGTTTCATTAGGTCATTGCACTGACCAACTTTTCCGATGTTGATGACCAATATTCATGAACAAATTCCTGAAACCAGTGTGATTTATCCAAGTAAACCAGATTTAATGTGTGACATATACTGGTTTCCATATGTATAGAAAGTTCATCACAACAAGCTTATTAAAAAAATGTCAATATGTGGGACTTACTTAATACACACGCACATTATTTCTGACATCCTAAATGAGATTCAGTTCCACATACTTAAATGTAGGAGCAGAATATGGTTGCTCTTAGGTATTTGATGGTCAACACTCCAGAGGGCTATGCGGCCATTCAGAGGGACCTAGACAGGTTGGAGAGTTGAGCAAAGAGGAAGCTCATGAGGTTCACCAAGGACAAGTGTACAGTCCTGCACCTGGGCAGAAATAACCCCAGGCAGATGGAAAGCAGCTCTGTGGAGAGGCATTTGGGAGTTCTGGTTGACAAGTTAACCATGAGCCATTGGCCCGCATAGCCAAGAAGGCCAATGGGATCCTGGCCTGCATCAGGAGGCCTGTTGCCAGCAGGTTGTGGGAGGTGATCCTGCCCATCTCCTCAGCTCTGATGTGGCCACACCTGGAGTATTGTGTGCAGTTCTAGGCTTCGCAGTACAAGATGGACATGGAATTTCTAGAGAGAGTCCAGCATAGGGCCATGAAGATGTTTAAGGGATTGGAGCATCTATGATTTGAGGCAAGACTAAGCCAGCTGGGCCTGTTTAGCCTAGAGAAGATTGAGAGGGGGTCTGATCAATATGTATGAACGCTTGAGGGGAGAATGTAGGGAGGATGGGGCCAAACTCTTCTCGGTGGTGGTCAGTCACGGGACAAGGGGTAGTGGGTATAAATTAGAACATAGGAAGTTTCATCTCCATTTGGGGAAGAACTTCCTTCCTGTTCAGGTGACAGAGCCCTGGAACAGGCTGCCCAGAGAGGCTATGGAATCTCCTTCTCTGGAGATTTTCAAAACATGCCTGTCAGTAACTACTCAGCATTTGATTTGTTTAAATTAAAAATCCATCTGTTTCTTTCCCAGATTTTTTTTGCTAGAAAGAAACTGTGTTTGTCTATTAATTCCCTCAGCAATATTAATCTTGTAATAACTGAACAAAGGAAAGTCAAAGGAAACTGTAGACTAGATGTACAGAGAAACATTAGCCAAAATCTTCTCCAGTCTCCCTTGTAAATTAATTAGAGGGAAAAAGCTATGCTAAATATTAAATACTCAAGACGATTTTATCCATAAGTGTCTGATGAATGTTTCCTAAAAGGTACCCATTACTTGTCTTTTCCAAGAATGACAATAATTAATGGGCCAGCAATGGAACAAACAGCATGGTTCAAGGTATAGGTTCAGTCATCTTACAGAGACAAATCACTATGTGGCCTTGGAAAAATGTGCTTTAATTTGAATTATTGCAATAATTATTAGTAAATGACATTACAAAACAAAAGACCACAGTATCACCAAAAGCAGAACTCACCTCACATGTTGTTTTTGGCATTTAAATTAACTGTGTAGGTTATTAGCCCTACTATGAAAGGCTAGAAATAGCCATCTCCGGAAGAATTTTTTCTTTATCCTATTCCAGGAAGCATATCTTGATTAAAGGTACTGAATCACTATCTTGAACATACTTTTCTTCCTCCACTTATTATCGATGAATAAGTGACTTATTATATATAAAGAAAGTTTTGACTGTACAGAGTTTTAGAGGTGCAAATTATTTGAGATGCCACCTATAAATATGTCTACTTGTGAGCTGGGTGTTTATCTATGCTAATTAGGTACCTATCAATGCAGCTACCAAATTTAGCATGTATTGTTCTGTAAATTCAGCATCCAAAAGCATGTTTCAGATATCCCATTGCAAATAAGGTGTACTAGACTGACTACCAGTTTAGAGCTGGGACTTGGACAACTAGCTCTCAGTTAGGCATATATTCGTAGGTGGCATCTTGAACAGATTTCTCCTTTCGGTGCAGCCATCAGCCGGGCAAGTTTATTCTGGTGAGCAAATCTAGTGCCACAACCCAGAGTCAAATTCCATCTATCTAGCTAAGCTTTGAAACAATGACTTTTTAAAAAACTTCCTGTTTCCTGAATGAAAAGTGATCTCATTTTAAGCTGCCCTTTAAGCTCAAAAGTTATTTTGCATTGCTATTACCTGAAATTGCTCATTCAAAAACAAGAATAGGAAAGGGAAAGGGAAAGGGAAAGGGAAAGGGAAAGGGAAAGGGAAAGGGAAAGGGAAAGGGAAAGGGAAAGGGAAAGGGAAAGGGAAAGGGAAAGGGAAAGGGAAAGGGAAAGGGAAAGGGAAAGGGAAAGGGAAAGGGAAAGGGAAAGGGAAAGGGAAAGGGAAAGGGAAAGGGAAAGGGAAAGGGAAAGGGAAAGGGAAAGGGAAAGGGAAAGGGAAAGGGAAAGGGAAAGGGAAAGGGAAAGGGAAAGGGAAAGGGAAAGGGAAAGGGAAAGGGAAAGGGAAAGGGAAAGGGAAAGGGAAAGGGAAAGGGAAAGGGAAAGGGAAAGGGAAAGGGAAAGGGAAAGGGAAAGGGAAAGGGAAAGGGAAAGGGAAAGGGAAAGGGAAAGGGAAAGGGAAAGGGAAAGGGAAAGGGAAAGGGAAAGGGAAAGGGAAAGGGAAAGGGAAAGGGAAAGGGAAAGGGAAAGGGAAAGGGAAAGGGAAAGGGAAAGGGAAAGGGAAAGGGAAAGGGAAAGGGAAAGGGAAAGGGAAAGGGAAAGGGAAAGGGAAAGGGAAAGGGAAAGGGAGAGGGAGAGGGAGAGGGAGAGGAGAGGAGAGGAGAGGAGAGGAAAGGAAAGGAAAGGAAAGGAAAGGAGATTTTAATTGTGTTAGTCCTTAGGGAAGCCAGTATTTTCCATCAAATGATTTCCTCCATTCTAACAGATTGGCATATCAGAAAGACAGGAATATTTTGGTGAACCACAATCACGCATATTCTTTTGTACTAAAGATCCTAGACAACCCTAGTAAAAATGTCAGGCATAGTGTCATATGCACAGAGAGTTGGATATTCACATTATCTTCATGTTTCCATGTGTATTTTCTTTTCATTCCCTGTTTGTAGGGCTACCTGCACTGAAGACAGAGGTGAATCCACTAGAGAGAGTCCAGTGCAGGGCTACAAGGATGATCAGCGGCCTGGAACATCTGCCCTATGAGGGAAGACTGAGAGTGCTGGCCTCAGGTTCAACCTGAAGAAGAAGAGGCTGAGAGGAGACCTGATCAGTTATACAAATACCTCAAGAGAGGGAGTGAAGAGCATGAGGCTGGCCTCTTTTCAGTGGTGGCCGCTGACAGAACTAGAGGTAATGGTCACAAACTGAAATATCAAAAGTTCTACAGGAGCTTTAGGAAGAATTTCTTAACAGTGAGGGGTGACTGGAACAGGTTGCCCAGAGAGGTTGTGGAATCTCCCTCTCTGGAGATCTTCAAAGCCCACTTTGACATGGTCCTGTGCCAAGTGCTCTAGATGACCCTGCGTGTGCAGGGGGATGGGACTAGATGATCTCTAGAAGTTCCTTCCATCCTTAATGATTCTATGATAATAAGCCCTTGCTAATCATCTGTGTGTCTATAGTTGATCTACCAACTTCCTCTGGCTAGTTATTTTCCTTCAGATTTACCCATGGACATATAAACTTGAAAAATTTTGAAGAAATATATATAATATTAAAAGGACTGATTTTATGTATGGTTTCTAATTTTAATATGTCATAACAATCAATAATCAAATATAAAAGTATTGAAGCAAAAACAATTAAAGAAAAAGATCTCAATTTCAAGCATTGTTACTCCTTTCCATCAATAAATGGAATTCCAGTCATTGTGTCTTTTGTTATTGTCTCCTGACTTCATCTTCAATCTCATAATTTTTCCTTCACACTTCAGATATGTCCTTGTTTGCAAATTTACTGTCTTTTTCTTAAAAATGCTCTACTTAGTATATAAACATTTCCCATAGTGCCAACAGAAAATACTTAGACTAAAATAAAATAAAATAAAAAGGAATTTATCTTATTTTTAACTGTATATTCCTTACGAAACTGATAAAAATATTTTTTCAGTAGCTTGTCTATATAGGTAACACCTGCTGCTGTGCCTCAAAGTTTGTACTTTGGCTTGTTCAAAAGTGTCCCTTAAAATGTCTCCTACAGTGTACCTGTTCTAATCTCACACAGCAAAAGAAGAAGAAAAACAAGAGAAAGGAATTATTCTGATTCCTTTTTATTTCTCCTTGTATTATTTGATGACTTCCAGTATCTCTGTATATGAAACTTTAGTAACCTGATATTCTGGCCAGCTAAAATAGAATGGCCATCAGAATATGTGGAAAAAGAAGGAATAACTTTTTTTTTTTTTTTTAAGTCTTTGATAGCAGTTAGTGAATATTTCTAGCCATCTTCAACATCTAAATAAAAAGATGTGAGATGAGAAGACATTTAAAGGTAAACCACAACAAAGAGAACAATGAAGGCAGTAATGTTGTACCTGCTGGTATAATCAAGTGGAGTAAAAGAAATCAGTCAGCATTGAGCAGTAATCATGGAAATGTTATGACACGATGAAAAAGCAATAAGGGTGGTGTTGTTAAAAGAAAAATAAAAGTAAAAACAAGCACAACAAATATTTATGTTGACAAGCCAACAGCTTGATTTTGAAGAGAAACGAAATGTAACAGTTTTATTATTGTAAGGCTCACTAAATCAAAGGAAAATCACGCATGACCCATTTGCATAAGTGGTAGGGAGTATGAATTCAAAGATGTCTAAAGGTATGCAGATGTTGAGATAATTACCAGAGAGAACAACCCCTTGCAAATTAGCTCATGAAGCTCATTGCTAATATAGAGTTTTCACAGATTAAGATTATATAACATCCGTTCATTAACCTCATTTTTAGAAGTTTTGAGGGAACTGATATTTCCTTGATTAATTTTAACTATGTAAAAAACGCAACATAAAATACTACTACTACTACTGAACAACTAAATGTGTTTTTATTTAACAAAAGGTCTAGTTGTAAGAGACCAGACTGAAAAATACTATACTACTGGAAAGCATACCTTTTTCATGATATTTGTACTGCAGATAAAAAATCATGTCCTTAATTGAGTGCTGTTGCTTAATTCTATTTATTCTACTTCACATTTTCTTTCCATCAGATATTTTACATAACGATATTGTAAGATTTAGCATTAACTCATTTATAACAATAACCTAAGCTAATTTCTTCAGTGAATTACTCAATTACTATTTTCATTTAATTCATTTCATGTGGTTTCATTGAAAGGAAAGATAAGTCTTATTGTAATGCTATGCAAAACTCAATATGCTAAGAGTACCTACATTTTAGAAAAGTATATTAACAGTAATTTTTAGCTGTGCTGCCATTGTAGAAATTAATTGTAATTACTAATCTGTACTACATATGATACAATTTAATTTACTATTATGGGGTATATCAAATATTTGTCATAAAGTATCTTCTGGTAGTAACCATTTCTGCCTCTAATCTTTTTTCTCTGAAGATTTTTTTTATTCCACAGAACAAGTCAAAATTCTAATTAATCAATTTTTAAGGGTTTCCCTTTAAAAAAAAACACAAAACTGCAGAACATGCTAGAGTATGTTTTGTCTGACTGCCAAATATGTTATTGCTTTAGTATATATTTTCCTACAGAGCTAATCTTATAGTGTGGTTAACAATAACACAGATAATAAAGAACACTTTAGCAAGTTGTTCTGTAAATTTGCAGTCCTCCGATAATAAAAAAATTGTCCAGATCTCTGGTCAGATGGAATGCACAAAGAATAGCAGTTCTACAACAGTATCCTTGACACTACGCAAAATTTCCATTTAAATTTCCATTTTCCATTTTTATATGGTTAATTTGGGATGCTAAGACTTACAATAAATAACATTAAAATTTACATTTTATATCTATTTAGATAATTAGCTTCACTGATTTCAGTCGTATATATTTTGGAGGCCCAAACTTGTGAATCACATGTTCTGATAATGCCAAGGTACAATTTCTATAAATAACTGTAAAATTATGTGAATCGCTATTTCCTTAATGAAGCATGGATATTAAAAATCCATTACTTTCAGAACACCTATGAGCTATCATATAACGTAGTTTCAGAATAGGGAACCAAACTTCTCATTTTTTTTCTAATTGCTCTGTGTTTGCTGCATTATTGAAATCTCACATTGTACATGACTTTAACAGGAAGAGAGGGACAGCTCACTTCCTCACTTTGCTTTGCAGGACATTATAAAAAAGCTTAGGCAGAACCTTCAAATATTGTATGTGAGATTTATATTACCTGTGACTTTAAGGCAGTGACTGGCTTGAATCTTCCCAGGATAGAGAGGCAAATCTTAGGTGGCTCTTGTTCAATGAGGTGATAGGTGCTTGTCTTCCCAGAGAGCAGGGATATCAAAACTGTCCAGGAGCCAGCTCAATGGTCCATTTGTTAGGATGTTTTCTTCCCAACAGTTGCAAAATGGTGATTTTTAGATAGTGTATGCCATTTTGGCCATGGTCTGGGTCCGTTCCTTCATACACCCTCATGGCCACAGTCATTGGTTGGTTAGAGAGCATGACTTGCTTTCTCCCTTTGGTTTTGAAACCTGGTATGCATTAATTTTTCTCATATCATTTGAACCTAGTGATAATATCTGCTTTCAAACCCATCTGTTGCAACTAACTGCGAAGTTTACTACTTTCCAGTCATCTATACTTACCTCCTCTTGGTTTCCAAGACATCCTCTGGTTATAGGTTTGAGAGGTTTAATGAATAGGAGTTTTACATTCACCTTATTCACTGCCTTCATGAGTTAATAAATCTTGACTGTTGTTCCCCGGTACCTTCTGCTCTCTAAAATAACCAGTTTGATCGCATGGACTGATCTATAAGCAAACCTCATAGATCATTAATGTTTGCAGTGTTCTAACTGGAAAGCACAAAATCCCAGCTTTGTGGAACCAGAAGACTTTCAGCTTACTTATTCTAAGGAGGGAATGATCTCTTACAAGAGAAAGAAATACTTTAACATCCTGAGATACTCTTACTGTGATTGTTGATTCAGAAACAGGAAGAGAAATAAATGGATATATTCCAGAAAAAAAAAAAAATCTATATGCAGGAGTGAGAAATTCATTCTATTTGTCTACTACTCACTCATACTGTTAGCAGCACAGCCCTGCTGCTTTTATCTAATAAAACCAAAATATCTCTTTTGTGTAGCAGGGTAGCAGGAAGCAAAGCACTTCAGCTACAAGTGCCTGAGAGCTAAGTTTCCCTGCTGTGCCTTTATTTGACATCTCCTACGATGTGTGGAGGTATGCAGATTTGGGTCAAGTAGGAACATAATTAAATTTCAGTAATCTAGTTCCTTTCATATGTGTGTGAATTAAAATATAAATCAACTGTTTCTGTAGCCCAGATAATTTTGAATCATTTCTACATTTTGTGGAACTAAAAAAGAAATGTGTCCTTTTTTAGGTTCTATAAAATATTAATTATTTAGTTTTAGTAATAAGAAAACCTAACTACAACAATCAAAAAAAAAGCCACAGAAACAACAATTTTATAACTAGAAATATAGATCAGTGATACATTGGATTGACATAATTATCTTTTAAAATCAATCTGAGAAGATCTTTTGTTATTTTTTCATGCATTTGTATACCAAGTAGAAACACTTCTGAAAAAAAAATGTTGATTTTGTGCCTTTTAGCACAGAAAAGATCTACTTGCAAAGCTTTTGAGAATAATATTTTTGTGACAGTCCGACACATCATAAAATGTCAAAAAAGTACCATAAAACAGGCAATTCATAAACTTTTTGACAGAAACTGATTCTAATTTATAGGACTTTTAAGTTTAAAATAGAGTTAAATATGGATATTTGAAATAGAAGAAAAAACTGTTGTTCTCAGTAAGGTGGTTCAGCTATTCAAAAGTGTACACAATCACATCGTACTAGAGACAACATTATTTTGTAAGTGTTACTTCTAAAACAAATAGAAAATAATGACTCAAAATCATTATAACCCCAGAGTGATTGGATTGCCTTTGTGTATGTTTTCAGGCAAGAGCTAGTCATGAATTAAACATAATTATCCAATTTAGACATTTGATTCTTATTTTGAATGTATAGATTGAAATAGAAACTGAAGGCCAGGAGAGGATCCATTAACATCAAAACAGAACAATAAAGCACCAATAAGGAGAAAAGTAACTTACTAAACTGTGAAAGGCAAGATGTAATTCTTAGTCTAAGAAACAAATAAAATTTATATCTCTAAGAAGAAAAAAGCAACCTTTAACTAATTGATTACCACATTATTTCCCAGTTAAGATGGCAAGAAAATGTGTTCCAGGATCAAATACTAAATCTTTGGAGACACTAAAGGATTGCTGAGCAGGATCATTAACATATTATACCACAAAATAATTATTGAGAGAAAGGGTGAAGTGAAAGTTTCTATGGGGCTGGACCAACAATAGCTCTTGAAGGAAAGCTGAAGTTTTCCTGAAGCAAAACTCCTGTAGAGGAGTTCCTTACAACAGGTTTTCAGAAGGCAAAACCTGTTGAATAGGAATGGTCATAGACTAAAATCCTGATATATGATGTTTTGTCAGGTAAGTTACAGACATCTGAGGATAAGTCTTTACCTTTCTCCTTTATCTTCTGCAAACTTATAAAAACTGTTCTTCTCTATACTGACGTCATTAATATATGCCAGTATTTTCATTGTACCTTAATGTGGTTTGCATTAAATGAGATTGAAGACAGCCAGTAGCAACTACTGCTTTTTCAAGACTACAGGATACTGGGGGACCTCAAAAAGTATTTTAATCACAGTTTTTCCACCACAGTGTCCAGAGGGTAATTAATAGAAGGCATCCCTGTTGGATCCATGCATTGTGCATGGAGATCCAGCCCCACAGGGATCAAGAAACATGCTAAATTACTTCCAGTAACACCTGAGGGAGGTATGCGCCAGCCCTGGCAGCCCTAAGCAATATGTCACAAGGATGCAGTTATTCAGTTCCTGTAAAAAGTTACATAAATTTCAAACAAAGAAATGAATATATTTTTAAGAACAACAGACTTGAAAAGTCGAAGACCAAATTAGAATTCAGCAATGATTCAGCAAAAAATCAGAGGCAATCTGTGATGCTCCTTCATCACACAACAGAAAACATGTGCCATATTAAATAGAATTAGACACAGGTTTGACAGAACTCTAAGTCTTTCTTAAACTCCATTAAATCCTGCCCTGTTTTACTCTTCACAGCAGATATTGAAGTCAATGGCATTACCTGCAGTTGCCAATGCAAGCACCCCAAACTGTGTCAAAGCTGACATTGAAATAACTAGGAAAGGTAGTGCAAATTATTAGAAATCTTATAAAATTAAGTAGACTGCGTGTGAGTAACAGTAATAATGGTCTACATAGTATTAATTTAGTCCTGAATTATAAAAAAATATAATAAATATAAAATTAAATGTTGGATAAAATAAAAGTAACAGTTATTTAGTAATAATTAGCAAACATCTTTTTAATTCCTCCCCATATTGTGATGTACAGACAAGCCTAGCCACGATGCTACTGCCAGAAGAGGCAACTAGCATTTTAGGCAGCCTGAATAGATAGCTAATATGAATGCATGAGGCTGGACCCTTTTACTTGGTTTCAGATTGTTCTTTGGTCTGACCAGCTCCAGTGTGCTACATAGTCCAGCTCCCCTTTTTTAGTAGTATGGGATTATATGATTTAACTCAACAAGACACTGTTCATGGATAGAATACAGCAATCCAGCAAGAGGCCACAAAGATGATTTAAAACTTGGAATTTCTCTTATACAAGAACTAGATGAGAAAATTAGGAGAGTTCAGGCTGGAGAAGAGAACATAAAGGAGGAGATCTTATCAATGCATATAAATATCTGATGAAATGAATAAAGAAAACAGAGTCACATTCTTCTCATTTGTATCCAATGGTAGGGTAGAAGCAATGAGCACAAACTGAGCTCTGCTTAAACTCTGCTTAAGCATGAGAAAATTTTTATTGCTGTGAGGATAATCAAATGATAGAAAGGGGTTTGCAAGGGAAATCATAAGAATCACCATCCTTGGAGATATTAAAAACCTGCCTAGATATGGTCTGAGTAACCTGCTTGAGGTGACCCTGCTTTGAGGATGGGGATTGTACTAGATGGTCTCCTGACATCCATTCCTCAGTGATTCTGTGACTCTATGCAAAATCTCAAAGAGGACAGAAGAAATTTGGAGTAAAACTGTAGAAAATCTTGGATCAGCATTTTGTTAAGAGTGAGAAAATACAATTGTAAATCCATGTTAATTCCAGAGTTTCCCACCCAAAGTTAATATACTGCTTTGAATGATCCTTTGAAGCATCAGAAACATCTCATTTTAGTTTTGTAGGTACCAAAAAAAGGTATCAATAATTTTTAAAAATAACAGCATAAAAATACAACATTCCATAGATACAGCCCAGATAAAGTTCAGTCAATAATATTAAACCTACACTTTAGAAAAAGTGTGTTCATTTATAGAAATCAGATAAACTACTTTTTTTTTTCCTTTTAATTAAAATTTTCCACTTTCTAAATTATTTAAAGGAAAAAGGAAGTATAAGTGTTCTGTATATCATATCCTTACTTTGGTAAGGAGAAGGAAATAGCATAATCTCACAAAGAGAGAAATATTTTCATTAACTAATTGAAAACGCTTGTCTATATTTTGATTTTATAGCACTCATAGTGAAATAGAGTATTAGTTTGCAGTACTTATTACAGGCGAACTGTATAAGCAGTATACTTATACTGTAATAAACTGTATATAAACTCTATACTTATATGACTAAAGTTGCCTTCTGTCCTACTGTCAAAATGACAGGAAATGTTGAGCTTGCTGAGCTTTTTTTCCCTTTTCTCATATGTTGTATATGCCATAACAACTCCATTTCTATCTTCAAAAACATTTTGATTTCTATCATCTACCTCCTTTTATTCCTTCTGTTATTGCTCCCAGTAGCTGTTCATTTCACTTCCTACTTTATAAAGTTTTCAGCACTGTTGTCTTTATACACTCCTTTATTTCTAGTCACCTTGATTAAGTGTCTCAGGTGATACATAACATTTGCTAGCCTGCTGCATAGTATCTCTAAATAGACACTGAAAGTCATAGTTCAAATAAATCATAACTGAAGTGTTAAAATGATTTGCAGTATTTCATAATGCATTATTTTACTTTGATCCTGTATGTACTGAATGTATAGTAAGTCTCTCTTTGATTGAGGCAGACCAGTAACATAATGAGGAAAAGACTCTGAAATATAGCAATTAATGAAATATAAAATTGTAAGAAAAGAAAAATCCATCTTAGAGTTTGGCAGTCAGGTTGTAATCTATCCACCCACACTAATGTACTACTAGGAAAGTCAGAAAAAAGAGAGGGAGTTACAAACTGTCATTTCTAGAAATAACCTTACAAGATGGAAATAAAGGACATTTTTACTGAGTGCTTATGTGACTGGAATTGAAAGTGTCACAGGAAAAGAATGTGTACCTTTATTTAACTTTATGAAACACCTAAATATTCTGTCTATGCGACATCAAGTTTTGTCACAAAGAGGAGTGACTCACTCCAGTTTCCTTTCTTTTCCTATGATCAAATAATGAAATAGTCACTACATATGCAATATTCACATTCAGAAGAGCTACCTACACATTAGTTACTTCTTCTTTATCGCTGAGTATGCAAGATGAAAAAGTGATGTTTATAATGAATATGAAGGTTTACATAAAATATGTACTAATCTGGAAAACAAAACAACACTCCTCAACTTCTCACTTCTCATGAAATTCGTGCTTCCATATAGGCCAAACCATAAGAACGTTTTACTTTTTTTTTTTTTTTTTTTTAATTCCTTTTGTAGTTTTGCTGTGGTAAAGCCTAGAGAGAGCTGTTCTCACTGAGAAAAACATTTTCCAAGTAAAAAGTTTTCTACAAAACTTTGAGTTGAGAAGCAAGGGATTATGCAAACAGGCTATATTAAAAGTGATACTGCTGTGGATATCATTATAAACTCGTATGAAGACAATTATGCCCATTCTAGAAGCTTGCAGACAGAGAGTCAATGTTGATCTTGGAGCTTTAGCTCAGGATTAGCCCTCAATTTGCTTCCTCTCACCTCCAAGTTTTGGCAGGAGAGTGCACTGTTTCACATGATCTTACTGGCATGTTCTGATAGGGTTCAACTGTCTCCTGAATTTCCAAGATAACTTTAGCACTCTTGACAGCCACAGAATAAAGATTCTTCTTGGAAGAAAAACGTAGATTCTGGAAGGCAAATTACATCATAAATAAGGCACCAGCACTATAAAAGAGACACCTTAGCCAATGTGGTACATACTAGTATTGTACTCATAAAAATTAGACTGAATGGAGTTTTAGAAACAGGTAAGATGCAGATATCCCTTGTTTCATTTTCTTTTTCACAAAATGATTATAGCAGTAAGAAAAAGTTGCTTTTATAAGCTCAATGTGCAATGTTCCATCGGTATGCTTATGCTTCCTTTAGCTATATGGAGTCCTCGTGGAAGAGCAGTGGATGTTGTCTACCTTGACTTCAGTAAGGTTTTTGACACTCTCTCCTATGACATCCTTAGAGATAAGCTAAAGAAGTATAGGTTAGATAAGTGGACAGGGAGGTGGACTGAAAACTGTTTTTGCTCAAAGGATTGCGATCAGTGTTGCAGGGCCTAGTTGGAGGCTTGTAGTTAGCTGTGTCCCTAGGGGTCAGTATAGGGTCCAATTCTGTTCAACGTATTCAAATATCAATGATTTGGGTGAAGGGACAGTGCGCACCCTTAGCAAGCTTGCTGATGATACAAAACTAGGAGGAGTGACTGATATACCAGAAGGCTGTGCTGACATTCAGGGAGAATTGGACAGACGGAGGGCAACCTCATGAGGTTCAACAAAGACAAGTGCAGGATCTTGCCTATTCTACCTATGGTAGAATAACCAGTACAGGTTGGGAGTTGACCTGCTGGAGTGCAGAGAATGATCTGGGAGTCCTGGTGGACAAGCTGACCTTAAGTCAGTAGTATGCCATTGTGCCTAAGAAGGCCAATGGTATGTTGAGCGGCTTAAGGCAAAACATTACCAGCAGGTCGAAAAATCCTCCTCCTCCTCCTCCTCCTCAGCCCTAGTGAAGCCACATCTGGAGTGCTGTGTCCAGTTACGAGTTATCCAGCACAAGAGACATGGAGCTGCTGGAGCCCTGGCAAAGGGTGACTAAGGTTATCAAGGGTCTGAAGCACATGAGGAGACGTTGAGAGAGCTGAATCTATTCAGCCTGGAGAGGAGAAGGTTGAGAGGTGATCTTATCAATGTATATAAATACCTTAAGGGTAAGGACGTTAAGAGGATGGAGCCATACTCCTTTCAGTGTGCCCAGTGATAGGGCAAGGGGCAGCATCCACAGACTGAAAGACAGGAAGTTCCACCTGAATTTGAGGAAAAACTTCTTGACTGAGGTGCAGATTGCCCAGAGACATTGTGGAGTCTCCTCAGGAGACAGTCAAAGCCAACCTGGAAATGATCCCATGAACGTGCTTTAGGTGACTCTTCTGGCAGGGGTTTGAACTAGATGATCTCCAAAGGTCTCTTCCAACCTTAATCATTCTGTGATTCTGTGAAGAATTGCCATTTATATAAACCTTGACATTTACAATTCATGTGATTTCCACTGCAACATGAGGGAGTGGAAAAAAGGAAAGGGTCTTAAGGAATTTCTGTTCTGCATATATAAATTCCTAACATGACCATTCAGAAAAAAAAATTCTTAAAATAGTGTTGCTGTGTGATATTAGGAGCCTTAGCCTTCTTCTCCTTCTTTTTCTTTAATTCTATTTTAACTTTCATAACTTTCATTGGTTTTATTACTTTGCCCTTCTTATAATATGTGCTTTTACATATACACTTACACATATCCATGAAGAACATGTTTCTTCATTACTGTGTTACTGTTATTCTCCAATCAATAGAAATGCATGTATTGAATTACATTAGAACTTAAGGAGGTTGGATATTATGACCTGGAAGACTGCTATAAATCAGGTCAGATGAAATAAGTCAGTTTTAGGAAGGAGTGGATGGAAAAAGAGGATAACTATACAGAACAGGGAGAAAAACAAAACAAAACAAAAAAAAAAGAAAGTATGGGGAAAATCCTGAGGAGAAATCTTGTCTGACCTAGCACCCAAAAAAAAAAAAGAAAGAAAGAAAAAGAGATTTAAATGATTTTTGCAAGCAAGAAAAGCAAACACATGGCCCTTTTTACACTCCAAACACTTAGGCTATATTTGTAAATATATTAACAGTAAAGCTGTATAAAATAAAGTCTTTTCAGAAAAAGACTTACTAAACCACAAAGAAGTAACACATTAACATTAAACACAACAGCAAAACCAAAGACAAATTACTTCTTAACATTAAAAAGATTAAATAGACTTCATAGCTTAAACTAATCAGCTGTAAGCCAGCAATAATCCTGGAGAGTAAAAACAATTTTAAAATGTTCAGTTGACATTTCTGGGCCTTTTGAAATTCTAGTTACTGGAGAAAAATCTATAAAACTATTATAGGTCATACAAATACAGATTCCCAGAGGCTAGCTGGTCTCTCAATAAGGTACAATAAATGTTTAAAACATAATTACTTTCTGTTCTGTCATGCAAAAATCACACGATTTCATAATGGTGAACAAATCTAGATTTCACTTACACCTATGTGAATACAGAATGATTCCATCAGAAGCAGTCATCCTGAGTAGAATTTACTTGAGATAGTATCCCAACTATTAATAAACTGTTGGTGAATTCTTGGATGCAGAACTCAGTGTAGAACCATCTAGTTTAGCATTTTTTTTCAGAAGAATCTGACTGCTATGAAAGGAATGATTGCTGAAGATGACTTGTGATCCACTTCCAAATAGGCCAGCTACATCCTGTGTAGTAAACTGCATTGGGTGAGAAAACTGGGAGAGCCCCTGCTTGTCGCCATGGGCTAGAGGCTGCAGAGCAAAGTGAAGGCAGCCTCCAGGCTAAGGGCTATACAGTCATGCCAATGTGGCACTGTGGATAGGCTATTAAATCCTATCTACAACCCAGCAAGTGTTTTCCACTGCTATGCTTTCTTATATAGTCTTATTACCACAACACAGCACTCACTGAGAGTGCTCTGCATTGCACTCACTGAAATTGCTCTACATTCAATGTGTAGTCTGTTCTAGGCATGATTACACTGAAAAGTTTTTGTCCTTCTGTGACTATATATGTTGGATCTCCTTTCAAAATATAGTCAAAAATAGACTTAAATACACTCTTGCTCTAGACAGGGCTTATTTATTGTGCTTGCAATAAATACAGCAGGGTTTATAATTAGAGTCTTATATTCTATGGTTTTCAAATATTTTTCTGTATAATAGTGCTTTTCTAAACTAGTGCTGATTCATTTCATTGTTTGACTTCTGTTTATAAAAATAATCTCTGTTACACTTTGGCTAGAAACACTTAGAAAACTGTTTATGAAGAAAATTTTAAAACACTTCTTCAAATACGCGAATATTTTGCTGAATACCATTGTTATTATTGAAGAACTTTCTAGCAATTATAACTTAATTCCCTGAATAGCATAAGTACACGAGGGAATCACTGCACAGCAATCAATGAGCAGTATTAATAAATATTAAGAAAGGATTTTATTTTGTAAATTTGTTACTTATTAATTCAGAAATGAAAAAAGATTCATACTTCATTCTATTTTTATTCTTTTTTATTATTACAGAATGCTTTTAATGACAACATTTCCCAACCTGTAAAAATGTGTTCACATAAGGAAATAACAGATATCTGAATAGAGGAGTTTTGGTTTCAAGTATATGAAAATACTAAAGAACTTTGAAACAATGATCATTTATAAGTTCTAGCTATGTTCTAATTCCATATTCACAATGTGCCTTGCTAGCAGTAGTAATGATAACTGGCAAAGACATAGATAAATTCGCTAATCTGATGCATGTACAAGTAAGGCTTGCATATAATGCTCATGCATTTTTCAGTACATTCTCAATATAAATCAAAGAGTCTGTAGTCATTTGCATGATTCAAATTGTCAAATTTACTGTCATTATATATACAAATGCACACATATTTATGTGTACATAAATATATTTATTTGTATGTATATTTATATATATGTACATTGCCAGAGAAAATATCAACTTAGAAACTGGTATGGAGTCTCTGATTGCTGTTGTCTTCTCTGCTTTTCTCAGGTACAGATGCAGCATCCAATCAACTGTTCCTTACTTAAATAACTGATTGTTTATGAAACCAGGGACACATCTTTTCCCCATAATTTCAGGAATAAGTTTCATCCTTTCCAATCTCCTAAACCTGAAGAAGTCTATTTCCAAAAGTAGGTTCAAAGTTTTGCAATAGTAGTGTGCTTTAAGAGTTGCATTGGACTGAACAGTAGCCATTTATAACTTTACTATAACTTCACGATTCCAAAAGTTAGACCTGCATTTATGACTTGTTCTACAAGGCTCCCTTTGTAGTCAGCCACCAGTAGACAAGGAAATGAGACTGATCTTAGGATAAGATGAATCATCATTCCAAGGTTCTTGTCATTGCCCATTTCATTGTCTGCAGAGAAGATAGTGTGATTAACTCAGCCATATGTCTCTTTTTCTTATACTAAATCTGACAATTTTTTTTTTTTTTTTGAATATCGATCTTAATTTTTCCATATTCAGAGATATTTATAAAAATCAACAGATATAGTAGAGGAGACACCCTAGGTTTTTATATTACTTGAACTTTTATTATCAATCTAGGTAGAGTGTCATCACATATCACTGAAAGATGAATTGTCTTGAGATTCATTCTACCAGTAGGAAGATTTAGATGTCAAGAACTTCAAAATAAGAAAGGAGGGGAAAAAAAGGACAGATAAAAAGGTATAGGAATTTTAAAAAGAAATAAAAGTATAAAGAAAAAAAAAGATTTTTAAAAATAATTAGATGAGATGAAACCTTGAATGTGTATTTTGATGAACAAGAGCTAATCTGCAAGCATTTTAAATCTCCCCACAAAAGTTGCATCTGTAGACAGAATATTTCTGAGATGAAGGTTACACCTGAATCTCTCTATTCATGCATTCTTCTTGCTTTGTGTTGCTTGGTTGGTTGAAGTTTATTATTTTTCACAAGGTTACAGACCTTTCTGGTGAAGGAAAAATTACATCTTGAACATTTGAGGGTTTTTCTTTTGTGATAGAACAGAGCTTTTCAAAAATTTCCTTATTATCATCACTTACTCTTCTCACTGTCAAGGCATTTTCTATTAGACAAAGTGAAAAAAAATGCATATATACAACATTAGCCTATCTAAGATCATATGGCAAATTGACGTATACAGTATATATGGTATTGCAGAAAGCAAAAAGCAGAAAGCATCCTTTTTTTTTTTCCTATACCCAGGTATTTTTTCCTACATATCAGGTATGGATGTTTTAATGTTTTGGGGCCATTCCCAAACTTCAGAGTTTCAAAGGATTTATAATGTTTATTTTCCCCTCTTTTATTAAAAACTATGTCCTTAACCTTGGCATATAATTTGAAAAAAATAAAATAAGACAGACTGAACCCATTATTCTTATTTTTCAAATAGAAATTTTTAATTCTAAATTGGAATTCATGAATCTCAATTTAAATATCTGCAGTGTAGAAATCTGCATCTGAGCATCTTATTTCTGATATTCAAAGCTTTTTGACTTGAATTTAAAACATCCATGATTTGATTCATTTTCCCACACAGGTTGCCTGTGATATACCATAAAGCATCGAAGATGCTCATATGAGGTGACATAACCTCATTGAATGGCAGTAGTTGTGGTATGTCTTAACAATATTGCATATAGACCCTTGTGTGTGTACAACTGAACTAAGCATATATATTTAACCAGATGAATCTAATCCCTAATGTGGAATCCAAATAAGTACAATAAAAAAGAAAGAATAGTAATTTACTTACCTTGATTATAATTCTTGTAGATTTTTTCAGTGAATTCCCCAACATAACTTTCATTCCCGATCTGTCCATGCTCCCCTTCAGGTCTTTCTGACAAATGTTTCTGACAATCTTTATCCCTTAAAGACTAGTGACAAATTCATTCCCCATTTGAGGGCTATTTTGCTAAGGAGGCATTCAATTGATACAAACAGAGAGACTTTCATACATTTTTTTAATCAAGAGCAAAATGTATAGGTGTATTTCAGAAATGCAACTGATTGCTTAGTGATTTAAACTCTCCTCAGACTGAATGGAGAGATCAGATTTGATCTGACTGCTCAGAGTTAAATGCCAAGAGCATTTTCAATGCTCTAGTATATCATTTGTGGCCACCATGAGCTGCCTCAGGAAGGATCAGGTTTCTCACAGGTTCTTACAGTACCATACTTACAAACCTCGTGCAAATGTCTCCAATACCATAGGGCACCTTAGATAGCATTAGGCACTTATATATGGGCAGCTGAGTTAAGCTCTGGCAATCATAGTCACTGAAGCTTGAAGTGACCCAGCTGTCCAAATTAAGAATTTATTTTAGGTTGCACTAAACATCTGTCCAGATCTCAGTGACTGCGCTGACAAGATCTCACTTGACTATACTGGAGCCAAGACATGTGGTTTTTAGATACCTTCATTTCAACTTCATTTCAAGTCTGAAGCAGAAGCTGAATCTCATTATTATATTGTTTCAATCAACAGACTCAACCCCTGTCAAGCCTTTTTTCCTATATTTTTAATGTTTTTACTGACCTTCATGACTAGCCATAAGGACACTTCCCACTTTAAACCACAAATTGCATGGCCTATCTCATTTTAATCTTTAATGTTTACTGCCTTTTATTTTGCTTCTCCCTCATGTTATTCGCGTTTCCTCTCCTGATTCTGTAATTCTGGCATGACTTTTGTGTTTATTTTTATGAGTAGATATAAACCAGATCTCTGGGATAAAATACAGTAACTTAATACTGGTCTTGGTGTAGTAAGAAAGTAAAATAAATAAATAAATAAATAAATAAATAACTTTTAGTTCATATTGTTATAGATTCTTGATGATTCTATTCAAGATTAATTTTCCAGACCCCTCAGACAGGACTTTTTCCTACTAGCATTGCAATAGTCATAGGATAAAGCATTTGACAACAAGTTTATATATCTGTGGAAATGTTAAAAGGATAGACCACAGATGTTTAAAGAGAGCACATAGTTCATTGTAGAGTTTTCTTGAGCTCTGGAAACATCTTTTTTTTTTTTCTTCTTTATCTGAAAGAAATGTTGAGGTTGTTTCAGGAATAACTCAATGAGCTGTGCATATGGTATCTTAGATATCTTGGTAAAATCTCCATTTTATGGTACTGATAGAGTAGGAAAACTTTTTTTGGGGAGGGGGGGAGGCGGGGGAGGAGGAAGGAGAGGTAGTGTGAAGACAAAAGTTTTAAGCAGAGGACCTTATCGGTTTGTCCAGCATTTCAGTATTTCCATGCTGTTCTGTGATTCTGTGGATATGCATGTCCAGAAGGCAGTTCACTGCATGAACAACTGCAGGAACCATAGAATCATAGGCTCATTATGACTGGAAAAGAGCTTCCAGATCATCGAGTCCAGCCATAAACCTTTTGAAACAATGCCTGTTAAATCATGTCCCTACGTGCCTCATCTATACATTTCTTGAACACTGCCAGGGACGGTGACACCATTGCTTCCTTGGGCAGCCTCTTCCACTTCACTCTTTCTGCGGAGAACTTTTTCCTAAAATCTAACTGAACCTCTCCTGGCGCAACTTAAGGTCATTTTCTCCTGTCTTGTTAGTAGTTATTCTGGAAAAGAAATTGACCCCCACCTCATTACAACCTCCTTTCAGGTAGTCCTAGAGAGCAATCAGGTCTCCCGTGAACCTCCTCTACATTAAATAATCCCAGCTCCTTCAGTTGTTCCTCAAAAGGTCTGTGCACCAGCGCCTTCACCAGCTTCAATGTCCTTCTTTGGACACACTCCAAGACCTCAATGTCCTGGTAGTGAGGGGCCCAAAACTCAACACAGTATTCAAGCTGCAGCCTCACCAGTGCCAAGTAGAGAGGGGCAATCACTTCCCTGGTTCTGCAGGCTATACTCTTCCTGATACAAACCCAGAATGTCTTTGGCCAGCTTGGTCAGCTGGGCACACTGCTGACCAGCCACATCAGGGTTTTGTATTAGCAGTTAGAACCAAGGAGGTTTAAATGTGAGGCTAAGGCATCAGCTAGAGATTTTTATTGCTATGCTCTGTTTTCCCATAATATGTTTAACCCTCATTAAATTTATTTCTAATTCAGATCATTTTAATTTAGAGTTTCTCACAAATCAATATTAGTGCATTATAAGTAAGACGTACTTTTTTTTCTACCTGTAAACATTTTTGTAATGCTGCAGTAATGAAAAATGTGGTTATTATTCAGTTTTTGTGTATTTTTTTAATAAAGATAGATACAAAATTGCATATGTTCACACTAGGAAATATCTACAGTAAGAACAAATTGAAAAATACAATATACATATACTAACTCATCTATGTTTTATTAAGAATTGAAGACATATGCCTTTTAATTTTTTTATTTCATTTTTTATGGATAAAACCTTCATTTTTTTCAAGAATAAATTCTCCTGCAAAGTACTAAATAGCACATGCTATACTGTACTATATACTATATGCATCAAAAGTTCTTGATCATTCACTTTTAAGTTTTGCTATTACTAATATCTTTCTTTAGTAAATCTTTATTCCAGCTGTTTAATAAATTATTTAAATCTAACCACATTTGTACTTTAATAGGCAATTATTTTAGAATGTTCCTTGTCATTAAACTTATTTTCTCCTAATGACTTTCTTTTCAACTACACATTAGAGCTTATTAGAAATTAATCTTGAGAATATCAGCTGTGTCTATTGTCTAAACACTGTCTATACAGTCAAATATAGGACAGTATTGAGAACAGTTGATATAACAAAATAACTTGCATTTGAAAGTATAATTTCAGATAAATGAGAAATATGCATTACCATGTTAAGGAATGTCAAGACATTCTGTTCTTATAAGTATTAAGATGTTTCTGAATTATGAAAATATTTTTGTATCTACCATCACTTCTGATATGAGTTATGATAATAATTTTAAAATGTATCAAATATGATGAGATATAAACTGAAATTCAAATACGGTTATCCTAACAAAATTCAGTAAATTTACTAAGGTTTAGAATTTAGTACATTAGCTACTTGTTCCCATGCATGTCCCTGTTAGCTAGGAAGTAACAAATGTATTTTCTTTGCATTATTCATACTATTTTAATTTCCTTTAAAAGGAAGGAACAAAACTTTCATAGGCATCTCCTACAGTTAATGATTCAATACATCAAAGATTTGCTTGTGCTCTTCTTTGTTCGCTAAAGAAAATTAAATTTCGTAAACCTTCTTAAGTACCAAATCTTATGAGATGAATCAGGATCTCAGTGTACATAGTCAACTTACAGCTTTTAAGAATTTGCAAGAAGGCAATTAAAACAAAGTTTAGAAAGCCATTAAGCTGGCTATTCTAAGTTAGAAGATCACCCATCAAATAGTGTTTCAGATGCTTCATAAATTGGAGCTAAGAGCAAGTTTGCTGATTCATCTGATTAACTTCCTGCTAGAAATTTAGAAATGGACCCATCTACTCCATTTACTTTATTTTCACTACACTAATGAAATCTGAGAGGAATGTACATGAGTAGCCAGTCTCATGTGCAATGAGAGTGTGCAATTAAGAAATGGCCCGTGATTGTACTTTTTGTACTAGTACTTTTTTTTCCTGTAGCAGAACTTGGAGAATATCTAATACTGTTGTATACTTTCTATTTACTCACATCCTCACATCTAAAACCCTCTGAGGTATTGCAATACCTTTGAGAGACCCATAATTATTTTGATTAAAGAATCTGATATCTACAAACAAAACCATGTCTTGTTATTACTGGTTGCCCCTGACAGCTGGCCTTGTTATGGTTTCCAGTTTGCCTTTCTGTTCCAGCTGTTACATTCTTTTAATTGTTAAGCCAAACAATTAAAACTGCTTGAAAGCAAGCTAGAACTTTTCTTATTTAACTATGCCCCCATCAGAACTGCCCTGGAAGGGAAACAGAAGTTTAATTGACCATAGAAGTGGACATTTAGACTTGGCTTTGTACCTCCTAAGTTTGGGCACTTAAAGGGGGTGCTTATTAGCTCACACACATTCTGTTTGCCAGTCACCCAACCCTACAAGAGACCTCCAACTCTAGCAAGAGCTTAGAGTCACTAAGTGATTAATTCATATGCTACTTACCTTTACCTAAATTAAGGTGAAATGCTGCTGAGAGGAAGCATCATTGAGATATACTTTGAAAAAAAATTAGTCCCAGCAATATTGCCCAAATCTGTGCCATCGTAACTTTAGCAAGTGTTCCTGAGTCTTGAGATGGCCATTGCATATGTGTGTTCAAATCTAGTAGCAAAATGACCATTAAGCTTGGTCAGATAGTGTGAAATATTCTGGTATTTATCATCCACATTATGCCTATCGAAATTTGCTGCTCTACTTCTAATTATTTTCTACAAATAAGAAAGATCAAATATACATTAAGTATTTCAAACAACAAACAGAAAAAGCACAATTAGCAGAACTAAAGAGAGGCAGCAATGTCACTGCAAAACAGAGATTCCACTGAAAAGAAATTGTTATATTTGGAGTACTTTTATTCAGAATTGTGGAAAATTAGGCCAACATGTTCCCAATCAAATCTCAAATCCTGATTACTCATTACAGCCTGTAGAGCCTGTAGCTCTCAATCTTGAGAGCTACTCTAGTATATCCAGAAAGCTGGAATTCACACATTCAGTTTCAATGCTTAGTGAATTAATGACCTTTATGTGTGTTTGGGAATCATTTCAGTTTTTGTTTAACATTTGAAAATGGGCTAAACTGCATATCCACCCAGAGTTTTTATTTCTTCTTCTTCTCCAGGAACTTTATTTTAAAACTGAAGCCTTGAAAGAACATTAATGCAAAACAAAGGAAAAATGGAAGAAAACAATTCAAGCCTGAGATTCAAGAAACTACGCTTATGTAAGAATAGAGTCATTGCACAAAGTTCCTGAATGACCTTGTCTTCTTGGTTTATTCTTTTATGTCCAAATTTCTTCTTCAGAAAAATCTCAATAACACCTACTTACCTTTTGAAGAGTTGTAAGCATTCAGCTCTAACTGAAAAAAAAAAGAAAGCAAAACAAAACTGACAAAAAGTGGTCATAAATAAATTACTAAAAATTGAAGGTTATTATACCCTTGACTTGTGAAATCCTTAGGAATAAGACACTAAAAACAACTAAAAACTAAAAACTAAAAACTAAAAACTAAAAACTAAAAACTAAAAACTAAAAACTAAAAACTAAAAACTAAAAACTAAAAACTAAAAACTAAATAGTAGTACCAGACTTCTCTTCCCTCTCTTCCTAGGCCAGCGTTTTGGAAATACAGCTTTGCATGAAGTTTCATTCAGATGCTCAACCCGTATATTATTTGTATAGCTTCAAAAACTAATGGATAATCAGCATTACATTACATCTCTACTTGACACTGGCATACTACCATATACTGCAACATATCTACCTGTAAGAAAGAAAATTGCAATGATATAGAAAGCATCATGGCATATTTAAGTAAACCATCCACAAGAGTGTACAACTTTAGATAAAACCAAAATATTATTCATCTATGCTGTCCACACCATCAAGCAGCTCAGCTTGCTAGCAGGAAATGTAGGGACTGAAGCAACCAGGACAGAGGACCTGGCATTTGTACTACTCACACTTCAGGAGTTTTGCTTCAGACTAAACCTAACCCTGCTCTGGGAGCTGAAAGCCCATTTGTGGCTGGAGGACATGGAAAGACTCTCCAACAACACATCTGCTTCAGTTCCATCTGAAAGGAAGCTAATTAAGGTACTCCACAATCACATCACATTATGAACTAAAGCGTAGCAATTGGGCAAGATTAAAAGTTTCTTTACAGAAACACATAGCTAATTCAGTTTAACACAAATTGAAAATATAAATATTTAGTTTAATAAGAACTTTTTTACGGAAAGGTGAAATCAGATGTATTGAAAATAATTGAGTAATTCTTCAGAGACAAATTCTTAAAAAAATGCCCAAGTTCGTATTACTTAATCTAATCAGAAGAATGAATTTCTCTTCATAAACATCTGACAAAGATGGGAACATACCAAGCCCTAGTGAACAGAAATGTTTCTGTATCACACCTGAAAGTGCATACCATTTTATAGGCATCTAATAATATACATCACTTTCCTATTCTGGCAGAAATTTCAGAGCTATCTAAATATATTTGAAATTTCAGTCTACCAGTGTCAGTCTAGCCAAGACAGCACACTTTGTATCCCAACTAAAAAATGTTTTGTAAACCCAGAAGACATAAAAATATTCCTGCATATTTAACATATACCTATTTTCATTCTATAAAAAAACTAATTTATACTGATTCAGTTAAATAAAAATGACAAAGTAGTGCAGTCTGTTACAAACTTATTGAATTATTATGAACTATTTATATTATTATTTATTAACTTGTGAAACTCTACATGCAGTTAGGCCCATATTTGCATAGTAGTATAAACTAACTTTAATCTTTTCTAATTTCACGGATAAGAGTAAATATCCATGTATTTGGGAAATGCGAAACCACATGGATTGCCATATGGTAAAATACAGCATGTAAAACACTTTACACTTCAATGAAAGGTAACACTTCCCCCCACAAAATAAAAGATTACAAACCAAGTGCTTAGGTAAAATGTCTTCTAGTTATGGGCTGGACAGTGGTCTGAGTTAGCTGATCAGCGATGTGCCAGGTTAATCCAGCAGAGCAGGATAATAAACTCACTTTTCTGGCCACGCATGGGTCTGACTTTGATGTTGGAGGGGACATGGGGTACCCCTCTCTTGCCATTGATGGAACAGTGAGTGGTGCAGACTTAGCATCCTAACACCAGAAACATCAGAAGGGTATTCCTAGACTTCTTGAAGAAACATTTGGAGAGACTGGACCACTCTCCTGACCTCCTCTTATTTTTCAATTTGTTTTTCTTTTAAAATTTACGCAGGGTTAAGACCTTAATTTTAAGTGTGTCCTGTTTGGGTTTATTACAATATATATGTATGTACCTTTATATTTGTTTTTTTGTTTTGCTAAATCTGTTATTATTTTTAGGTTGGGTATGTAAAGAGCAGTATTACTTAGTAAATAATGCAACTTCAGATAAGATGAATGCTAATTTACTTACAGTCATGATACCCTTTAGGTATATTGTTATAATATTGTTGTATTTTAGAGTCAGTATGAAATTTATTCTGTTTGATAACAAAACCTCAGTGTTCTGCATACAGAGAGTAGAAGTATAAAACACTGAACTCAAAATTCCTTGTATACTCATAGTACAACAGTAATTCAAATTAAATTTAGCACATCAGTGTGAAAGCATCAGGAATACAGCTCTAGAACTGTCAGAGTTATTTTTTCCAGACTGCTGATCTAATAACAGATGCCTAAATCATCACCCATATGCCCAAATTTTATAATTGTAAGTGATAATTGACAACAGACTGTTTTCACCTATAGATACGGTCTATATAAATAGATGTCGAAATAAAATTTGCAGTTAAAAAAAAAAGTGTTAGCTGAGATTGACAGAAGAAAAAAAACTATTTATTTGAGGGATTTCCAGCGTTGCGACAGTCAGAAGCTAGTCCTAGCAACACATCAAATAAGCTGACAATGACAGATAGTGATCAATACTTATGTTCTGCCATAAAAACTTACCATATAAAATCTTACCAAAAAGGAAAATAAAAAGATATCATCAAGTGTATGTCTGTCTTTGAACTTTAACCAAACTATGCTGATATACTGCACTTTTCTTTCATGAGGCTATGTCATTGTTCCCTAACTGTTCTACTTTGTGTTGTATGCATTTCTTCAGAGTACATTAAGACAAATGATTTATTTTGGTATATTTTCTGTATCTGCCAAGACAGAAGACATCTCCTAAAGCTCCCTTCAACACTAATGTACTAAATACCACTTTCAAAAAAATTTGTAGATAAGGGCGGGCCGTGCAAGGACGCAGGTGTTCCGGCCCTCAGGCCTTACGGCCTTCCAAGGCCCGCCACTCACGCAGTGCTCACTCTCGGGGCACGTCACGCCTCCCCACAATTCCCTGCTCTCCGATGACAGGAGGCCTCTCTTACCCGGCCTGGGCCTGCGTCACCGAGGGAGATGCGACACGATGGTACGGGTCCGGTCCGGGTGCCGCCTCAGGTAAGGAAGGTTGGGTGGGAGAATACCACCTGAGTAAAAGGGCGCCTTGCCTGGACAGTCAACAAAACTACTTCACAGAAGTAAGGGTCAACTGCCACCCTTTATTCAGGAAATACACTCATTTATATAGTACAGGTAACAGGGAGGAGAGAGGCAGGGGCGAGGACTGAGATTGGATGCATGCTAATTCCTGGGCCCCGGTGATTGGCGGAGCCCTGTAGGTGGGCGGTCAGCTGGCCGGAGTAGATTGCTCCGGCCCCCACCTTCAGGGGCTCCGGCCCCCACCTGCAGGCTTTTGGAGCCTTCTAATTAGCTGTGATGACTTGCTCCATGCTCCAGCTCCGGGGTCACAGGAGGGTCAAGGATACCCCCCTGTACATCCTTAAGCATCCCTAAACTCAGACCCGTATCTCCCTACATGTAGATAGTCAGTTTCACATGCCATTGTATCTCTTGGTCAATAAAATCTTTCCTTGTAATACCCCACAATGAACTGAAGACTAATACTAAAACAAACTCGAAACTTTAATGTGTGCCAGAAATAAAACATTCTAGTCTGGTTCCTGAAATTGCATGGAAATTCTTAAATAAGTTTTCAATATTTTCTTGGACTTAGACTAAATACATATCACAAAAAAAAAAAAAAAAAAAANAAAAAACACCAACAAAAACACTTAACAGGAAACACCCCAAACTCCAAATAATTCCTGAAAGTCTACCTAGAGGCAGAAACTCCCTTCTCACCCCAATCTGACAGTTAGATTAACTATGAGCATATGAAGAAATCATATCAAGAAGGCAATTGTTGCATGAGACACACAAATCTGTCAGGCATGCTCTTCATTTCTTCCCCTCTGCTGTTATTTTTTCCATGTCTTTTGGTACACATAGTATAGCAAATAGCAAAAACTATTCATATCTAACCTTTAAGAAATAGTTCCACAAGAATTTCCTCCATGATTGTCTATAATGTGGATCACTGATCAAATGTTTATATTTTCATCAGTTTTCTTCAGTGCAGAGTTGTGCAGGCTCTTTCCTTTTTTGTTGCCTTTTTTGGTTGGTTGGTTGGTTTTTGTTTTATTTTATTTTTGCTTTTGAATGTTCTTTTAATTATTATGTAAAAGAATAATTGAATTTTCTTGGAGAAAAGTTGAAAATCTTATATAATCAAAACATGAATCCCTCTCATACGGAACTCCAAACTTATTTAATATTCATTTAACTATCTAAGATGAGAAATATTTGTTGGAAATATTGCATACACCTACCCTGCTTTTCCAAATGATGGCAATGTGAAGCCAGAATTTCAGCGGCAAATGTTGCTCTTGGGGCTTTGAAAATCTCTTTTACTCCACCAGAATTTATGTTGCTAGTCTTGTTTTGTATATTTCACTTTTATCTTCTTCTTAAATGCATTGCAGGGTTGTATGCACGTGCATAATATATATATATTTCATATACATGTAGATAAATGCCTAGAATTTGGCAGTAGTTTCATCACATAACAGCTAGTGAAATGTAATTTGGAGTTGAAATAAATTTGCAGAGATTATGTCCTTTCCTGTTTCCTGTTTGTTTACACTAAAACTAGATGATCAAAGAATTGAAAGAATGGAGAGTAAAATCTAATTTAGCTTATAGTAAAAATAATAGCTATTTTACTTAAATTTTGTTTTAAATAAGATTTTAATTTAATTTAGAATGCTGCAATAAATCGTAATGATAAGTTGCTGAAAGACTGCTTCCTGAGGATCCATTACAAGTGCATAAAAATGTCTAATTACAACAATTAAGAAATAGATATACATAAACAATTTTGAATTCTTTACCTGCAGCAGCCATTTAGACATTGTAGACCAGTGTTTTGCAAGAGAAGTTAAGTAGGATAAAAGCTTCATGAAATATGTATAAATGTAAAGATTTTTGCCTTTCGTACAGATTATATTACAGAGAATTTTACAGAAGAGTTTTTCCCAGGTTGTAGAACAAGTTTCCTATTTCTCTTTAGCCTTTTGTGGAGCTTTTTTCTACTCTGTTTATTTCTTTATTCTGTAAGCAGTCTGTACAGTACAACTTCTATATAAATTTCACCAGTTTTGTTATTCTCCTGCAAGCTAGAGTCCAAGACTCAGTAAGGGAGACCCATGCATGATAGCTCCCTTATAGATAGGGAACACCTTAGACTTTCATACACCCACCTTTCTCATTTAGTAAGACAAATTACAAGACAGTAAAGAGTCTATTACATTGTGCACATGATGGGTTGATTAAAATCTTCTTATATAATTCTGAAGAAAATAATCCAGCTAATATAATTTGTTCAGACATGAAATATTACATCTTTTATGTTTCTGTTGTTTGTTTGTTTGTTTTAAACCCTTTCTACTGAAAAGGTGCAGGCATCTCCTAGCAGCAAAGACTTACATGTAAAATCCTAGCTCAAGCAAACAGCCCTCCTAACTGGCCATTTACTGATTACAGTGCTAAGATTAAGCCTTTATTATAATAAACATATATTTCAGCTTGACCAGGAAGGAGCATATGTTAGGTTTGGTTTAGGGAATTCTGCTGGAATTTCAATTGGTGGAAAGGACCTTTTTGTATCTAGGTTTTATTCCAGTATGAGATCCAGATTTGTCTGTTGTGCTGCCCTGAATTTAGGTTTCACTATTATTATCAGTACTAAGCATGTTTTACTCTGTGCTGTCTCCTTTTATTATTCCTGTAGTTCAACCACTGCCATAAACCTTGAAGCAGGAATTTACTTGGATAAATCCTCTGGCCTATCTTATATGGGAGGTCAAAATAAATGATCATGTTTGTCCCTTCTGGATTTATGAGTCTCTGTATAGTCTATGGCAGAAGCAATACTGATGAACCTTTTTTTTTTTTTTTTTTCTGTGTGTGTGTGTGTGTGTATGTGTGCATGCTAGCATCTTCCCAAAGAAACTTAAGAGTGCAAAGGACCATTCTACTTCTATAATAATAATGTTTTCACCGTGGAAATCTCTTTTTTTATGACTGTTTAGAAATTTCTCCTACATCTCTCCTTATCTTATCAGAAAAAATAACAAGATTAAGATACCTGAAAGCATTTTTAGTTCCTGGATTCAATTCTGCAACCAAGATATGTATCCACTGTGTCTGAAGCTGTTTTCCACACATGTAGAACCTAATTTTCTTAGGAAAGCAATTCAGGCATATGAGCACTGCAGGAGCTGACGTGCACTCCAGTTTGCTCCCTGAGAAGAGTTAGAGCTCTAGAGTACATACTCAGAGGCTAACATGAGTCATTAGCAGCTAGTCTAACTGGAAATATTACATATTTTTCATTATAAGGAATTATTCCTTGTTGGGAACGCTGTGGGGGCGTTCTGGTAAGGCTGCGGTCACATGGCTGCAGGATTCTGATTGGCAAGACCAAATTCTCGAGGGGTCTGAGGAAGATTCCCTGCAGACCCTCGAGCTGCAGACTGAACATCGTGTCAGACTCCTTGTATGTGGTGGGCGTAGTGGAGCAGATCGAGGACGCTGCTATCCGAACAGCAGGGAGGATGCGTCTGGTGAAGTTGTTTCAGCAGTTGCAACAGGCCATCCGGCAGCGCTCCGCTCCCTATTGCATCATCCATATAAGGAGCCACCAATTGGGCATGGGACTCAGCCTTGGCAATGCTAGGGTCGACGCTCTAGTCTCGGTACGACTGGAGCAGAATTGTCCTGTAAATCAATTTGAGGCAGCCAGGATTGCCCATCAGCATTTCCATCAGAATGCTAGGGGGCTGATGAGGCAATTCGGATTGAACTCCTCTGAGGCTAGGGGAATAGTTAGGTCCTGCCCCCATTGTAGTGGCTTAGGACCGGGTCTAGGGGTAGGAGTGAACCCATGGGGTTTGAGGGTGTGCCAATTGTGGCAGATGGATGTTACACACTACGGCCCTTTTGGCCATGTGAAGTACGTCCATGTCACGGTTGACACGTTCTCAAAGTTCGTGTGGGCCACCCCCCAAACCGGTGAAAGGGCCCTTCATGTCAGGCACCACTTGACCCAGTGCGTTGCCATCATGGGCCTCCCGGCCGAGCTTAAGATGGACAACGCTCCCGCGTATATCAGCCAGACCCTTCAGCGGTGGTTTCTCCACTGGGGGATTAAACATGCCACCGGGATCCCGTATTCCCCCATTGGACAAGCCATCGTCGAAAGGGCCCACTGGTCCTTAAAAGATCAATCGGACTGGTTGCGGGACGTATCCGACCCCCAGGAACGTCTCATGAAAGCACTTTTTGTGCTGAATCATTTGTGCATCCTAGGGGAGAGTAATGACCCGCCAGCCCTGCTTCATGGTCGTGGGGCTCAGCAGATCAGGGCCCATGAGGCTGTGTTTGTGAAATATCGAGACCCAAAGATGGGTTTGTGGGTTGGGCCGGTGGAGGCGCTTTTCTTTGGCCGGGGTTCTACCTGTGTTACAACACCTACAGGAGCAATATGGGTCCCGGCCAAATGGACAAAGCCAGCCTCGGCGCCCTCCGATCCGCCCAGAGACGGGACAGACCCCAGCGGACCGTCGGGGGATGGTCCAGAAGCATCGGCCGGCTCCTGAGCATCCCTCGGAGAGACCTTACGGTTCCTGCAATCTTGATCACAGGTCTGATCATTTGTAAAATCAGGGTGGCGAAGGCTCCTCTGGCTGTATATGATCAACAAAGGCGCTCGAATTTGTGGGTCGAGTGGGCACAGTCAGTGAACCAGTCGTCCTTTTGCATCGGCATGCAATCCACTGCCGACCCTTTGCGGACATGCCTTATAGGCGTGCCGTATTGGAATAAGGACAACTGGGCAAATTACACCTCGCCCGAGGTTGCCGACGATGCCGTCACTCGAGCCTGCACAGTGAGGCGGCGTCCTGGTGTCGTTTTGATGGACGTACCACCAAAGTGCCGATTTGAGGTGGGACTGGGAGAAATAAGCGGAGCGCAGCCCTGGAGGACTATTATCTCCATATAGGTGTGGCCTTGGGGCTCGTGACTCAGGTCTTCAGGTCCTCCCTGCCACTGCCCCAAGAGCAAGTGGATATTCGTGGGTCTGCCCGAGGCAGAACAGGCTGCTTCTACTTCGCTTCTCCTAAATGGGCATGTTGGTCATCAAGTTAGAATAATTGCCTTTCTGGTTTTGCCCCCAATTCAATCCAGTGGGGACGCCAAGGAGAAGCGAAGATTGGGTGGGCCCAAGTTGCTATGGAGGGAGAGTTGGAGGACTTCTGCAACGGAATTGTTCTGCAGGGCAGAACGAGCACCGATGGCGTCAGGCAATTGCTTATTCCCCTAATCCCCACCACCAGCGTGAGCTGGGCCCTACCACCCGTCTTATTCTTAATTTGCGGACGAAGGGCATGGCAGGGTATCCCTGCGGATATCGTCGGGGGGCCCTGCTATTTTGGGAAATTGGTGCTATTTGCACCCTCAATCCCTGACGTCCGCAACTGGACTGACACCCGTCACCGAAAAAGACGGGACGTCACCACTCAGGTTCTTGGGCCTGAGTGTGATAACAATGTCCAATTATACTCAGAGAGGAAATATTTATGAGCCTCCTCCTAAACCCCTATTCTGCAATGGGGGCCCATGCCAACCTGAGGGCTCTCGCCTGCTGGGCCAGAAAAGAATTGAATATAACATCCAACATAATATCGGATTTGTTGCAAGATCAGGAGGGATTGCGCAAGGCAATCCTCCAAAATAGGGCAGCCATAGACTTCCTACTCCTTGCACATGGATCAGGCTGCGAGGAGTGGGAAGGACTATGCTGCCTAAACTTGTCTGACCATAGCTCCTCCACCCACCAGCAACTGAAACTATTACATTCAGAATTTGATAAGATCAAGGTGGATGGAGGATGCTTGGACGCCTGGCTCAGTGGGCTAGGCATGAAGGGGTGGCTGCATGATCTTGTAAAGGAGGCAGGACGTATCTTAATAATACTTGCTGTGGCCTCCGTAATCCTGAGCTGCACGTGCCGACTGGGTTCCCGAATGACCCGCAAGATGGATTTCCCAGTTTTAGACAATAAAGACATGGAAGCAAGCTTGGGACTACAGTTGTAAATAGTTAATGACTCTGGAAACACTGTAAGATTTGTGTCCCTGGCGGAGGTGTAGTGAATGTCCACCAGGAGAAGTTATAATGTTATATGTTGCCTTCTGAGGTGTTATTTTCCTTAGTTTTGTTAGAGTTGCTGTTCCGTACATTTTCTTGTTCTTTTTGAAAAAAGAGGGGAGATGTTGGGGATAATGGGGGGCCATATAGGCCTGAGTAGGCCCCGAGCTGCCCCCTAGATGACCCCAGTGCCCGCACATGTTCCGTTGTGCCGGTTGGCATGACTGAGCAGTGTGCAGGGCACCGGAAAACTCATTACATGTAACATCTAGAATGTTCGGGTAGCCCGGAGGTGGGGGCCAGGTGCTCCTGGTGGAGGAACCCTCCACCACGGAGCGCCTCCAATAGGAAGAGATCGACAGTGGCCCCCACCAATGGTAGCTCCCCCTCGTCCCATCTCCCTCCTACCCTGTTTGATATAAAAGTTAAATCTTCTGTTAATAAAGTTGGAATGTCGCTGTTTTTCACTACTGTGTAGTGGTTCTTATTTGCGGCATTTCCCCCGGTGCCGGAGTTACCCTCCAGGAACCCATAATTTATTCTGTTATTAGTTCCTTTTGCGTTTTGTCCTGGAGGGGCCTGCGGGTAGCTGCGAGGGATTTGTGGTCCTGCGGGTTAAGCTGCTGGGGAAGGCACTGGCGCTACCCTCAGCTGGGAGGCTGCCGGCCTGCGCGGACAACCTTATTGCCAGGCCGGAGGTGAAGGCCCCATCCCCTCGGCGCACCTCCGACGAGACGAGGCAAGGCTTCCAGTGCCCGAGAAGGTGAGGATACGGGCCCCCGGGGCGGGCCACGATTGCGTCGGCCTAAGGCGGGAACGGGACGGCGCGCCCTCTCTGGGGATCGCGAGGCCCACGTCATCCGTCATCGCGGTCCCCGTCGTGGAGGGCCCTCGTCGTGGTCATCACCTCCCGACTCGCCCACCTACAATTCCTTCTTTGAGGAATAGCTTTGCAACTCCACAGGGTTTCAAGTAATGTAAATGCTGCATTCCAGTTTTCAATATTAGGCTCATTTGCATTTCCATATTCTTTAGTAGAGCAAATATCTCTTGCTTCAGTTATTAAGAAACTCCTCAAAAAATGTAAATGGCAATAGATACTCTTATGTGGAATAAATGAACATCTATGGTTTGAGCACCAAACACTAAACACACAACTTGCTTATTCCAACTTGTTTACAAGAAAAGTACGAAACAAAAAAAGACTGACTGATGCAGACTACAAGAAGACAGTTATAGAATCCTCTTAGGAATAGAGGATGAAATCAGAGAATAGTTAAGCAAAGGAGGCCATTGATTGTCCAATAAAAAACTGATGTATTAGAGAAAATGAAAATAATATGTATTTATGAGATTCAATTTAGACAATATGAGAGATATTAAAATAGTTTAATTCAACCAGTCCTTCAATTTCTCAAGTACACAGTTTACTTCTTAATTTTATTTAAATAACTAGCAAGAATATATGCATTTGCTGAACTGAGACTCAGAAAAATTATTAGTAATGATGTTGTATTGCAGCAGATGCATTTCATTAGCAAATGATTAGATTAAAATTTTGATGGTTACATGCCATCAGGATAATCAGAGAGAAAAAAATACATGAAACTGCCTCTCTCAAGGAGATATTTTGCTTATTTTCTGTTTGCTGCACCCATCAAAAGTTTTGAATGGAAATGAAACTCTTCCTCAATTCTATTTTTTTCTTTCTGGTGATTCATAAAGCTTTCTGTAAATAATATCAATATTTCTGTTGAGGAAAGCTGGCGAATATACACATATATTATAACAGTTGAACACTGATCTCAGAAGATAGACTTTCTTTAAAGAATGGAATCAGTTATTCCATAATGAAATTTTTCCTATTATGGAGAAATGTAATGACAATAAGGCAATGTTGGCTCTATTTAGATGACAGAAAAATATGAAGGATTCTAACTGAGTTCAGAATCATCTTCTACTGGCAAATGTTATTCTGGAATATATATACATATATTTTTCAGGACCTACTAATTTCAGTAAAAGAATCTTAAATCTAATTAAAACAATAACCAATCAAAGTTAAAATAGATATTTTCTTTGCTAGTATAGCAGCTGAGTGCTAAATCCCATTGATTTCATTCAAAGTTTTAGTAGTGGCATCAAAGAGGTATGATTTTTCTTTTGGTATTTTATTCTAGCTTAATGGAAAAGTAAAATGTGAAGGAATTAACACAAGGTTCTAAATCAGGCAACATTTATTCATTCACATAGCTGATTCTACCATAATTGTGGCATTCTCTTTTGTTCATAGAATCATAGAATCATAGAATGCCTAAGGTTGGAAGGGACCTCTAGAGGTCATCTAGTCCAACCCCCCTGCACACACAGGGCCACCTAGAGTACGTGGCACAGGACTGCATCCAAGCGGGTCTTGAAGATCTCCAGAGAAGGAGACTCCACAACCTCTCTGGGCAGCCTGTTCCAGTGCTCTGTCACCCTCACCGTCAAGAAATTCTTCCTTAAGTTCCCATGGAACTTTTGGTGCTTCAGTTTGTGGCCATTTCCTCTGGTTCTGTCAGTGACCACCACTGAAAAGAGGCCAGCCCCATCCTCCTCATTGCCTCCCTTGAGGCACTTACAGACACAGATCAGGTCCCCTCTCAGCCTTCTCTTCTCCAGGCTGAACAAGCCCAGCTCCCTCAACCTCTCCTCATAGGGCAGATGTTCCAGGCCCCTGATCATCCTAGTTGCCCTGCGCTGGACTCTCTCCAGCAGCTCCACATCCCTCTTGTACTGTGGGGTCCAGAACTGGACACAGTACTCCAGATGTGGCCTCACCAGGGCTGAGTAGAGGGGCAGGATCACCTCCCTCGACCTGCTGGAGATGCTCCTCTTAATGTATCCCAGGATGCCATTGGCCTTCTGGGCACACTGCTGCCTCATGGTCAACCTGTCGTCCACCATGACGCCCAGGTCCTTCTCTGCAGAGCTGCTCTCCAGCAGGTCGGTCCCCAGCCTGTACTGGTGTCTGGGGTTATTTCTCCCCAGGTGCAGGACCGTGCACTTGGCCTTGTTGAATTCCATGAGGTTTTTGACCGCCCAGTTGTCTAGTCTGTCCAGGTCCCTCTTCAGATTAAATCATATAGCTTTTGTTACAGTGATCCCATTATTTTGGATATCTAAATCTGCTACCATACCTCAAAAATCTCATTTGTTTATATTCAGTCCAATTTTTGCACAGAGACATTAACATAGAAATATGAGCACAGTCCAGGTATTCAATTTTTCAAATTTTATACTGCAACATAAAATGATTTTTTTCATTTAAACAGATCTTTAATACACAGTAGCTATGGAAAAATCTCCTTTCTTGTATTTTAAAATTGACCTTTAGAGAAAAATAACTTGCATAAATTTCAATGGTTTAACATAATTTTAAAATTGTAGTGGGAATATAGAGCCTTGCAGAAGTAAACTTTCTTTTAGCTCACAAATATGTGAAAATCTATATATAAATCTGTACTGTGTAAGTCTGAAATAGCCTCATGATAATGCAATGAAAGCAGAAAAAAACAGACTGCTCAAAATCCAGCCAGCAGGGTTTCCTGGATAAATCTCAGATATTAATTCAGTATTCAGTCTCAAAAAGGAGTATCCTACTCTGGAATGTCCACAGCATCAGATGAACCTTCATTCTAAAGCATGATGTTTCTTAGGAGCATCAACATTTTTTTTCCAAAGAACACTCAGATACATCTTCTCTGGTGCTGTGTGTTTGTTTGTCTGGAGTCTGAGGTGACTAGGAGTTGACAGAGACAGATTTATATTCTGCTGATGGACCTGGAAAGAACAAACTCAGTGGCCTTTTGTCATACACAATACATTCAAACAACTTTCCTTTTTTTAAAAAAAATAGAAAATACTACAGAATAATGTGGGTGGAGATGAGACTGTGACTTTTCACACCAAAGAAGTCAAATGTTCAGAGCATATACCCTGTGGGAAATTTCAGGTCAATGACTCCTGCCACTTATGAGATATTTCTCCTAGGAGGAAGGAAACTTGAGGTTAAGGTTATTATTTTATCAGAGAGAGGGATAATTACTTTCCATGTACACGAGATATTCTTTGAAAGCAGCTGCCATCTCCTATCATTGGTAATATCCAGACACCTCAGCTTACAAGTTATGATTCAAGTTGCTCTAAGAATCTATTTTTAAGACATTTTAAACTTACACTGACCACAGAAAGAAGATATGCTTTGCACTTTTTACATCTCCAATCCAGTGTTCAAATCCGCATGGATCATAAATAAAAATACTGTGTTAAGATTTTTGTTTTTCCTATAGCTTTGTAAAACATATGTCCTGAGCGTCAATCAATAAGTATGAGAAGATCGGAAGTTCTGTTTGAGAAACACTTTATTCAGCCTATTTGTGATATGCCATTCAGTGGACATAAATATCTCAGTGTACATAAGACAGATTTGCATTGCTTATATCATCATATATACATTGGTTCAATATTACAGTACAAAATTGAGTAGCCAGAAATAGACAATAAAAATTCAAGATTTTCTGAAACATTAAATAGATTTAATTTAACATGCTTCATTTGCCTCTCCTATTTTACTTATTAAAATTAGGCTAGCATGAAAAATTATTTAATGGATCTCTGTTCAGTGAAGTCCCATTTTCTACACATGCTTAAAGACTTTTTTTCCATAAAATATTTGGGTAAAAAGTGGCACACTCTTATTATAAAGCAATGTTATTTATTTTACGGACTTAATGTATAAAACCATTCATATATGTCATGAATATATCTTTTATGTTTACATAATAACTTCTACTCTGTTGTTTGTATTAGCATATTTTAAGTGTATGTTGAAAACTTTTCAGAAAAAAATTACTAAGTGATTTCTCTTGGTATGTGTGATTTTACCTGTTTACTCCTTTTTAATATTTTCTATGCTGAAGTTTTTCTATTTACTTATTGACAATTTAGTATTTTTTTGGTACAGGAATTTACATTTACAAATGGACATTCAGCATTTATTAAAAAATGTTTATGCATTTATACATCAACTTATTAATACATCTGAATTTATAGACATATTTATATTAATCAAATGTCTAAGGTATAAATACTTAAGACAATTTTTCTCCTCATATAAATGCAGACCATTTTCCTACTGGCTTTCATTTAAATAGGACTAGATTCTTTTATTGTTTGGTTGATTTCCATATAAAGTTTAATTCATTACAAAATATTTGATTTATTAACAAAAAAAAACTACAAGTCTTTTGTCTGTTAAATGAATTGTTAACTTTATTTTTAACCTTGTAATATTATAATCAATTATATGAGCTCTGCTATTCCAGGGTTTTGTGTATGAATTAATTTTTTGTTTTATTAGCTATTTAGAGAGAAGTAGGATGAACACATCATGAATGACTGTTGCTTATAACAACATTCTGTCATGGAGAAGTGAACAAGGCAAGACGTGATTTAGTATTTTTGCTTTAAACCAGCTTCATGACAGAGGTCATGATGTTGGCATAAAGACAAACTACTAAATCTCTCTTTACCTTTATCTTTCCTCACTTCTTCAATACAATGTGTACTTATAGCTAAACATTTGTCTTGGGATTCCTGTCAGAATAATTTTACAGGGGGAAGGAGTGAGGCTTAGGTGAGAAGCTAAGGACTGCAAGATTGCTTTTTCCTGTGGGGTATCTGACTGTCACATTTCAGTTTTACGTGACTCTAGATATACTATTACCAGAATTGCAACTATTCCTTACTTGCAGTGAAGTGTTGTTGAATGAGTAACTGTTGGGAGTCATAAACGGGGAGT